>PTEX01000066.1:1180970-1217219 GCA_003342815.1 Eudromia elegans
AAGGGAAGGGAAGGGAAGGGAAGGGAAGGGAAGGGAAGGGAAGGGAAGGGAAGGGAAGGGAAGGGAAGGAAGAGGGACAACAGAGCTGTTTCACTGATTTCATAAAGATTTAACAGAGAGCTAAACTCCATAATAGAAAAAGAAGACAGTCACAACCATTTAAATTCTAATAAAATTTTGTTCCTTTTTCTAGAAATAGAATAAAATATACTGGATGATTTTGAGTCCACAAGCTTTTTAGAGCACATACGTTGACCACTGAAAGGTTTGTTGTCTATCTGTCTTTCTCTTTTTGCTATTGCAGTCCTATACACAACTGTACAGTAACGCTTTCCCTATATATTTTCTTACTCATCTGGATTTTGTTACCTGTGAGTGAAGCACTGTAGATATGAAACAAACAAACAAACAAAAAATACTGCTTGGTTTTACACCACAGAATAGCAACATATTTTTAAATATTTGATTACCTAAATTAGTCATTCCATTTGTTAGCTACTTGACTTTTACATTTAAAATATTCTTATTGTGAAGTGACAGGTAAGAAAAAACCACATTTGAATTATGCCATGAACTTTAGTAGAAAACAGAGATGTATTAGCTGGGAGACTTTGAAACAGAATCTTGAGAGTTTAGTGTTGGATACATTATTCTCCAGGCTGCAGTACTAAGCTAAATTAATTCACCTCAGAATGCTGATATGGGGTATTCTATTAGTGAAAATATTTTAAGTAATAATATGCCCCTTTCGTTTAAGGCCAGATAGTGTTTATTCAATTTTAAAAATAACTTTTCCAGAGTCTTAGAGKGAAATGTAGCCAGTTTTTGGTGTGAGCTTGATTTATAATGGTAACCCTATAATATTCCCACATCTTTCATCATTTCCAAATTTGATTTTATGACAAATAGTTTGATTTACAAAAGAACAGCATCTTACTTTATTCAAATACTAKCAGGGCTAATAAAATATATAGTGTCTCCTTCATTTCATAGTTTAACACTCAATACATTGTCCTAATTTGGATTTCACTTCATGAACACTTGCACATGTGCTTAACTTTGCCCGCGTGAGCACTTGCACTGAACTCTTGATACTCAGTCTGGAGGGACAGAAYGYGAGATCTTATCTTGTACATGGTGGCCTATGTCTAGATGAATAGGAGGGCTTGTATAATATTAATGACATAATGTAATCATTCCTTCAGCTGAGAACTTAGAGAAAATCCTATTAGTTACATTCCTGAAAACAGAATGCTAAAGATTCAGTAACAGATACTTATGTGTAATTGCATTCTCTGGTAGATCTGTTGTATTATACCATATGTTAACAGGCTTATTTCCTTATTGTTAACAAGACAATTTCCTGGGTGACAACTTTACAGTGTCTATGTTATTTTCTGGGTTTGCTGTCAATTTTGTATGGGCTTGATTTAGTTTAGTTCTGGTCTGCCTAGCCTCCTGAGTTGGCAGTTCAACTGTACATCAGAGGAAGACCCTTGTAGTCACTCAGCCATGATGTAATTTACTCTTCCTAAGAACCACAGCAATGTTAAAATAAAATCCCTATGATGGTCAAGCCATCTGTCCAGAGGGTAAAAATACTACTTATCCAGTTCACTGATAAAAGGTCAGAGATAATCATCTGCTTCTATATATTCTTAATGGAAAAATGTGCCTCAAAGGGTAGACAGCTGCCATCCAAATGTTTTATCAAACTAGGCACGTTATTCATACAGCATCACCTGCACAATCCCTTATGGCTGTGCTAGCATTTGCAGCTCTTAGTTAAATAATATCAACACCCTGCAGTACTGTATGCTATTGTCCTTTTTTTTTCCTGATTATTAAATTGTGTGGAAAAACACTTTTTCTGATTTGTTTTTCACTGTTTGTGCTTATCGTAATCAATTCAATAAGAACTCTTCTAGATGAGGAAAAGGTGGATTTAAGTAAATACAAAACAAATAGGGTGTTATTAGCAGGGAGAAAATAAGATTGATGATCTGACAAAACATTAATTAAAAAGAAGAACATCGCCAAGACTAACGTGTGTAATTCAGTTGCATGCAATTCAAAGGCAAAATTAATTTATTGTTTCTTACTTGATAGTAACTTTCTATTGATTAGTCTATTTTATCAGTGCATAGAAGACATATTTAAATCCTCCAATTGGAAACCATGTTATTGAAATGGTACCATTTAACCTCTGTGCCTTGAAATTTAATTTCAAAAACCTCATAGAGATAGAAGAAAATYGACTTTTCAATAAAATAATTTCACAGTTGTTTTTGTACGGTTGTATTAGTTTGCAAATATTGAATCCAGTTGCTTTATTAATTAAAGGAAATAACATAAAACATTTGGCATAATTCTGTTCTGAGTAGTTGCCAGTATACTAAGCCCAACATATTCCAAATATTTTATTTAAAAGTGACTTATTGCAAAATTTACCAATAATGGTTGACAATATTTTGCTTAATGTTAGTTTCTAAATGTCAGCATTTTTAAAGATTAAATATTATTATGTATTCAGATGCCAAGAACATGTATATATTTAAGCTCTACAAACTCCTGAATAATTATATTACATAGGGCTGTCAGTTCATAAAATGTTTTCCAAATCTATCTATTCATTTTTCTGCAAATGTCTGAGTCATTCATGTTGGAAATGGTAACGAGAATAAGAACTTAACCTTTGTAATTTTTTTATCTAGCAAATAAAGATAATCTTTAGTTCTGCCTTAAATACATATTCAAATAGGAAATGTTAATACATCTTTGGATTTTTGAAGGATAAACCTGCTCAAGAGGCAAACATCTGAAAATGAAAACACTGTATTGAAAAAATATGCAGCAGTTACTCAAGACTTCACTTCATGCTAGACAATATATAGTCATGCATACTATCTCAAAAACAGAAGAAAACTTATTACTTTCAGGGGTAAGGCCATTGCAGTTCCACCCCACTAATTAAAAACATAAAGACACCAAAAATCTGAAAGCTGTTATTCTCCCTTATTATTTTACTCTCACTTAATAAATTTAACAAAACATGAAATTCCTTCCCTTTGCCCACATTTGAAACTGTAGCTGTTAACTACTTCCAAATTACTATTTTCTTTCTTTCATACCATGGTTTTCAGACTCATCTTCACTATAAAAAGCTGCACTTGAGAACCCTATCTAAACCATCTTCGGTCAAGTGAGAATGACCACACAGCAAAACAATGCTCAGGATGCACAGAGCGATACGATAAGCAACACATGTGAGTAGGTGTAACTCTGACCAAAGTGTTCCCCAACAGTGAGCAAGGCCGAAACCTTATTATGAACCTGATTGATTGRTCTTAAAGAGCCATTTTATTGAAAACATTCAACTTCAGTTTGGATAAATTGCAATATGGTCAAATATTAATTTCAGGAAGAAGACAGACTTCTATCTTCTTCACTACAGAGTACACTACAGAGTTGCACTTTCAACTTTATGTTCAGACTCTAGCATTATATGTCTTCCACTGATTTCAAGCTTATTGAAATCAAGCTCAGACCCCAAGTAGACGTGTGTTTCGTAAGTCAGTTCTTCAGCAATCCTCGAATAATAGGATGATATTGTTAAAGTGTGGATAATAGTATGATATTKTTAAAGTTTGTAGAGACTAGGTTTAAAAATATTTCTGTTCCCTCTGCTACGTAATAGAACGTTGGAGATCCGAGTCGGCGAAGCTTAGGAGCGAGGCGGGATTACTAGACTGAGACTCAATGTGAGTTACATCTAGCTCCATTTATTGTCCGAAAAGCGCAGGTTCTTATACACTCGAGCACTGGCCTTGCGATAGTGGTGTGCTGTGATTGGTTGCCAAGAGCATTACTAAGTGCCTAGCTGCATTCGCTTATCTGAGGCCCGTTCAAGGACACCCCTCTGTAGAACCCCCTGTACACTTCATTTTCCATAATAGAAGAGTTTAGAAGAGTTTAGCAGGTTGCCAAATTTTCCTTCTGTTCATTTGTAAAACAGAGAAAGACAAGTAAGTAGTGAATWTATCAAAAATAAGGAGCACCTAACATAACCTGTAGTGGGTAAAGAAAGAGCAAGATGAGAAGACTTTTTGTATTTGAGAAGGCATTCGGGATACATTGGAATTGTTGACTTTTATTTTTSATTTTATGGCCATTCTAGTTCTGTTGATTATCCTGGAAAACCACTATTCCCTGGCGGTTTCTACCGCAGTAAAAATAAAAAAGTCAAAATTTGCTAATGCTCGCTGTTGAGCATCAAAGGGAGAGGAGAGGAGAGGAGCAGGAGAAGGAGAAGGAGAGGGARAAGGAGAAGAAGAGGGGACATCAAAGGGTGCAGACAGCAGGCAAAAACCCACTTCTGTAGGGCGTAAAGGAAAGMTGTCCATTCAGGAAAGACGCTTTAAATTACTGAGTGAATTACTGATTCACTGAGGCAAAAAGATAATTTTCTATCAGCTTTGGACAATATTCGCCAGATCTTTCACACATTTCACTGTCTTTTTTACTGTCTATATGCTATATGCTATAACATCAGAAGTCCAAAAAATTGGTTTCTACAGAAATGCAGAAATATTTTATATTCTGCAAAATCTCTTTATGTCAACACAAACAACACCCATTATAGCACCGGAAAGGCAATGCAATTAGTTATATAGGGCAATGCAATTACTTATACAGGGAAGTAACTAGCATTAAAAATCCACCCACATCATTTGCCAAGAGTTGCTACAAAGCCCAAGAACTTAGTTTGTCTTATTTTAACAAATTATTTGCAAACCACAGTGTGATAAGATTTATTAAATAATAAATATCTTAGGGACAGTTCTGCCATGACTCTGCATGCAGATCGGGTAATCTTGCATGCAAATTGTTAGGTAGCTGTATTATCTAGTCTACTGTATTTGTAATAAGTTGATTTAGGTGCCCAGCAGGATTTTACCTTTTAAAAATGTATGTTTAATTTCAATACGGTAAAATATCATTAAAAAAAAGTATTTTTAGCACTCTTTGGTGTTATATCATACAGCTCAAGAGAGGGAAACAGAAATGGAAGCAGTGTCTTAAACTCTATTAAAAAAAGTAAAATATGGAGATTGTTACCAATGAAATCAAGATTTTTATTTTTATTCAAAGACTACCAATGAAGCTTCAAAACAGGTTAGCAACCATTTAAAGTAAAATTATCTTTATTATTACTGCTCTCATTTCCTAAATTCATTTTAAGTAAAATTTTGAACTGAAAAGCTCAGGAAGCCCATAAAAAACAGAGGCTTCCTGATGAACAAGTGAGCCTCCAAATGATTATTTCTCAAAAGGTTTGGGGCAAAGATCACACTTGTTGACATTGCTGAGAAGAATCACACTGCTTCATCCCATTTGGCGCTACAATTGCTAAGATGTGCAAAAAGGTCCCCACTGCAGATACAGCAAAGTCTGCTAAATAAAGAAGCAGCCCTTCTCAAATACAGTCCTGTCAAGTTGAGAAAATAGTTCTTCCTTTGATGACAAATTGAATATATCTGATAATACACTTTGTACTCCACAGGCATCAATGTGCATAAACAAGTCGGGGAAACATTTCTGTGAGTACCTGAAATTGCAGAGTATCCCAAATTTTGCAAATTACTTGAATCACGAGAAGTTGTCTTTCTAATGCTCTCAGAATTACACACTCTTGATGCTGTGGTACTGTTTATGAACCAAATAGGGTAAGTAACGTGTGCTGTAGGGTGATAGTATTTTAATGAACTGCTCCACTAGAAAACCACAGCAAAATAATATAGGGATACTCTTCTGAAAATTGTGCATTAACTGTCTCAGAAACAACAGTGCTTTTGTGCTTTTGTTGACAATTAACTTTGCTGTGGTAGGCAATAGTGCAAGGTACTTCTTATAGGTCAGTATGTATGTACGATGCCATGGGAATTGTTCAGCAAATACATCTTTCAGTTATTCAACAGAACAAAAGTAATGCTAATAAAGGACTAGGTAGGCATCTCACTTCTGTAATATAATCACTGGCTATTGTTTCTTAATCACTCTCTCTCCTATAATCACGTTTTTCATTAATTTTGAAAGGGATCAGTGTCAATAGTCAGTGACATTCAGTCCTTGGCTTTGAAGGTGGATCTGTGATTATTATTTCCTAAGCGTGTTGCCCTTTCTCTGCCTTTACTGACTTACRTACTGTGTATTTGTATTTGCTCTGGTTTTATGATATACTGTGTTACTCCTTATACACAGCCCAATACTAGGTTTGGTTAATTAAAGATTTTATTACACAGTAAAAGACACARTGCAGAGTAAACAGTACTGCACACAAAATGAAAGACTGCTTCAACGCATACAGCATCACTAGTGCCACTTCTTTATAACTCCTGAAAAATGCATTTAACAAWTACTCTATTCTGCTCTAACAGTGCCTGCATGATGACCTTGGTCAGCAGTTTCAAGAGTAATGCATCAATATATGATGAATTTTATGAATTGATGTTTGTGGCTCAGAACATCTTTTGGTTATAAACAACCTTTTATTCATCTGTGCTACAATATGCACTCTTCYGAATGCATTATACATGGTAATGAGTCTCATCTTGAGGGTGAAAATTGATGTATTAAATTTATTTTTTTATTAGCTCTTTCTAGTAACATATTTCAATAATCTCTGTTACTTAGCATCACAACTGCAAAGGATTTGGCTACACCACCCTTATTGCATGTGAAGTATTTTCTGATCAAGCAAAATTAAAAGAATCTATCATTAATGAGTATATTTTTCATGGTGCAATTAACACAGTTGTCAGAGAAAACGGACTTAATCCAGAGGCACAGAACAACTACATTTCCCTCTGACCTTCTTGGAGCTGAAGATGATCATGATTTCTGAAAATCAGAAAGACAACGCTGAAGTATACAGAAACAGAACAAACATTGCTTATCCTAAACTTTTACTTTACTGCTTGTTATATTTACTTTTAGAGCCTTCTGTACCACACTATCCTCAGGTCCTCATTGAGTGACATAAAAAATGCAATTTCCACAGGCCATAAATTAATTTACTATAGGTCAATGTATAATTTTCTTTTCCTAAAGAAGGCTAGGACAAAAAGGGCTAGATCTTATAGCTCCAAATGTGCCAGCTGAATGAAGTTGATATCTTTCTACAGAAGACTTGGCCAGGTATTACAGGTCGTGTCTTCAGTATCAATATTTGAAACAGAACACCAAGAACTACTAATATTGAAAAGAACTATTTATATTGAAATTATGAAAGTGCATGAAGCTCAAGCGATTTTCTGCTAGTATATAAAATATAGCACATGCTCAACAACAATAGAAAGTGATTGAGAGCTAAATGAAAGAACAGAAGTACACTTTAAATAACTAAATCAAATTAGCTATTTCTGTATAGCCTTTCCTTAACAATCAGTGATGGCTAATATAACTCCATATGTGTGATAGGCAAAACAGCTTTGGTTCATATTTCCAGATGGTGGAAATCAATGTTAATACATTGATTTTCAGTGATAGAAGGCATGGATATTTATCTAAGGAGTGAATACGTGGAACTGGTCTCAGATGGCATCAAGTTAATCATCGGGAAAAAAAGGACTGAGACAGAATGCAGCAACTCCRCATTTCTCTGCAGGAAGTGGAGAGGAAGGTAGGTTTAAAGGAGAATGGAAGAAAATATGRCAAAATATATACGTTATGTGAATTTCCTCTATAACTAGTTTATTTGTTTTATATTTGGGTAAAATTATTTGCAGATGGTTTTCCTGGTAAATGACATCACTTCTCCTGAGCATACCTTTCTTATAGAGGCCTGTTGAAGTAATCTCCAGGTTTGCTTGTTTGTTTTTACATAAAAGCTGATAATAAAACATACATAGTATACATTTTTATTTTTTTGATGGGCACATATACTTTCTCTACCATCCACACATAACTGCACTTGAAAGCTGTGTTACCTGAATATGAACCTCCCCACTGGGAATGTTTATTAAGTGGGACAATTTCTAAATGACCATCAGGGGATACCAGAATGTCTGGATTTTGTGTTGGTTGAAAGTAAGGGTATTTTCAGGAATAGAACCTTAAGAATGATCCCTTCAAAGTACTTTTATTAATATGAGATTTTTAAGTGTTTCCTGTTTATATTACATTAGCAGGTTAAGAGGACATATAAACTTGGCAAACTTAGATTTTTTGAGGCATTTTTTTTCATCAGAAGATCCAAATACATCTACAATATTTTTCTTGACAGCTRAAGAATATAATGCACTGTCATGTAATCTTTTATTTGATGCTCAACTTTCCCGACAAATTTTTACTGCTGATCATCATTATGCTGATTTSCATTAGCATAGTTCCTAATCAAATATGTTGGCAAATAGTAGGTTTTGTGAAGCTATTTGCGTCAGCATATATCATACTTGCCATACAATTTTTTAATAGTATGGATACAATGCAAAAACTTTTGCTTGAATGACTATGTGGCCTCCAGCCTGGTAGAAAAATATGCAACTTTCTGCATTTCCAGAGTTTTTCTACACCTCTCCCTCTTAAAGCCTTTTTATATAAAACACAACGGGTTASATCTCTCACTTCTTCTGGGCCTACATGATTTTTTGGATTTCCTCAGTAAGAGTGTGGTCTTACTGCAGAGGGTCTGCAGCATCTGATGACCTTTCAGAAGGCCAGCTACTCCGCTGGGTACTTGCAGACCTTATTACACAAACATTATCAGAGTCTAGTTTTTAGTCAGCTTGTCTCTATGAACTTCTAGTGGTACATAATCTATGGAACACTGTTGCAATATAAATATATTTAGTATTAGGTAGTGCTTTTTATTCAAACTTACTTTTTTCTTTCTTTTTTCTTTTTTTTTTTCTTCCAGGTACACATGATTTAAACACAACAGTAGGGGTGTATATATTTTCTGTGAATTCACTGTGACCGTCTTCTAGCAGACAGAATCTGGACTTTCTGAACTTCTCTGTTGCTACAAACAAACCTGCTCTCGGTACTATGGAAAGCGTGCCAGACAGCTGTTTTGATATACTTCATTTCACTTTGCATCACCTTCCAAAAATGATCAGTAGATCCCACTCTCCACTATCACAAAATGTACTTGAGACAGATCTTCAGGTTTGGAGAATAAATGTCTGGAAGGGCCACAACTTAAAAAAAACCCAAACCCCCTTAACACTAAGAAGCATGTTTGTGAATAAGAATCTCTTTTCCTTCGTCTCATTTATATTGCCCTTCTACAGAAATTTCCAACTCCAATTTCCAACAAATTTCCTTTGTGATCATCTTTTCTTCTAAAGCGAATGGTTAGAGGTTTATTCTCAGTGAAAATTGAGACTCTCATGTGCATATAACTCTAGGTCAGTTTGGTCCAAGGCATATTTCCCTGCAATACCTTTGGACAACACTTCTCTGCATACAGAAAAGTACTCTTCTGCACACAGAAAAGTACATACTCTCAGCAGAGTGTGACAGAAAGGGAACGTGGGAAATAGAGTTCTCATGTGTCTTAAGGTTAATGTCCAAATATGTATTAAGACTTCTATTTGGTCTGCATGTATACCGTGTAATGGATGAGTAAGAGTAGAAATGTGTTTCTATAATCTCACAATCTGCTGAATGATTATAAAAAGGTTATTTATAGGGAAAAAAAATATAAATTTGCTTTGGAGGAAAAGTCAATGTCAGGGGGAATTCCAAAGACATCCACTACTCCAGTCAATACAAAGAAAAACAAGATTTTAAAAGTGTCACTTCTCTTTTAAGTGTTTAGATTGAAGAGCTTTATCTAGAAATGCCAATTTGCATTTAATAATATCTCCACAGAAGAGGCTAGAACAAAACCCTTTATCCTGGRCGGACAAAAGCACTTTTTTTTTGTCTCAAAGTTAAAACAAGAGATTCRTTTTTATTGAACTTCCCGTTCACTCTATTTCAGAACTTAATTTTCTTTCTGGTTTGCTTGGCTTTCATTAATAGGTCAGAGAAATCATTAATTGTCCAGCTCAACAAACATGACCTCTTCTTAGATTAATGATACTGGGTTGAGCTTAATAAATATTAAGATTTCTGCTATTTGTTATTGGAGAACTGATCTTTCTGCACGAAGTGGGARGCACGCACTCACCAGTGACATCTTTTAGCAGGAGTCCTGCCATCAGGTAAGAAGCTTTCTGTCTGCCTTTGAGTYTGCTAAGAACCATGTCCCTGTTTGGAAAGCTCTATAACACTTTTACAATGTATCCTCAGCAAAACAAAGGAGACTCAGACTCAGACTTTGTGGTACAGTTTGTATTTCCCAATAGTTTCTATATGAAATTGATAAYAAACAAGGAAGACTTGTTAGCTGAAGAAAGAGAAGAGCCAAAATTTAAAGCCTGCTGTCACACAATGTAGAGACCTAACAAGCTATTTGTGAATACCATCTAAGTTAACCTCATCAAATAGGTCTGGGAATAGAAACCACAAATGTTTCACAGTTGGTGCATGGGGTCTCAACATATATGTAATTCCTATACACACATGCTCTTCCCTTAATATTCCACAGTTTTTAAGAAACTGTCAAAATAATCTCTTCTCCCATCACAACAGCTAAATTACTTTTCACAAGCTTTTAAAAACAAAAAAATTAAGATTAATGCAGGCTGTACTCTGGTATTTGCATGATTATTTGATCAATCTCCTTCAAAGAATGAATATTACAGAGTATTTAAAAAATGATTTTACAGTAAATGAAATGCCAGAAACAATATATTATATTTCATAAATTGTAAACCCTAAAATCATAATGCTGATTTATTGCTGTGATCTACTATTTAAAGCATGAATGAGAACTATTATACTCTCATTCTAAAAGGGATTATTTTTATTATTAACAGATGCATTCTGAGTGGGGAGCTCACTATCATGAAACATGAATCTTATTTCCTTATGCCTTTATTAATTATACCTATTTTAAGATTCAAAGGTGGGTCTGATGTAGGGTCAGTTCTTCATTTCTGGCTCCTGTTGTCATCAGCTCCCTACTTGTTTCTGGTCACTTTGTGCTTAATGACCAAGCCATTTTTCTTCTTACTGTATAAATACCTACCAGTCTGCTTCCATGCACATGATCTCTTTCTCCTCCTATCTACTTTGCTTCAATAAAAAATACATTTTTCAAAAATGGGAGGACATTCTTTTTTTCCCGCCTCATTTTTCAACACCAGAATCGTGGCATTTCAATTTTTTAAGTAAACAAAAAGCCCTATTTTTCATACTGACAGCAGAGAGCAATGATGTATGAACCTGCAAGTCATATAATGACTTATCCTTGATAATGCTTGAAGAAGCCTCCATATATTTTTAAAGTGAGTCAAAATAATTTGTTTAGGCAATGCATTGAAATCTTGGATTTTTAAGGTGTAATATGCTATGTTTCAATTCTTATGGTGTGGATCTATCTTTTCAGATGAGCATTAATTTTCTAAAATTACTGAGAAGTTTTAAAGTATGGAAATGTTAACAAGGCTTAAAACATTAACAAGACTTACCCTCTAATTTAGGTTGGGTGATAGTTTCCATTCTAAAACACAGCCTTTCTTTGCAACACATATTTTGAGCTGTAATTTTACAGCACTGTTRAATTTGTTTATCAAAGACTAAATTGCGAGTCATGCTACTAAAATATAGTCTCATAGTTCAATGACAATCTTTATGGTATATAATAGCTATTGAAAAAATAACATCTGCCTCAAAATTCAAGGTAAGATGATTCAACCATAGAGGGAGTTTGAGGAGCTAGATAATGTTCCTGTTGTCTAAAAGCTGAAACTTCACCCTCTTTATCTCTTTTAATGCTTCTCCCAAGGGCAAGAAAGAGGGGGAAAATAAAAGTAACATTGGTGAAATGGACATTATAATCAAACTGAGAAGTGCTGGCAGAAAATTCCTTCCACAAATGAGAGCTCATCTCATCCAGCTGTGTCAGCAAGGCACACTGGTGCCTCTCTCCTTCTCTTACTTTCCTCCACTTTTTCACAGCCCTGCAGGAGGAGGGATGGGGGTCCAGGCACAATTGTGTATGTGCTGGCACAACTAAAATTTGAGTTTTAGACTTTTGACAGATTTACTTCGGGACCTGAACTGCAGCCCTTCAACTTTGCTTGAGAAGCAAAGCTTCCCTTTTGCTGCAATGAGAGAGTGCAGTTTTACAGAAGCTGTAAATTACACTCTTTTTTGTCACTGTATCCTTGGTCTATCTGTCTAAAAACAAAGCCACGGAATAATAAGAATACATGTTTAGCCTTTACGCTTACTGTGTGTCACACACCCCTGATGAACGTTGTGGACAGATGGGCTTCTACTTTTTCTCAGTCTACTAGCAAAGGTGAGCAGTCCCAATAAGTATAATTTATACTTTCTCAGAGAATCTCCTGGAAGGTAAAGTGACGTATTAAGAATCTCCCTTCTCAGCAGAAGATACAAACTGACAAGCAGAGAAGTTCAGGATGACTGACCAGYTATTAGTTCCTACGTCAATATGAGTATAGGCTATAAATTTAARCTCACTGAACTTAGACACAGCTCATTGATGATGCAAACCCTTTTCTAGCTGAAGCTAGAGAAAGCAGTTTTCACTCATATTGTTACAACAAACTGCCCAGCCTAAGGAATAAATACTCTCATCTACTGATTTCTMTCCAGGATTGGGGGGAAATGAAAGTTATTAAAATACCTGCATAATAGGTAGGATTCTACTGCCTATACCAGAGGTAGAACTAACTAAAAAGAATAAATACCCCAAAGTCCAATCAAAGGTGTCATAATGCCAAATTTGTGACTACCATGTAGTAGGTTTGCTTCTTTTCTTTCTGTAGTTCAGGTTAATATTTCTTGTTAGACTTACAAAATTTGGACTTCTATTACTCCAGGGTATGAGAAACTGATAGGATTTTGAAGTTCATACCAACATGTAACTATTTGGTTCCATAATTTTAGAGATTCCTCTAAGACAGGTATCTTGCATTCAATTCCCTCCCCTCATAAGTCACGAATAGATTTAACTTATTATTAAAGGTAGAGTTTTAATGAAATTAAAATTTGACTTGAATATTGACCAAAAGTCACTAGGTTTAAGGACAGGAATTCACATATAAAAGTTCCAAGAGAGGAGTAGAGGGGTGGGGGGAATTAAAAAAGCTTATGACAGTAGTTTGTATAAGTCACTTCAAGGAGGAGATGGGAGCCATTGAGAGACCTRTTCACATTTATCAAAATGTCTAGTGCTCTGTTTCCTGCCTATTTTTGCTCACAAAATATTCTGCATAGTCATGGTTACATTTTCACAGAGACATGTAGGGATTTGATGCCACAGTATGTTTTGCCTTTGTGATTTATAATTTGTGTTAGAGACTTAAGGAAGAATTACTTTGGATTCAGCAATAGTCAGAGGAGACAGCCAGGGAGACGGACTTTTTTTTTTTAAATGAACATTGGAAGAGTCAATGTGACATAAAAAGCACTGCAAATTCGGAGGCAGGAGATAGTTCAAAGCAGCAGGTTGAACAGAAGGAAATTAAACTAACATGGCTTTTGTAGGGCAATCAGAAAACTCACCTCCAAGATGATGACTATAGAGTTGCAGGAAAACTATTGTGCATTTTTAAGGAGATTATCWTTAGGTGATCTCTATGCACCAAGAAATTAGTGCTAATCTCCCTATTGCGTCTTGAAACAAATAGCTACTCTACTGTCTCATGACCAGAGTATCCAATAGCTAGGTATCAAAATATCCTCTTTGGTAAACTCCTTTCTACTTACAGACAACGGGAAGTGAAAGGGAGGGAACTGGAGCTCTGTTACAAATTGCATAGAAAGGTAGGAGCTGCAGTCCAGCTGTTTACTGGCTTCATGAGTCAAACATGTCATTCCCCWATAACACAGAGTTGAAATTTAATTCAGAGAAAGCCATCCTCTAAAAGGATGAAAGCTGAAGAAGGAGGTTGGGAAATCTTATAATCAATCTAGTGTGGAAAGTGTTGTTTCCTCTTACCCAGACGATCTAAGTGCTAAGGGATTTAGCCTATTCTTTTTTTTCAGTTGATTTGCTGCACTGTAAGAAGTACTGCAAATAGCTACCAGATGACCTATATTAATAGTTATAGCCTAATTAAAGTTTTCCTCCGCCCTGCAATGCTATACTTTTTTATATACACACATGTATTTACCCTTTTCCTCCTCACCTCTAAATATCATAAATTCATATGGAGAGATTTCTTAAAAGAAAAAGTTGCATGTGGAAATTAAGCTAAAAATTTGCAGCATATACTTGATATAGTGCAATAAATGCCTAACAGTGGATTGACAATGATGAATAGAAAAGCCTATAAATAGCAATTATCCTTTTTAAAATGAGGATCTTGTACCTTACTGGAGACATTTATAAGAGAGTCTTCTGCATTTGTATTCTTTTTCACTTTATGAAGTCCTCTGCTTTGCAAGTACCAGAAGACAGCATATTTTTCCATGAATTAGGAATGTAAAGGTCTTTTTAAGAGAGGAAAACAGTGCTATCTCCATCATGGGTATAAACCAGAAGCAGGTTTTATTTTAAAAATATAAAAAATCTCCACATTTTTGTTGATKAATTACCTGAATAACTTTTTCTTATTCCCTTCATTCTCTCCATGTTTGACAATGGGTAGCATAAGAGAAAAAATGGAAAAGGAAACGTTTTAAATGAATAATAATCTACGTACATAAATAGTGTGATCCTGTTCTATGCTGTATAATGCTTACTCATCCAGCACCATTCAGAGAACTGGCTCACGTACTGGATGCTACATAGCATGGATTAAAAAGGCTCAGTCTACTCTCTTTCAGATGGCAGAAACCAAGGAAAATAATTGTAAAATGATTGAAGGAAAATATCACCTATGTGCAAGGCATACCTATTGATGTTATCACTAGCAAAAAGACAGAAGCAACATTACATAAATATGGAATAGTAGTGTAATACAATAGTAAGAGTCAATATATGGCTCATTAACATATAAAGCTATTAAAATGATTTGTTCCTCATAGTGTATCTACTATGCACCACATTTGAAGTAAGGATGCAATTATGCAACAGCTGACATAAAATATTACAAAAAAAARGGACCAAGTACAGTTGCTGATATTTTGTCATACTAAACCTGCATGACTAATCCACAAGATTTTAAAAAAAAAAAAAAAAAGTATTTACTGGAATGGGAGCTTCAAGAGCATCCAGAATAACTTGCCTTTTAATATACCTACAAGCAATAAACACATGAGATGGAAATGAAAATCCTTCCTTCCTGGAGCAACAACTTTGCTGTGRCATTTAGAAGAACAGGAAGCTACTTAAACCTTTCTCTCACACCCYTTCCCATCCTTTTTCCCTTACATTTCCTCGTGTATTTTTCACAAAGAGAAGATTGCTTTCGACAAGTAAGCTGGACTTAAAGCGATCCTTGGGGTAAAGTTTGCTGGCWCCTCCCTGTGCACAGATTCTGTGGCCAACTTCACATACTAACAGAGAAATGGAGGGCCCACCTCAGGGAATTGGGCATCCTTTTTCTTTCTTCCTTTTAATAGGCTGGAGAGCTGAAGCCATCATTCACTGGGTCTAGGGGAAAGCAGGGCAAAAGAAATAGTTTCTCTACACTCTCTTTAATGTACTCTATCTAGTTAGATACACTTTAAATAGGTGACAGTCTGTGCTCCACAAGGGAAGCAAATAACCATCCATCAAATGCAAAGTCAGATTACATCCCTAACTGTTACCAGAAGAACCTACTACCACTACTTATAACTTTCTCCTTTTCTATCACTGAAGATGTCACTGGGGAAAGAAAGCAACCTAAATATTCTCAATTCTGATGTTGACTGAGGATCCTGAGTGCCAGAGACTGCACTCTAAAAATCACAAKGAAGATCAGAGCTATGTACGTGAGCACTTACTCTTGTACCAAAGTCTCTGTTGTGCAATTAAAACATATATATATATATGTATATATCTCTTTTATTTGGTAGGGACACTATGATTAGACTGAAGAATGATCAGAATGTTACCATTTCTAAATTTGCAGGAAATAAATATAAGATACATTTTTTAAAGATGAATTTCTGAGCAAGATTTTCTGCTGTGTGTGCTATATAGGAGATAATAGTAACTGATGTTATATGTGAAAGGTATGAGGAACAAAACAAAAACTCAAAAAAAGTACTTTATTACCAAAAGCTTATCAGATAATCCGATGGTGACACTCTGCATTTATAACATCAGCCTTTACGAGAAGAACTGACACTTGGCTAAACAAGAGCTGGTTTCAGCTCTCAAGTCAGAGAAACTTGAGATATAACAGACTTCTGCAAGGACAACATCTTATCCTTCTGGTTATCAATTCACAAGTGAAATGTCAGGGAATTTTGTTTGACCTTTTTTTGACTGATTCTCACTAGCAAACCAATCAAAATAGAATCTGCCAGGGAAGAATGATCAACTCTTAAAAACTATTTTTCAGATCTTTTACTGCAATTCATTGTAGTAAATGCTGCACAAAAGATTTTCATTTTTAAGGTGAAATGCAGCAGAATTTCGAAGCTGAAAATTGAACTTACTTAAAAGACAGATTTAAGACCAACTGTTGTACAGTGGTGCAAAATACACTGAATATCTCATTCAAAACATGCATAATCAAAAAGTTAAGCATTATATCATAAAATCCATGACAGACAAGAGCAGAGGACTGTAAAAGTTGACACTTGCCAGTCAATCTGCCTACTGACACATGGTAAGTTTTCATGTATTGTGATAATAGGAGTTACATCTGTAAATTCTCCACACTGTACAACATTAACATAAGAAGATATAAATCAAATAATCCTTAGTATGTCTTTGGAATACTATAAAAGCTTTTAAAMACGACAAATAGTAAAAAATCCAAAACCTTCTTTATTGTGGGATATACACAYGGGAGAATAATAACAGAAAATAATTAGGAAAAAAATAAGATTTTTCAAAACATATTCCTGAGTACTCTCAGTTTGTTTTATTTCCAGTTAAAACTGGGCTAAATTACTTTGATCATTAATCATGTTGTGCAATGAATATAATACTAAAATAATCCAGCTGTCYCTATACAGTATCCTCCATTCTAATCTCTCTGGAACAGTGTGTAAGTGTGAATCCCAAGAGCTGAGTTAGACAAAATAATACTTGGTTAGAATAAGAATCAATTTTTTTTTTTTTTAATCTCTCCAAAGTGGGAATATAATCTTTTTTTTTTCTTCGAGTATTTGATGCAAGTGTCATATAATGCAAGATACAATGAAACAAAAGCTAAAAGAGTAAGACAGCATGTAGRAACTTATAACTAAACTCACTCACTATGATATCTATTGACATCACAAATTTCTTAGCTGTTTGTGACCTTTAGTGTTTTTATACAGAAATTAATCTGTACCCTTTTTAGCATGGTACTCTTTTCAGGCCCTTTAGCCTTGCTTTGGCAATATTAGTTRGTAGTTCCTCCACCTACTCCTATTACCAAAAGGTTTTCTTTAATATGAAAGTATGATAACAGAATTATGGTTAGGTACTTAAAACTGAGATAGTTTAAACTGAAAKAGAGTTTTCCCTCTCACCCACCAAAAGTTCAGTTGAACTGAAAGTTTTAGCTCAGTTAGTAAAAATATATTTTTTCCCTGAATCTTATTTATTTAAAAGCAGATCAAAATATTGTTTGTGAATGGAAAAAAAAAATCCATTTTGAAATAAAGAAAATATTTCACTTATGAATTGTCAAAACAGAAAGTTTTTGGTTTCCAAAATATACTTTATCTTAAATGTATATGTGTCAAAATGTTTGACTTAATGGGAAACTAGGAAAAGCAATGGAACTAAAAACATTTGACCAAATTCTTGAACCTGCAAACTGTCATTTTTGGCAAACTCATTACTTGCTGAAGCAGTTTTGCTTACTTCAACTGATGATATTTATTATTCAGATCGTGGGATGATAGGTTTGCAATTACTCTTGCCATTTTTTCCTCAAAGACTTTTYAACCTCAGAAAGATGAGCTCACTTTAACCATACTAGGTGAAGAACACTTCAGTTGTATCTTCTTTTTACTGCCTCAAAGTCCTTTCACTGCTTATTTTCATCCTCAATTTAGATGAGATCTTGGGTGCTAAAGGGAAGGTAATGCAATATGACCAGGACCATCTCAGAAAGCAAGGTGCTTTTCTAAGTGGATTGCATCTCAAGGATTTTTCTTCTCTCTCTCTCTCTCAGCTGGCCTGTCATTATTTCCATTAACACTAGCTCCAAGATTTGCAACCAGAATTTCTTCAGATTTACTGGAAGAGTAATACCAGATTTGGCAACCAGATTTGGCAACCAGATTTGAAGATTCATTTTTAAAGTTTCAGTTTTTTAAAAAAGATTTCATGTAGACAGAAATCACAGCAATTTTTGTGTAGAAAAGAACTATCAAAAATGAACCTGGTTGTGACCCTTTTGCTAGTTTTTCCTACTGCTTAAGATTTACTTTTATTTTTACTGAACTTATAAGATATATTCAGGTGTGAAATTCATATATATATCATTCATATTCATATGTATATCACATTTTCTGCCATTCAACTTGTATATTAAACTAAATTGGATAATATAGAATCAAGAATTATGGCCACATTAGAAAGTCATTCTTTTTTTTCCTTTTCACTCTTAAAGGAATTTACATAAAGATGACATTGGTAACTATTCTTTGAAGAATGTACACTTTTTCTGCAGCCAAAAGAAAGGTGTGGAAGGGATGACACATCCTTGCTAAACCCATTTGTTGTGACCACATTCTGACATTAGCAACTAAAACTATCACAGTCATTCACTATAGTATTAGGAAAGAATATGATAGCTTTGAACAGTGTCAACTAATTTTTAATGCACAATAACAAGCAATCTAATCTGAAAAATTGTAGTCAACCTTCTCCTTACATATGCACATTCTGTATATCCAGTTCTAAAATAAATTACGATATTTCTGAAGATAAGGAGTAGACTCTGCCTATTTTCACTACAGTAAGATCATGTTTATTAAAAAAATGACAAAAAGGAAAAAAAATAAAAGACTGACTGGATTAAATATAACCACTAAGGAGCAATAAAATAGTGTAAGATACCAGAAGAAAAAAAAAGAAAAAGAAAAATAAGTCCATACTCTTCATCGCAGTTGACCTTTAAAGCATAAAATGCTTTAATGCATAAAGAGATATCAAGGCATTCTTCAAACAGGAACCAACTACACGTTTTAAGGTTAAGCGGAAGAAGGCAATGACCAGCAAGACTGCAGCAAGAAGTATGCTGTATGCAGTTAATTGTGAAACTGTACTGTGATGCATGATTTTGGAAGCCCCTGAAATTCCACAGCCATTTCAGTAATAATGGTAAAGTCTAGTTTGGGTAATATTATGCAGTAATTGTCTTAAAACAAAGCAGACAAAACCATGTTTGCCCTCTAAACATGAACATCATAATACAGAGACCATAGATTCTAAAGTGAATCTATGATTCAAATAAATGAGAATTCATTTGGGCAACTTTTTTTTAATCAGTTAAAAAACAAGACAAAGTATAAGCTTAGATGTAAATTTCAGTAAAAGATAAGACTGTTTTTCTAGGTGTGTCATCCACAAATATGCAATTCATGCAATATAAGTAACTAAATAAACTACATAGGAAGCATTTTCAGAGTTAGAACTATTAGTGAAAATAATAATCAATAATTTAAATCTCTATGACTAAGTTTTTTTATTTAAAAAAAAAAGGAAAAATAATTCCACTTAGTAGGTCTCAAAATATTTTAACTAATATACACTCCTGATTATCACATGCTATGTATGTTATGGTACCAGTGTATAAAATTTATATGTTACAACTTACAGTTCAATAAGATCATTACTTCATATATTTTTTTCAGAGACTTCAGAGACTAATGAAGTCATCACCTGTCCTTTTGTGAAGAATCTCCTCCCTAGGTGTAAAATTTTCTCTCAAGTTGCCTAGTTAATTAAAATAATTTAGTTGCACTTGGGTAAGATTCAATGTAACCCTTGACAGAAGGAAAACAAATTTATTTTTGTAATTTCTTTTTTTTTGATGATGGTGATGATATTCACGGTGAGATCTTACAATCTATGGTCTGACATTATGAAAGAACAGCAGACAAAATGAATGGCTGCAGTCTTAGAGGCAATCCCTTAAGCTTGTACTGTCACAGAGAGATTGTTCTTTAAGTCTGAACTTGAAATGTGCATTTCTACCTCAAAGCTGATAAAGTCTGACTGTTTTCTTTTCCTCACCTACACGCAGTATTTGTCTCCACATATGCTTTCACGCTTTTATATTTATACCATCCTGATTGCAAAGACATTAATAATCTTTGTGACCCCACACTTTTCTTCATAATTTTTAAAACTGCAAAGYTTTCCAGCTATGCACAGTTACGCCTTACATGCTAAATATAGTAGAAAACAGCTGGAAATGTACTGTGGCTTCCTGGCTCCTTTCAATTACAGTTATTGTATAAAATATGCAATATGCATCAATACATTCTTTATTTTCTTAGTTTTGTCCACTCATTCCAGGAATCCAAGCTTCGTTTTTACAGCTTCCACCATATGCCTACACAAAACTTCTAATGCTAAAATAAGCTTTGCTTTGGCAGAATGGATGTTACATATATGCTGATCAAGTTAGTCTACAGCACTTCATAAGCAAGATGTCTCTCTGCACAAAGATCACTGCAGTTTCAGAGCCTAAAAGTGGGCTTTCAAGACGTAAGTGACCTCCCAGCTGATGATAGGAATTCACCTGTTCATCAAAGTGGTTAGACTCACCGAAACGTACCTGGCCTCTGTGCCAGAGAAATCTGTGATCACTTGAGAGTATGCTAAAACCCTTCAGTTACAGTTATATTTTGTTAGGAACTCAAAATCAACTCAAACCATTTTTTTTTTCAGAATGGTTCTTTCTGATTTGGGAACCCACCAAAGACAGCAGAGCCTAACTGAGTCCACTTATGAATTTATATCTTTATTTAGATATATTTATATTTATATCTTTACATGGTTTAAATGAAGCAACAACAGCAACAATAAAGAAAAACACACATCGGTTTTAAGGAAGGGTTTGCTTTAGGAATCTAGGTTCAAAGACAAGAGTGTGATGGATGCAAATAATTTTGGAATGGAAATCAAAGAGAGATGTTCATTGAAAACCTTTAGGAAGTGAAACTGCTGAGTGAGAAAAAATGCTCTTTTCTTTTTTGGCAACTCTGAAGTTTAACCCAGAAAGTTTAAAGGCATACATGAGAATTAATAGGGTCAACCAGACTTAATTACATTTAAAAAAATACAACYCTTTAAGTTAAGTCTGAGTTTTGGAAGAAATTCATATCAGCATTTATTTTCTGTGACCAGGATTCTTTTTGTAGAACAGGAATTCTTGGCTGCTTAAGGGTAGGCTCAAAAATTAGGAATTGATTCCCATGCATTCTCCCTTCAATAATGCCTTGGAAGGTAAAAAAAGGTCCAAAAGTGATGTTTATTATCATTATGTATCTGTCAAATATCTCTAGGAACACTATTCAAGACATACACACATATAGTTCACATGTGGTTTATTTTTGTCTGCGAGGTTTGCTCTGCTGAACAGAGTGAAATCTTGTACTCCACACCTACACATTATTATGTCTGACTTTGCTCTTCTTTCTCATGTAATCAGCATAACTGAAAATCAGCTGAAACACAGAAAACTACTTGTAGGGTATATGCTGTTTTGGCACAGCTCAGACCCTCTCCAAGTGTGAAGGGAACAACTGCTGGAATTTGGGGTGCTTGCTGTGAACTCCAAATACCACCTGAGGAAAAGCCCAAGCCTTGTCTCCAGATAGAGCAACAACACTGAGTGCATTTGGCAGCTCCAACCTCCGATCTCCATTCTCCTGTCAGGGACTGGACACTCTTCCCTGACTACTCTGCTGAATCTAGAAAGTAATTTTGGATTGAATTAGAGTTCCTCTGACAGACAAAACAGACTTCAGGGTAGGCAAATTGAATTTCTCTGGTTCAGTGCCTTTGCTGTGGCACTGCTCCTCTCAAGAAGATTTTCACATTATTGAGAGCTGGTAGGTTTCCTTGTAAATAGCCACAGGCAGCACACACTGCAACACAACTGATTCCTTGTCTGCTGTCATTAAAAAGGTATTTCTATCTGCACTTACCCAGCCACTTACACATGTGTGTGTGCACCCACAGATGCACTAGAAAAACCAAATGTAACCTCTGCACGAAATGCTATTTTTGTTCTACCATGAATACATTCTACATGGCCTAAAATTCACGTAATGGCCTTCATGGAGAGACTTAGCAGGAGTATCTAGTGTTACAAAATTCAATGTGTTTTTAATGAAGTGAAAAGGCAGGGATGTTTGCTTATCTTAAATACAATTATGAATGCGGAGCCAGCACTGTTTAACTTGATTCAATTAGGTTAGAGACTATTGCCAACTGCTGGAAGTATCAGCCATATCATGGAAGGAAACCCAAGAATCTCCGTATTTAAATTTCCACTAACTTGTAATCTTGAATCTCCAGTATCATGGACTTTCCCTACAGCTGGGACTGTACATATTCTCCAAATGCTTTCTTTATTTTATTAGACCAATGTAGCATACACACACTATAAAACTAACATCTGTAGCATATGCAGAGTGAAAGGCAATTGTTCAGACAACGTTTATGGAATTATTAGCACACACAAGAAATATACTCACTTTTCAAATCTTTCAGTTTACACTGAAGTTTTTCCTAATCACTATTCATTTTCCTAAAGCCTGTTTTCATTCTTCTCCAAGACAAGAAAAATTATAACATTCCTATCACTTTCATAGTTGTTTTTTACTCTCTTGCTTTCTACCATGGACCTAATRAATCATCACTAAAGAACAGAGAGATGCAAAACATGCAAGAGAGTAAGTATTTACATCATTATAAACAGTCAAGAGACAGCATCCCTCTGTAGTGAAACAGATACAGAGTACTTAAACTGAACTTCAGAAGTGGTCCCAAATCACTGTCAGCAGCATGGAAGTCTGATGAAGAAATACTTCACTGCAGTTTTGAAAGGCATTCAAAGGACAGAGTAGAGGCTTCAATACAATATAGGATAACACAAGTCTAACAAAAAGATGCATTTTTGTTGTTTCTCATATTAATCTGTTATTTAGAGCTCCCTTGCTTCAAGTCATTATTGCAGCAGCAATACCTCTTGGATGAGGTAGTGCACATATAGCTCTCTGGAGAGGCAGTTATTACAGGGTCCAGTAAAAAAGCTACTTTTTCATTATTGTCTGGGGTTAAGAGACTGGTTTATGAGGTGGTGAAATAACCAGGAAAATCTTAAATACTTTAAAAACAAAATGAGACAAATGTTTCTGAAAGTGGAGAAAGCACAGGATTATTATCCTGGTAAATATTTCAGCTGCTGTCCTTCAAAAATCGGCAGATATGGACTAAAATCAGTAGGAAGATAACAAACACACAAATAAGCATACACACTTTTTTTTAAAGGCTTTCAAAAAGTTAAGTCTGTTTTTTATTTTGGACTAAGGGTCAGTTTTAAATAATCATAGAGAAGTCCTTAAACCATTCTGCTTCAATTCACTAGAAACTGATATTGATTATAGTTAAAAAGACTAGAAGACAAAACTGAAAATTTTCATTGACTCATACATATTTTTTTTCAAACTATCAGTTTCAAAAAGTAGCCAAAATTTTGTCAATATAAAGCACAAGAGTGAACTCCAAAGAGTCTCTCAAGCATTTTTCATTTTCCAGTTGGCTCTAACCATTTTGTATTCCCCATTGTATTTAAAAGAATGAAAATTAGTCTTCAGCAGGGAGTTTCTTATGAGACAGGATTTGAAACTAATGCTGAGCATTATTGTCCCTCTTCACATCACTCAGAAGAATCCACCTTTTTAAATTATAATAAGGCTATTAGATAATATGTATATAATATATTAGATAATCAAAGTAACCTGATGATATAGATGAGATCTAAGTAGATGACTTAGATCTACCTTCTAATTGACAGACAACCACACCATCAAAATGAACTAAACCACTCACTCATATTTCCACTATATTTTTTTCTTGTCAACATGCTTATTAAAACAAGCATTAAGCAGTTGTGAACACATCTGGTTCATTTATGCTATTTATCATACAGTGATGACAATGTACGTTTAGGTGCAAAAATCCCATAATATAGATTCTACTTCCCATGAGTTTGCTTTCCAACAAATGTTCCCTCCAAAGATTAATTTGAAGCAATTCCAATTACTGTGATTTCTCTAAGGCAAGTACAAATAAAATGGGCCTTTCAACTCTTTATGTTTTACCTTTGGGGTGATTAGTATTCTGTGGAGCAACCTGTTTCATTTTCATGCCTTGATTCCTACTTTTATAAGATAGAAATTAATAGCAATAGATTCCTAAATGTTTTGCAGAGACTTGTTTTTAAGACTTGTTACTCYTGTATTCTAAGCCACATCTCATATATTTAAATATCAATGCATTACTAGGATTTATAGCATTTTTAAATGCTACAATGAGTGAAGGAGTTAAATGAAAAAGGCAGACTTCAAAGTTTCAGAATCATCTTTTTAAAATTGGCTTAAATTTTTATGTAATACTCCATCTATTTCTTTCAAGTTGATACTGATGGCCGGATACAATAATTTCCCATGGTAAATCTCAATGAGCTAAGTCCCAGTGAAAGACGATCTGATGTTTGAACAACTTCTCAATTCAAATGTAAACATTGTGTTTCTCAGCTCTTCCGGATCACAAGACCTGTAAGTCTGTGGATTTTAACAGCTCAGAAAGTACCCTGTATGGAGCATTCAGAGCATGACAGCCAGTTTAAACTGCTGTGTTCCCTGTGTAACCTCACAGCCTTTTTATTTACTTACTTATTGCACTATGGGTGTATTCCATTGAGGTTTCTTTTGTTTTGTCGCCTTTCTTCAACCTCGCTTTCTCTTCAGGATTTTTTTCTTCACTCTACCATATCCTACAAATTCTACAGCTGAATCAACTGCTTCTTTGTCCACAAGCTCAACTCTCTAGTTCCATCTCTGTTCCACCTCAAAGTATGTTGGTCATACATCTGTACTTCAGGGCAACTCCTTCCTGTTTCAATCCTGGCTCAATCCTGCAATTTCCTCCATAATTATCCACTCCCACTGAATTTTTTAGCCTTAACAGTCTTTTACATTGGCAAATACCTCACATTTTGCCAGTACTGTTTCCTATCCACAATAATACTTTCAATTTTCTCATTCTAAAGATTTGACGAAAGTTGCTGCTATCACGATCACTATGTTTAGAAGAGAGAAAGAAATGCATGAGCAGCCCGTCAGCGGTCCCACAATCACTTGACCAAAGTGAAATAATGGTTTCAATTGTTCTTTAGGCCTCATGATTCCATCGCTTGCCAGACTATGTAATTCAGTAGTCTAAGTGGAAGAATTATGTGAGAAGCAATGTTTTTATGCTTATAAAATCAATAAACACCTAATTAAAAAAGGAAAGAAATAGTGATGTTGACTTTCATGGTGTTTCTGAAATAGCTATGCATATTCTGGCAGAGTAGATAATTGAGGGATTGTTTAAGTAATTATTCATCGTCTAGTCTGCTTATTTAAACTAAAAGTCTGAACTTTTTTTAGGTTCATCCAATAATAATGTTAACCTACACTACTTTTGGTCTGACTGAGCACCTTGTTGAGAAAATATATTTTGATTCTTTGGGGGAGTGAAATGTAACAAAGAAAGATTTTTGTAGTTTGCATGAACACTTTATTCCTACAGTTTTAGCTCAAGCATAAATTAATAGTAATAACAAGCAGCTGCAATAATACACGGGAAATTAATGTCAGAGTGGGTAGTATTTTTTGGCTGGGTGTGCCCAAATGGACAGTGTTAGGATGTGAACAAGTTCTTATTCAGAGATGAATTTRCAACATAGCTCCCTTTTCAACCTGCTTTAACTGCTATTTTTTTTTTAAGATTTCATTTTCCTGATGCCCCAGAGGCTGAGGGTATAAATAGTCATGTTTGAATCCTTAGACCAATAAGAATTCTTCTGTTGTGATGACATTACCATCAGTCTTGATTTCACTTAATGAGGGTGGGGTTCTAGCAACTTTGGGCATTTTTGTTTGTTGCTTTATGTTTCTCCCTTTAATATAGTCCTAATGTCTATCCTTCTATTTGCTTATTTTCCCACTTTTTGAAAAAGGTTTCAGTGGTATTACAATGGTTTCTGTATTATTTGCTATTGTATTAATGAACTCTCATGTTTGGATCATCAAGATTACTAATGCACATTTTAGTCATTTTTTTCTGAAGCACATGTAATACTCTCCCTTATTGGTATATTAAATTTTCTTTTCCCACTGTCAGTAGTTCTGCCATCTCTGTTCCAGTGTCACAGCTGACTGCAATTACAAGTTCTCTCCATGGGGAAACTGTACCATTTTTCTTGGACATTGCCCTTTTCACAACCCATTGTAAAGAATGATGTTGGGACTATGAATCCCATTCCTGACCCAAACCAGAAACTTGTCAGAGGGAAGGGCTATTGGACGGCCCTTTCTACACATACAACCCCACCACCTATCAGCTTTCTTTATCTGCCATCCATAACCCCAGCCCTAGGATATTTTTCTGGGCGCTAGTAGGAATTGCTGGTGCAAAAGAGAAGGTGCTCAGAGGATGAGTGCCTTGGCAACACAGACCTTCCTTTGTCAGCCCCACTGCCAACCCACTGTAAAAGGACCTCTCAGCTTTAATGATTTCCCAACCCTAACCCTAACTCTAGGATTTTTTTTTTTCTGGCCATTGGTGGAACTAAGCTCCCTATTGATGGCACAGAAAAGAAGGTACTCAGAGGCAGAGTTTCTTGGCAGCACAGACCCCTCTTTTGCAGTCACTCCACAGACCCTCTGCAATGGCATCTATCAGTTTTTTCGTTTTCTCAACCCCAACCCCGATCCTAGAATTTTTCTCAGGCCCTTGCTGAGACCTTGCAGCAAAAAGAAATCCCATTTCTTTTCTGGTCCATGACAAAAAACTCCTTGCAGAAAAGTTATTTTCATAGTACCCATTATGAAGGGCTTTGGCAGTCCTTTTCCAGAACTATCCCAAAGGAGCTTCTAGGCATTCTCTCAAACCTAAGGCTAGGTCTCTGCAACATGCTGATGTATTTGAAAATAAATTCTTTTCTCATCGTGCTTTGCATTTCTTTCCACACCTTAGTAGTTATCATTCTGTGGATAGTTTCCTCTTCAGGGTATTAATAGTGAGATTTATGGAGGAGTTTTAATTCCTGTAACTCACAGAACACCTGAGATCTAGACAGAGGTACTCTTCAGCTGTCCTTGCATCAAAGAAAAAAATTTTTTGCTAATATTGGTGAGGAATATAGGTCAAAGGCAGTATATAACTGTTATTATATCCTACATTTTGTTTGAAATATACTTTTTAAAGGGAAAGTATATCCCTTTGACTGAGCTAGGTAATCCCAGCACTGGATTGTTGGGACTTTTGTTGTTGTGATGTTGTTCAGCAGTTTCTTGCAGCAAGTACTTAGGAAAATTTGTTTAAATATATAATCTTGTATATATACTTATCTCATCTTTTTAACTAATTGGCTCACTAACATATATCACTATGTGCAATTCAAAGCCTACACATGGACTGTGTATGAAGCAAAACTAAATAATACTTATCTGTTTAAAATCGAGCAGGCTAAAATAATAGCCTGTTGAATGATTTTTCTTCCTAGGAACTCAACATTCAAAGCCTTGTGACCCCAATCTACATGAATGTTACTGATGAACTTTTTACACTTTGTTGTACTATTGTATTGTAGCACCTGCCTCAGTGTAGTCCTTCTCTTCCCTTTCCCTAAATAGGAAACACCRTGAAACTAGGAAGCACACAACCAGTATGATACTTTACTCTCTGCTTCATGAAAAAAAAAACCAAAAAAACCCAAAAAAACCCAAACAAACCAGCACTTACTAGCACCATTTTAAGAGACTTGTGGAAGAAGGCAGAGATTTTTGTTTCTTTTTCTTTTTTTKTTTCAAAGAATGCAAGTTGACCAGTACTTTAAAAATTTACCATCTTCACTTCACTATTTCTAGTCCTTTTTAATTATGATTGATTAAGTAGGATTCCCTCATATAACTTCCATTGATTATTTGGACAAACTGATTTGTATAAATGGACTTCTGATGTGACAAGTCTGAGTAACTTAAGATTCCCTTTCCATGAGTGTTCTCTACTCTGATCTCACCAGTCCTGTTCTGAAAATCAATAGGAGTTTTTCCAGAAACTTCACTGAACTTAGAGAAGGCACATAAGTCAATTTTAGTGAACATACTTATTAACAGAACTTTGTAGTGAAAACATTCAGAGAAAGAAGATTGGAAAGAAATGTAAGTGATGCCAACTAACTAAAAAGATGAACTCTATGATGATTGATTTGTCACATTCCTCCAGCTCTGGCCCATGTTCCAACACTCTACTTGGTATTTTAAGCAATAGTGTCAATTGTATGCTCCGTTAATTTGCATTAAACATCAACAGAGCCTGAATATAGCTTTTCAAAAACAAAAAAATATTACTAGAGATGCTTGTAAATATTTAAATATTATGGTTATTTTTAAATTTACATCCATCTTTGTCATGCTGGTAATTCCTGCCAGTCATACAATGGACGCTTTCATGCACTCTCCCATCCATGAATATTGGCATGTTAGCTTCTAACACCTACAATTCAAACACATGAATTGTAAATGTATAAATAAAATTCCAAATGCTCATTAGGACTAAAAAGATAACTCTGCCAATAGAAGAAGATGGCATTTATAATGAAAACTAATGAGTGCTCTCTGGCTATTTTCGTACTACAATAACAGGATTATTTCAGCGTGTTGATATTTGGAAATTCAGTAGAAATGCAGTAACCAAAACTCCAACTTTTATTCGGGTTACTTGGAATCACATGGGAGCTCTGCTTAATTAAAAATTGGGTGTACAACAAAAAATCAGGATTTGGTGGTAAACCCCACAATACTAAAGTTGTCAGCCATTTTACTTACGACCACATCAGAAACACAATTAATTCTACACTTTGTATGGGATATACACAGAAATTCCTTTTCTAGAGAAGCACATGTAGTTAATTGTTTACTTTTACAGGGAGGTATGATGTATCCCTTGAAATGATGGACTATTGATGTATAAACCAAGAGAATTTAGAGACATTGGAAAATTGGATTTAGGCTTCTTTTACTGCAAGAAACTGGACAGTATTTCTCTTTTACTTCTCTTTTAAAAATAGACACACTTTTTCCTCCATTTTTTTATTGTTTGACTGACAATCAGTTCCTTAGTCTTAGTCTTCTAACAGTTAGAACCATTTTTCTAATTTCAAGCCTAAATTTATTCATGATAATTTTATACCCATGTGTTCTTGTGCCAACATTGTCCTTTGGCTTAATTACCTCTTACCCTCCCAAGTGTTTACCTCCTAGCTTATATATAGCAATCAATCATATCCCCACTCAGTTTTCACTTTTCTAGACTTATTGAGTTAAGCGCTTTTTGCCTCCAATTGTAAAACAATCAAAGCAAATCAGTGTTAGATATGGTATAAACTTAGGCCCAAAAGTTCACTGTTCAAAGGCTATGATTAGATATAGGAGTGATGCCAATGATTAGATATAGGAGTGGTGCCATCAGCAGTGTTTTTCTGTTCAGCAGATCAAGGTAAACCCGTTGACAGAAGCAGAGTGTGAGCTACTCAGATGGACTGTAAAATTAAGATAATAAAATAATCACAAACAAAATATGGAAGGAAATATAGATTGTCCTCTAGAAACAGTTACTCACTATTGCTATCTTAAAAATTATCTGGGAGAATTGTACTACCTACAGCAAAGCTATGAGGGAAAATTATATATGTCCAACTTTGCTGTCAGTCGCATGAACATGACTCCAGTTCAGCCTGTATGTATGTAAGAGAAGAATTATTCCCTTAATTCTTCAATTTCCACTAAAAAATATATATTTCATTATTTCTTGTCACTAATTACATATGGAAACTGTGATAGATATTTGCACACACATGCACACATTTATATGGATTATAAATTTCAATATTTATATATGTATTTTCCGCAGATAGCTTCTATGTTTTCTTATTATATTTTTTATTTAACTAKTATTTTACCAGGTGTAGAAAAATACTACCAGGATTAAAGTTGAGACAAATATATAAAAAAATATATTTAGCATGGGTTCAGAGTTAAATTAAAATTGATTACATTTTAATCATTCTTCAAAGCTATAGGGACGGCAAAATTAAAAAAATCAAAGCTTTCTATTTTAGTTTACTTGTGAGACTAGTATTTGCTTCAGACAGCAGCAGAGCAGCAATAGGGAAACACAATGGAGGCATAATATTTCTGTGGCCTACTTGTTATGAGAATAAATTTTAATCAGCAATATTTTTTTTCTCATTTAGCTTATGAATTAATATTATCTTTTCATTTTATTATTCTGCATTTTGTATTTTATTCTTATTTTATTTGATTCATAGTCAGACTAAAATAAGCTATAGTGTCATCTACTACTCACAGTGGTCAATTCCAAAACCCTGAAATTTCAAAAGAATGTTCATGACCTTGTGAGTTACCAGTGAGTTACCAAAGAAAATAGACTTCAGCAGAAATATTTTGACTGCTGGGATTCTCTAAATGTACGCCTTCTTGGGCTGAACTTTTACCCCTTCAGCTTGGAAGTTTCTTCATCATGCCCATGTCTGCTCATTCCTTCCCCACACATTATATTTTGATATTCTCTCTTTTCCGAATGCACTCTTTCCACTCCTTCAACCAAAGCAAACATGATTTATGGAACAGTTTCCTGTAACTGTCTCCTTGGTATCAATGCATCTGTTAAGTTAGAAAAGTAATATGCTATTTCTGCCATGGCTACCGAAAACTCTAATTTGGAGTATCATCAAACACATTATAAAAATGTCACCTCAATTTTCCCAAGGGTTCTACAGGATAACTTAGATCTTAAGGTCTGGAAAATCAATTCTTAAATGTGGTGGTAGAGAGTGTGTGTGTGTGTTAGGGGCATGTTAAGTTAGTGCATTGCACTTTATAATATTTTTTGCTTACCTATTATCTTCGATATTATACTTAAATATTTCAGTCTTTTTTGCCTGAGTTGGTATTTCAACTCAAAAAACAAGTTTTGAGTTTTTGAGTTTCTTGGGTTTTTTTTCAAAAAAAACAAGAAAAAAAMCAAGAAAGAAAAAAGGAAAACCTTTGCTTACCTTTCCATGTAGTTCTAAAGTCCTCAACATGTCATTACTCTGGATAATATTTGTATATCTTTTATTTTCTCAATATTCTCCTACAAAATTTAGCAAACAAAATTATGACTGAACAACCTTTATATAATAATCTTACAATATGTACAATACTGTCAATGTAATCATATATTAGTTTTGTTTTCTAGTCATAAAAATTTCTATAATCAGTACCATTACTCAATATCACATGCTACAGTTATCTAAACTACTATATTACAGAAAAATGGAACACATTGTTTATTTCTATAATTTTATGTCTTTTTTACAAGTAACACAATTCGTATTTTTGAAACACTGCCTTTGTTTCAGAATTTATAATGGATTTTTGACAGCTTTTCTTAAAAAAGAACAATAGAAATATAGTTCTGCCTAGAATATTAAGGGGCAAGGGAACAGGCTTGTGACCTTATGTTAGGATTTCACTAAAATATTCCTGTTAGAGGTATGCCTTGTGTCTATAAAGTTCCAGCGGTTCACAATCTCCTCTAGCGATTTAGTCCAATGTTTAACTACCCTGCTATTAGAAAGTTTTTCTTTGTGACTGGTCTAAATCTTTTGCTGAAGATTTGCTGAGTCTATTATTTCTTGTCCTATCCACAGTGGATATGGAGACAAAAATCATTCCCTCCTTAGCAGAGCACTGTACTGAGAACCTGTTTGAAGGCTGTTACTTCCTTTCTGTTCAGTATGTTTCCTCCTGGTGCAAAAAATATCAAATTGCAATGCAATTCAAGTCAGAGAAACAAATTTTCTAAGGTAAACAAAATGAGTCACATGTACTGTGCTCCCTGTTAATAGGTACCAAATACAGCCACGGACTTTTCATTACTAGCATTCCACACAAAGAACTGTTTCCACATTCATGAGTTTCTGACTTGACCTGCTGGATAGCCACTACTCTGCTATTGCCTCTGGTGTCTCTCTGTGGTCAGGCCAGGTGAAATGTCATTGACCAATGCTACGGGGAGCAGATTTCTAAGAGAACTCAAATATTTTTGAATTTTTAGAAGGAATTTTGTTTTCAGGTAGAAAGAAAGACTAAACAAATAGTTAGATATTAGTGAACTTCAATGTCATGCAACTGTTACTTCAGTTTTGCTCTTTCATCTTGTCTCAGTTGGTTTTTGCACTAGTATAAGTAAAAAAAAAAAAATCTGGACCACAAACATATTTTTGCATGTATGAATTCATATAATCTAGCAACTGGTTGTGTACTTAAACTGTTAGGTTAAAAAAGAGTTGCCAACTCTTATTGAGCTGATTAATGTTAATGTATATCTCTCAGTTAATACCAGTCTTTCCAGGTGCTCCAAGCCTAAAGGAATTCCCATAAAATTGCCCTAGGGAAGTGGTAGGAGAAACCAAACCAAAAAAGCATCAAAACATTATTTTGAACTCTCAATAGGGCAGATACTCCTAAAATCCTGCAGGCAATTTTGAAAATCTTCCTTGTGTCTGAACAAATTTCTTTTTACTAGAAGACAACTACATGAGAGATTCAGATGAAGAAAATCGAGTTGTATGAAAAATGTAGCCCCTCATTAAAAAAAAAATATATTTCCACCAAAAATTAACAAGGTTTTAGTACTCAATTTACTTATTTTTAATCCCTTCTTAAAGATGTTCATATTTTTGGTCCCAAAGTCTCAAACTACAGCACCTCTGCTTACAGAATGTAAAATTCTCTCTCTCTCATCATGGGAGAATTTCCTCATTTTTTGTCCCTGGTAAAAGACTATCTTTTTCTCTTGTATATAGYTAGTAATTCTGAGGAATGAAAATGACAAACATGTCAGCCTCGATCAGATGATATCAATCCCCAATGATTGTATTTCACATCTTCTTCAAGGATCTGGCATACGTTCCCATGGGATATGCACATACACAAAGATCAAAAGATATATTTTGAATTTAAATAGTTTGCTAGTATGTATTAAAGAAAACAGCAAGACATAACAGGAGTAAAATGTGCATGTTCCATAACAAACTGCAGCAATATTTGGAACAGTATGGCTGCTGTCTCTGCACAGAAACAAAAGTAAAGATGGAATACACAGAAAACAAGATCCATTTTCAAGCTACATATACCACAGAATCATTTTTCAAAATTATTTGCCTTGTAGGGGCTTTGTGCTTTTCTCTGAAGCATCTGGCATATGCTGTCATTGAGAAAACATTATTRAACTAGACGGAACATACATTTGGACATGTATTTGCTCCAATATAGAATTTCTCATGTTCATATATAGTTTGTCCTTACAAATTATTGCTATTTTGGCTGTTAAAAGAAATAGCCAGACCACCACTGCTGTGTCTGGTCTTTTTCGTTTTTCTTTTCTAATTGTGTTCCTTGCTGTGCCCTAAATGAATGATGGGGCTTATTTTGTATTCACAGCAACAAGAACATCCTGACTTTATGATTCATTGCCAAATGTCGCAAATTCCCCTTTTCCATTGTTCTATTTCTGAAGAATATTACCAACATTCTTAATTTCACAGCAGAACAAAGCAGCATATTTCTAAAGCGGCATGAAGACTAGTCTGTTAGATGAGGAAAGATTTTTTTAATAGAATTTTAGCTTTGATCTTTAGAAAGTAAATGTCTACTTCATTGTAAAGAAAAAAGTACCTTCCTTATAACCCACAATTTTCTCTAATTTGTACTCAGCATTGAATGAGAGGGGCACCCTTGAATCAGGGGGGTACTATTTAAGTAAGTTTAGCTCAAAAGTCAATGAAGAAACTTAAAAACATTAAACATGTTTAATGAAATCAAAGTTTCTAAGAAAGGAAGGAAAGTATCATGTGAAGAGAATATTTTGGTGGAATTTCTGCTTAGCATGCTTAGAGTTTAACAAAATATGACAACGCTGAAAAATAAACTGATCTTCCCAAACAAATTCAGCAATCAGAATTCTGAGAAAATCTTTTTTTGGATAGAGCAAAGAATAACTCTTTCAACGCTGAGTGGCAGCAGCCTCACTGACTGCCTGGCATTGGGCTACTGTGACGCTGTGCTCCGGTTCCACAGCAGCATCGAGAGGCCAGCCTGATGTGTCACTTACTGGGAATGGACGTCACATGTACTGCACGACTTCTGAAGCAGTATGGAAAAGCATGGAATTACTCATCCAACAGTCCAACAACTCCTTGAAAATGCGGTTCTAACAACTTATTAACTGCAGAGCAATATGTCGACTTGAATAATAATGAGAATCAAACGAAACCACCTCCAGAACTAAGTCTTAATCAATTAGCTGTTCTCTTGATTCTTGTAACTTCAATACTTGAAGGGAGTGTGCTAGCACTCCTCAAAAAATACTTTCCTCAAGATTTATATTACACATAGAAAAACCCAGAAATTAAAGTTGTGAAGACATCTGTTTGGTTGAGATTGTCAGTGTGATCTCTTAAACAGTTTCAAATACGTTTATGTGAGCTTTAAGGAGATGACTTAAAGATGTTTATCCATAATGAATGGAAATATTGAATCTTTAAGATTCAGGCATGAAAGCTTTCTCATCATACCTAACTCATGTTGCTTTATGCTGGAAGGCGTACCTTACAAGCAAAAATTATAATTGAATTTCTAGGACTATTTGGTCTTGGAGCTAGTGGCAGTACTTGCATTATTTTGTGGCTACTTCACACAGATAATGATAAGGTGATTCCAAGCACTTAAATTTAGAAGTCAAAGTTCTGTACACAGTCAAAGAAGATTCCTGTGCACAGCATCTTGGAGATCCTGCTTACAGAAAGCCCTTATTTTCTCAAAGAAAAGGAACTGCAGAACAAACAAACAACTCACAAAGCATAGGTCACRCCCCAAGCAACATTTAACAATAACAGAGTTTACACTGCCTCACTCCTGACACTGTCCCTATGGAGAAGTCCTAAGGTTCTCTTCCTAAGGAAGTCAGAGGTGAAAATCTGTGTTTTCAGAGGCCAGTCCTCTAACTGATTAACCAGTTTCAAGTATTTCCATTTTGAACTCTGAGTAATATTTGCCAATAATTTCATTTTCCGTCAATATCCAGATTATTCATGTAGTGGCAAAAATCCATGCTTTTTTTTTTATATTTTCTAATTAACTTTACTCCAGAAAGCTATGAAAATGTCAAAATTGTAATGTATAGTGCTGGCATTCTAAGATTCAATATATGCTTAGCTTTTATACATGACTTAAATATTTCACTCTGATAAAGACAGGAATAAAAAAAGAAAAACGAAAGCCCACAGATTCCTCCCCACTATGTATCACCCATCTTCAACAGATAAGAAAAATATTATGGTTATCTTATTGGAAGATAACTGAATCTTCTAACGCTAAGAAATGGGTGTCCCTAATTTTTCCAAGTTTCAATGAAATCTTTGTGATAAAGTAAGTGATTTGGAGATAGAAGGAAAAATAAAACATGCACACACTTATCTGCAAGAATCCCACAACTCCAAGTCTATTTAATTAAATATAAATTTCTGCATCACTAAGAAATGATAATTTATAATGTATTATTTCATGTTTTACATGCATGGTAAAACTTCAGTTTCATTTATTTATACTCTACCAAAACTGTGTTGAGAGGTTTAATCACAAGCTGAAAGATAAATTTCCTTATCTGTAAAGTGAGACTATCACCAGATAGGAGCAGGTAGATAATAC
>PTEX01000066.1:1217229-1232175 GCA_003342815.1 Eudromia elegans
TTTTTTTTTTTCCAAAATTTTCCTTTGTTTATCCCTTTACTTGTAGGGTATGTAACAGTTATCTGATGAAAATTTCTGATAGTTACTTCATGAAGATTGTCCTGATGGGTGAATGAATGGATGCACAGAGTTGCAGGAGCCTGAACTCAAATGCTCTAGTGATTCACACTTCTCTTGCTTGGCAAGGCTGATCTAAAAATCACCAGYTAAATTAACCTGAAATTGGCCAATGTTTCTCTCACAGCCAAGAAACAGTCAGCTGAAGGGATTGCTAACTACCTATTAAAAGAAAAAATAATATCATAAGTCAGGTTTTTTAGTCATAAGATCAAGAAGAGATCGATAAGAGATCTTCAGCTTTGGTCAGAAGCGTTGAATATGTCTGTGGTTAAGAGGACACAAGCAGTCAGCAGATACAATTCTATCTCCACGCAAGTGCTGAGGGAGGTGGGGTGTCCAAAACAATTCAATACTCATAAGAGTGTGGGGAAAGAGTCAAAAATTGAAATAATGGCAGCAAGACAGTTGATGTCTGGTATGGATTGGAAATCGCTTATAGCTGTCARTTCTGAAGATGAGCTCTATTAACATGGGTAGATTGTATTTAAATCAGAGATCACTCTTATTCCAGTTTTTCCTTCCTGTTCCACAGTACAGACGCTGCTATCTTTAAAGCATTATGGAGGGAAATATGTTAACACCACTTAAAACACTTCTTTCATTTGGGCAGAGATACTTCAAAAGAAAAACTAACACCTGAACTTCCCTATCTTGACAGAAAAAACTCATTTCTGGATTGTGAATGTGATCAAGCAGAACTAGCATTGTAAGCTATGCTCTGAGCATTGCTCACATCACCTTCAGGATTAGCAAATGTATCTGCATTCACCGTAAGTTTGTCTGGAGAAATTCAGTATTCTTTTCTAAACAGGATCTGGATTATTTGTCTGGATAGGTAATATGTTCTCATTAATAATAGTGAAGTCGAAGGGTTTGGTGTCTAGTATATCTCACGTAGTTTCTGCTAAATTGGAATTTGATAACCACATATTGTAATAACCTTCTAATTTTTAATATTTACTTCTAAAGAATATATTATTAATATATTCTATATATATTATTATAGAATATAATAATTATATATATTATATATATATAATAATTATATATATTATTAATATATCTTTATCCCACTATATCTTCTCCCACTGTGTAATACTTATTGAAAGGATGGACAGCATCATCCAAGCTATTTTTGCTGCCAACAAGTTTGAAAGACTAATGGGGCTCACAGCTGCCTTTAGAAAGCAGGGATAATAAATATGGAAAGTTAACTGACTGTAAGGAATCTAGTAGCCATTTACTCAATAACCTAAATTAATGGAATTTCAGCTTAATTATTCAGCTTAATTATTCAGCTTAATTTGCAGCTTGGTTTTCTTAGTATATGCTTGAGTATCAAAACAAGGAAATCCCTACATGTATGCATCTGAATGACGTAATACTCCCTATTAGTCTAGTCAAGATGGCTATTAAAAAAAAAAAAAAAAATTGGGTTTGGCTCAGGTTTTTGACATGGAAAGCAAAAAGAGACATTGTGAAGAAGGAAGAAAATGAAAAATATTGAAAAATATTGTTATTTGGGGAAGACCACCTGAGAGAAAGAGAACTAGGATGTAAAACTTACGACAACAAAAATGGAAGAGTTTCATATTTGGCTCAGCAGTTGGGCAGAAGAGGGGTAAAAGTAAAGTTAAAATTGGCATCTGAGGTTAACTTGCATTTGATTTTTAGGCCCATTCAAATATACGTTTAAAATCCAATTTCAGCAAATGCAAACCCACAGGGATGGAACCCAAGGAAAATGTTTGCACAAAGCATGTGGAAAATGAAACCTCATAGTTCCGCTGGGCTCTTGGCAGGAAAGAGGTGTGGACTCACAACCACTGTGTTTATTTTTAAGGTGCATTTCTGTGTGATCTGACAGATATTCAGTAGTGTGCTAATGAAAAAATATAACAAGTTTTTCTCTTATTTCAGGGTCTGTTTCAGCAAGCATGAAAATTTGTGTCTGTGTGCAATATTTTTGTGTATTTGAGAAATACATATGTATGGATATGTACATGGTAATGTTAATAAATACTTATCATATTGATAAAATACCTTTGTAAACAATTAAAAAAAAATCACTTTAAAAATAATTCAGGAGGAAGCAGTTATGGTCTAACCAAACAATATTTTCTTTTGCAATGTAAATTATGTAGACCCTCACTAGCTTTTATTGACCAGTATCTCCCACAATCTACTCCATTTTAATAATCTCTTTTAAGGATAGCAAGTGTATCGTTTGTGAGCATAACACAGTATCCTCATTGCACTACCTGACACATGATTAACACAGCTGCTTCTAATTTGTTTTTTATTTTTACAAACATCATTTTAGTAAAAACATCAATATGGCTTAAAATATTACTTTTTAAAATAATTAATWATAATTAATTAGTTTCTACATGAAATTACAGAAATGCTAGTTTATTTAGTCCCTTCTCAAAACAGCCTGAAAATACTTCCCTTCCCCTCCTGTATCCATTTTAAAACAGTCAAATCTCACTGAACGATAATCAGTACAGAACAAGACTCAAAAAGGGGAATACAAGTGGTTAGGAGATGTGAAAGATATTGTCTCATATCAGAATAATCCCATTTATATATGCACATGTACATATATTAATACACATATATTATTTATATATAAATATATAAATTCRGTCAAGTATGCCCTTTCTCATATACAGAACTGTCTTTTGAACAAAGAGTTTGAAAATTTTACAAAGAATCAATGCATATTATACAACTGTGTCTTTAAAAAAATAGCATTTTATTTTTCCAGTTAATGCTTTCTGTGTATTTTATTGATTAAAATGTCACTTATACTTTTAAAAGGTCACATATACTTTTAAAGTCAAGATGCAGAGACTTTTAAGTTCTGCCATTTGTTTCTTTAAAAGATTTGCACAGTATAAAAGAGAGCAGAATTTTGTCTGTAATTTATAATGAAAATGCCAACATTATTTAGTGAATATAACTATTATTGCTATAATAATGCTTACGTGATTTCATCCTCCAGATCATTTTATACAATTATTCCATTAAAATGGACCATAAGAAGAAGTCATTATGGTCAAGTGCTCAAGTTCATGATCGATTGACATGGAATAGCACAAAATATTCACAGTCATCTTTTGAAATCTGGTGGAATACTCTCCTTGGAATGAAATGTAGATACAAATAGAAGAATGTATTTTGCTGAAGAAAGCTGTATTTTTCTCCCCTACACAGACAGCATAGAGGAATTTTGTTACAAGATCAAGGTATGCAAATTTTTAGGATAACTTTGCTAAGAAGTAGTCTTTATACTTTATTTGTCATGTTCTCAAATTATTTTTTCTAAAATATATGAAATGTAAACTTTTCTCAGATTAAGGCAACCAGGCTGTAAGTGACTGTTACATAATCAGAATTTGTTACCATTTCAGAAGACCTCTACAAGCAATTCCAGCTTATCCTACTGTTAAAAGTTCTATCTTGGTATTCATATAATGCTCATCAAAATACATTGGTGCTTGATAGTCTTGGAAAGATTTCACTACCTTATCACTGATCTGCTTTGGGATCATAAAAGGGCATTTTCTATTAAGATATATCTCAAATTCTTTTAAAAAGGTTATTTTCCAACAATCAAGAAGGATAGTTTCAACTTCACACATTTTCCTATAAACCTATGTCTAAAAGCAACTTTAGTTTCCAACAGTAAAGACAAGCGAAAATGAAGGAAAACAGTAGTTACTAAGTTCCTGATTAAATACATAAAAGATTASAAATAGCCCTTTGAAATGAGAAATAAATTCTACTGCATATTTCTTTTTTCCACTCTATTTTTAATTTCATACTTTAAAACTTTGGCAGGGTTAATCCCTGTTGTCTAGGTTCTCCTCTGGCCTGGCACTGGCATTAAGGCACGATGAGAACCACAGCTATAGGAAAATGAGTGTATAAAGTAAGTATGTATCCAGTTCTAAAATTGTCTTGGAGAAGATTTGTCCCAAAGTGATCACATTAGTGAGGAAGATGACCATCAGCCAGCTTAGCCAGCTTTAACGGTAACAAAAAAGTCACAGAAAGACTTCTAAGAAACATGAATATTTGCTACGATGGGGAGATCTGCTGGAGCAGAAACTGCCATCATCACACCTGGCTTGTGGTGGCCCCATGCCCCTAACTGTTGGGAGCAATCTTGTATTAGTGTTCATAATTTCCATATTTTCTGCAACCATGATAAGCTAAAAACTTTTTTTTTCCCCCATATGGAGAGTCTTGCCATCTTTCACTTATGTTCCTTGCTTTAAGGGAAAATTGGATTTATTTGCTTGTCCAGATAGCCAAGCCAAATGATTCTCTTTTCCTAGCAACCATATCATCTGGATAATCTAGATAGCAGCAAAAGAATTGGCCAGAAATAGTTACATCTTCTTCTCATACYTTATTAAGAAGCAAACATGTTCTCACTGTAAGCACGCAGAAATGACACAAAACAAAATGAGCAAAAGGAGAAAGAAAGGTTTTATGATAATTCTGGGTCAAAACCAGACATATTTGCAACTCGCTACCTTCAGTACCCTCCACTGTTCTGACTGCGATTGCCAGTACTGAAAATATAGTGCTTCCTTCAAAAAGTTTCAGTTAATATTTATGTACATGTATATTTTGAGAACACAAAAATTAGTTAGATTTAATGCCATGTGTGGCTGTGAAAGCTAATATTATTGTTCTTTAAAGCTCCTGATGTACTAAAGAAAATGACATTTTAAAATGCCTAGTATTTAAAACAAATTTTGGAGAAAAAAAATTTGATGGCTGACAACTACCCTCTTAAGACAAACATATTTTCCTTTCTCTATTACACTGGAAATTGCCTCRCAACAGAGAGACTGACTGGTCTCTCTCACTTAGAGGCATCAGCATGATGAAAGTTGGGTTTTTTTCAACTTCTTTTTTAATGATTTGTTGTCAAACTTTCATTTGTCAATAACAGGTTTTTCCAGATGACAGGCTGAAATCTGTAACAGGTATTTCACTTTGATGCATTAAGGGTCATGGGGCAGAAAATAATAACTGTATTGATTAAATATTCACATTATGTTAATTTTACTTCTTGACCATCTGCTTATTTATATGTCAGTGATCCAGTTTATAAAAAGGCTCTTTAAGTATCTAAGTTCTTTTGTATCAAATTGTTATATTGTTGTCTAATTTTTGTGTGCAGTGTAGCTAGACTGTTCGCACTGCTGTTTTAATGGGTAGCAAGGGACCTGCATCATATTGGAATGTACATTATGTAAAAACAATTTATCACAGAGTCTTTCTCTAATTCAGATACRCTGTCTTTTTCACATAGCTCCAGAACACTTGATTGCAATTAGCACATAATAATTGTGTGATGGGTTAGATTCATTTGCTATAGCAGCTAGTGAAGAAAAGTGAGGGAAGAGACAGAAAACATTTTGTAGGAAAACTGATTGAGTTTCATCACAATGTGCTTTAAATAGAACGCCACACTTGTAACCGCACACACTGTAATGAATGTCTTACATACATTTAAATAACATGAACTATTAACCCTGACACGTTTCATCAGCCTTTTGAATACTAGGTTTCTAATTCAGGAAAGAACTAAAGCAAATGCTTACTTTTCAGTACCATCTTTACTTTTTAGCAGTCTCACTGTTTTTAGCAGAATTCCTTCTATGATTATCCAAATGATCATATTTCTGTGTTTTGCTAAGGGTAAACATCATAAGTGATTTATAGGAAAGTTGTGAAGCATGCACAAACACTTTTGGGGACAAAATGCACAGTGCTACCTGGCTTAGAAAATAAGCCACAATTGAAAAAAATACAAAAGCAAAACATTTATTTAGCTTTTGAGTGAGAATTTGGGATAGAAAAGAGGGGAGATATTTCAAGCTTTGAGCAATATGTAGGCATCTCAAATTCTGCCTGCATTTCTTCTTCCTGAGTTTATAATTTCTTTTTTTTTGCTTTCAACTGTCTCAAATTGTTACAGAGGATAATGACTTAAAGATATTACTGTATGTGTGGTAAATATGTTACAGATTATGAAGCTTTATTAAAAAATATTCAGTTGTATATGATACTTCTAATACTGTCATGAATGATCACAATATATTGTTGCATTTAAAGGGGGGGCGAGAAATACAAGGGAACTCCACTAGCATGTAATCTGAGACACAAATTGCAATAAACATTTCAAAAATAAATAGCCCTCTTTACCGGAACAGATCTATGTATCATTCATTTCCTCAACAGGAAAGTTATATTTTCTGACTTGGTTTCAACAAATCTTGGTTAAGTTTGATTAGAAAAGGGATTCTCTTCAAAGGAAATGAACCTCTGAGGATACTCTTGACAGCTTTCTTGAAATTATTGTCTGAGTCGTTAGAAGGAAAAGACAAGGATAGGCTAGTTCAGCTCCTCCCTGAAATCAGTGGCAAAACTCCTTTCGTGATTTCAGGAGACTCAAAGTTTCCTCCACTCGCTAGGCTAAAATTGGCTGCCTCTTCACTCAGGACCAAATCTATAGCACAGAGAAATCAGTGTAGATTTTCAATAGACTTAAAGAAAATAAAAATGACCCAAATAAGGGGTGGGTGGAACACCAGCCTAACTAGCGTAAGGAGCAGTGAGATTCATTAATACATGATTTATAGCTCCCATAAGACTGACAGCAAATCAAGACTTGCTAAAGTTACTTTCCTTTCTCTAGCATACCCATAGAGTTTTACTTCTTGTTGTGTAAGTTGCAACTTGTTGTTCGTAGTTGCTGATATTATGCTGACAGTTGCATAAATACTGGTTTAACATGAAAGTGTTCAAAGTTTTTTTGAGCTCAATAAAATCAACTATTCTGATTCACAAAAGTACTTGAGATTTGACATAAATTCCCCGCAGAGGTGGGGGAGTGGAAAAACAAACAAACAAAAAACAAATAAACAAAAAAATCCCACACCCTTTCCATAGCATTTTGAAAGACAGAATTGCTTCAAATGTCTATTTCAAATTGGCAAAGGGAAYGTGTTTGCACTCAGGATAGGCAAAGTCACATTTCAGATATCTGATCTATTTGCTTTACTCAAAGATCAATTTAAAACTGAAAAAAAGGACTACTGAATCCACATTCCAGACTAGCAAATTTTCCTTGCTTTCTAAGAAACAAAATGTACTGCCTGGTGAAAGAAGGCTTTTCCCACGACATATAAGATGCACAAAATATTTTAATTTCATTAATATTTGATTTACATTGAAAAATTTCTATGAAATCTGATTTCCATAGATGTCCCTTCTTTTTTTTTTTTTTTTTTCTTTTTCCTCAGTAACTGGCAACACCAGTAACTTCAGCAGAAACACTTTGTATCTATTTATCTGTCTGTCTATCTGTCTTTCTATCTATCTTTTTGTCTTGTAGCACAGCTATCATGTTTTCCAAGTGCAGATGTGTAATTTAACATTACTTTTTACCTCCACGTGATGGCCTGAATGGAAGGTGGACACAGTCATTTAGAACTATCTTCATGCAGCTGTCCTTAATGTTTATATGTCCTGTGTATCTGTACCATACTGAYTTGAATGGAGAGCTTTGCAAATACCAACTGCAATAAATAAACCAAAAAGATTAATTTAGTTGCTTATTCATTTCATCAGTACTATTTTCTCCCTTTGATTCTCATATAAATTCTTTATTTGAATTAATCTTTAGCTCATATAACTTCTGCTGATGTAGTGTTGGAAAGCTCTATACCCTATACTGTCTCTGTTCAAGTAAGAGACATAATGGGGCAACTGCAGAAGAAAGGATACTATTCTAATGCAGCAAGAAACGAAAAATAAAAAAGTATGTTTTCCTTCTAAACCTATTTTGAATCCACTCTTTGAAAAATTTGTTAAGAAATATATGTACTACAGGTCAAGGCCCAGATTTGATCAAGATTCTCTACATTTGTGAACTCATGTTTGATCAATATAGCAGTTAAATAAAATAKCAATTTCAACTGGAAGGGGGAAAAAGGGAAAAAAATTAGAATCTACTTTTTTCCTAATCCCAGTCAAAATTCTTCTTCTTTTTTCCTAACCTCAGTCTAAGAACAACTACAGCACAAAGAGTTGTAGTTTGCATGCAAGAAAAAAATCTAGAAATGTAGCTTTATTAACAATTCTCCTATATTACAAAGTAGTTCGGGATAAGTAGAGCACAGCTCACATCTATGTCAATACTGGCCATTTCATGGCATTTTCTTTGCTCTCAATAGGATGAATTTTAGCAAAGAAATGAATTACTGTCCAACCACCATACATTAATATGGCATTTTTAAAAGATTTTTTTTTCCTCTTAGAATTTGGTTTATAATTACGTTTATATTGTGGTCATTTTACCTAACTATGGCACTTTATACTTTGCTGGTTACAGTAGGCTAAACCAGTTCTGATTTGGGATAAAAGTATTAAGTCCATGAAGCTGCACGGACAATTAGCAGCTGTGAGAAGCATTTGGAGCACAAATCTCTCAAATGACAAAAGTCAGTGAGAATAACTCAGTTGCTAGGAGACCATAGCCACATAAAATGTGTTTCTATTAGAAATAAGAATACTGATTAAGAAACATTCTCAACAGATAATGAGCAAAGGTATCAGAGGTATCTGCTGTGCCAAAGACCAGACAGAATATTTAATTTGCATGCCAGAGCAATGCAACCAAAATCTTTAACTGCTGCTTTCAGGAATCAAACTGAAGCTAGCAAAACCTTAGATACCTAACTGTGTGATTTTGCAGCACACAGACAAGCTCTGAAGAACAGATACCTCAAACAGTAAAAATATTGATATGAAATATAAAGACTTATACAGCTCATCTCTCTTTGTCTGTTTTTAAGCATTGAATGAGATGATACGAGTGATTCTAATTCATCCTAATTGGTTGATTAACTATATTTATGGAAGTATCACAACACGCGAAGAATATCTACTTTAAAGTCCTTAAAATCTCAGAAAACAGTATTTCCAGACTAAAGAAAGTTTGCCAACGGAGAAGCATCAACTTGAGTAAGAAAAGATATATATTTAAATTTAGTCACCTTGAATTCAGTGGCTGAAGCCAAGAAAGGTTTGTATGGGATGAGTATTACAAAAAGGGCTACAAGAAAAAAAGAAAAATAATTCCAGTAAGTTGATCATCAATTATTTAAATCAATGAAAATCAAACTGAGATGTCACAGTTATCGGCTACATTGATTTTTCTCTGTTTTGAGGTTATAATGACAATTACAACAACCAGTAGTGCACATTGTCACTTCCTATGTGACTAAAACCCAGCAGAGATGTAGATGTTGAAGGAGCAGTATGATCAGTGCTAAAAAATATTATTTATCTCTCTAAATATCTCTCTAATAGCAGCAATTTAATTCAGAAAATAATTTGATATCTTCCCACAAGATCTACTGATGATTTTTCTCTAATATATATTATATATCTGGTTTACTTTTTTCTCTGTAGACATCTTCTAGCATCCTCAAGCAGCACTGAATCGTGTTGTAAACACCATAGATAATCACCTTGTTTGTTATAAAATTCTATTTCATTAACTATAATTTTAAAATACCTTAGAATATTTGAAACTTCATTGAGTCACTATCCAACTGTTTTCTAAAGTGCTTCCTGCACTGTGGAGCATCTATCTCACTGTTTTCACTCTGATTAGCTTTCATCATCTGCTCTTTGATAAGCACAAGCCAAAAAGCCATCTAAGCTATGATGATGAGATATAATCATCACAGTCCATGACTGTAGAAGCAGCAAGTATTATGCTACGAGGTTTGTGATTGCCATTGTCATGATACTACCGAGGTAATGCTATGTCACTGAAAAGAGTGTCACCAATTCCAATTTTCTCCATTGCTTCTTTCCCACACAAAGTGTTGCTAACCAACACACACGGGCTGATTTCAGCACTATTAGAGCTTCCTTGGTGTTTAAAAAAAAAAGAATGATTAGGAATGAATTTGGCAATGAGTGTTTAAATGTAAAAGGAAGACAGTAATCTTTGCTTTATTGACAAGCATATTGCTTAATCTCTGCTCTTTCATCCTTTGAGTTTAATCAACCCTTGGTTTCAGCATTTGGTTAATACTTGGATCTATGCAATTTTCAAATTCTCAATTTTCCTCTTTTGTGTGTCAAATCGACCTCTAGTTATTATTTAATATTGTATACTTGATTAAAACATAGCTCTAGGAAATTGGAGATTGTGTATTTTTGGAACTATATACAAATTGAGGAGAGTTTCCTTATGATTACAGTATTGTTAGCTTGTTCATTCATTACTCTTAGCGTAGGACAAGAATTGAGTAATTTATTTCAACAGTCTTTTTTTTTTTTTTTTTTGTATGGAATACTGGAGATCCTGATAATATAAAACTTTAATTCACTTAGTAATATTGTGTACCTCGCAATTAGCCTAGACAGGATGTAGGTAAAGCCTTTTATTTGCACTTTTATTAACTTTCAGATTTTTTTTTTTGTCATTAATGTTGTTAAAATCCAATAAACCCAAAAATATTTTTAAAAAATATATTTATCCCTTTTTGGCATATCACCCTCATTTCTACAAACTAAGATGATTCTAAATTTATCGTATATCTTCAGAGTGTTTTGGATATTTGCAATGGAATCAAGAAATTATTCCTCTGTCACGACAGAGTATGTTGACTAAAACTGTTAAACTGACTTAGCTATTTTCCTATATTTTTCCTATAGTAATCACTTGCCAGTAATTTTTCTTTAGGTTGGTCTCAGAATTAATAGAGATGTTGGGAAATTTGTTCATGCAGTGATTTTATGACCAAAATATATAGTATATATATTTTTTTCCCTATGGGGAAAAATAGAAAATATTTTTTTAGAAAATAATGTCTCTCAGCAATACAAAAGCAAAAAATTTTACTTAAGGTATTTTCAAATAGCCTTCATCAACATATTTCATTTTCTACAAAGAGGTCCTTCATATTTAAAAGAGTGCTTTAAAATATAATCATTGCTTGAGTAGAGTTTGCAGAATTGCATATTTATGGAAAACATTATTGGTCTCTTCGTTAGCAGATTTTAGGAGAGTCATTTGTTTTCCCGTATTTGGTAAGGAATTTATTTAAATATTATCAATTAAACCATTTTAACAGATCATTAATTACATTTTGACATTCAGAGTATGTTGTCATGTGCACATATGCCCTCAGGAAGACTAGACATCTCAGGAGTCCACAGAAACCAGCTGGCTGATTGTGAGACTAATCTGAGAAAGTGCAAAATACAAATAAATGTTGTTGGCTTGTCCAAGGTAGAACCCTGATCATAAAGCCTCTTCTGGAATCATCAAAGAAAGAAAGGAAAAAAAAGAAAGATGGATAGATGGATGGATGGAGTTCCCTATACTTATCTCCAAATTTGCGTTCAAAGAAATTCAAAGAAATTGTCATCTAAGCCTTCTGCTGGATGTACCTGTGAATTGAGAAGGGCAAATGAGCACCTACTAGGTGAGGGCAAAGACTCTGGGTTAATAACATTGCTGAAGGTCAGTATATACTSTGACGGATACATTCAAAGTGATCATAGGACACTTGTGTAGCTGCCTTACACACTGAAAAGTTCAAATGAGAAAACTTCTTAAGTAGACGAGCCACTTCAGAAAACAGCTGCAAAAGCTTCTCTGTACAGYGCTTATTGCAGTTTTAATGTATATTTACTTAGTCTCAGTTTCAGCATTTGAAGTCCAAACAAACAAGGTCACCGGTCTTATTACAAACACATAATCCTACAGGCAATAATGAATAAACATTATTCCAATGTCATGTAAAACGATAATCTAGGACAAGTATGTTTAGTCATAACTTGTGTCTTGAATAGAACAAAATAAAATAAAAAGTATTAGAGCATGATCAGCCTCAGTATCTCTCTACATAGACAGAATACACACCTAGAAATATCCTGAACAATTTATTGAAGACATCAGAGACAAAATAAATTGTGATCTTTTGGGATTGTTTTATAATAATAATTAACCAATTAACCATAACAATTTGGTCAATAAGAACACTATTAGTCTACTGTAAATTGACATTATTAATGAAGTCAGAAAATCAGAAGGGATTGCAGTGCTTTTTATATGAACTCTAAGAAAGCTATAAAGTGCAATACAACAAATATTAGCACAAAAGGAACCTTCATTTTAAATAATAATAAAAGACTAAGCAAGAGTCTGCTCTGTTTAGAAGGAAACACAATTAAATAAAAAAAAATCTGACTCCAAACCAGAAACAGAATTTTTACACCTGTTGAAGTCAGAAAGAATTCAAAGGATAACTCAGAAAAYGGTCTCACAATAGTAAAGAATTATAAAATGAACTTCTAAATATTTAGAAAACTGAGCTAAGAATACAGTCTGTTCAATTATTAAAATGAAAACAAAAATCACAGCTCTCTGGCATGCACCCTGCATATGTATTAACACATTGTACATTCATGAGCTCAGATACTACCAAGAAGAGCTCATCGAGATGATGAAGCAGTGAAAAAACGATAACAAGTGTTTTGTATTTTTCAAATTCAGCTAAGCCTTCCCATAAGAATGAAAAACATAAAGAAAATATAAAACTCCCCTGTACTGAACAAAATAGCAATATGGCATTTTCATTCCACAACTTGACAGCACTTATTGCAAATTATCCTGTTCATCTCTGTAAGCAAGCAAATAACTAAGAACTACATTCAGAAACAGCAGTGCAGAACAGCATCAAGGATAAGTTTCACTTTGCAATACAGGAAAAGGGGCAAATACTAGCTTGCTTAACAGATTAAAATTACAGAATGTAATGGATTTAAGTACTGTTAATATTATATCTGATCTCAGGTCCCTCGGCASTTTCTGTGTGGCCTTTCTTGCATAACAGATGAGCACACTATAGGTTCAAATCTTTTTGTTAAGTTCAGCCATAACTATCATTTACACTGCAAATTAAATTACAGAATAATCCATTGCTGTCTCCTAAATAGGATAAAAACATTGTATGTTACATGATGCGGGTGATGCAAACATGATAAGAAAATAAGAAGTAGGAAAGAACAACAAATACCTTTTTCTTCTGAGTATTAATTGTAATGAGTATTTACAGTAGTTCTGTCACCACGGCTGAAACAGGAAGAAATATTTGGTATGAGATGGATATTATTTACAATTTTATGCGTGTAACAGTGTATAAATATTTTACTTCATTTTCAAAAATAATAGTACTTAAGATCAATGTGGGATTTCTGGGGAAGCTTTAAGATGAAGAATAGTCAAAATTCCAGTGTTTTCCTTCTCCAGCAAAGACACGGGCTAAATAATAAAATAATCACTTCAAAGAGACAACACAAATTAGCTGTAGTTTAGATAAAATATGCACCAATTGGTAAAGTGAAAAAACAATAAATGTACTTTATTGTAGTGTGGATTTGAATTTTTATGATCACTGAACTTTAAGCAACTCTCATGTCTCATATTATATGATGTATTTTTTTTTTCTTCACAGTGCTGTTTTTTATAARGATATATGCAAGGCTTTGAGTATAATGCAATTATGTGGCTGTAAAAATCAATGTCTAAGTTCTTTCATAAGAAGTTGGGTCATAAGTTATGAAAAAAAAGCTCCTTTGCTATCAGCATCTTGTTGTCTCTTAGTATTTTTCCTTTTTTCAGTCAGCCTGTGTCCACTTACATTTTGCCCACAGAGGAGTTTCTGACCAAAAAAAAAAAAAAGGAAAAGAAAGTTGGATAAACGGGACCTGATACCTATCCTGCTTAACCTTGCATGATAACTGTTGCAGTTACTAAAAAAAMCTCAGTATTATTGTCTTAAATTTATGTAGATTAGAATAATACCAGTAGAACAAGAACATATTTCAGTCTTCTGCTTAAAGTTTGTGCAAATGAGAAAAGCTGAGGTTTTTTTTATTTACCATTGGAATTACTGAGAGATCAAGGCAGTCTAATAAAAAAGAATTAAGAAAAAAAAATGGAGAATTAAAGTTACACATAACAGCCCTTCAAGGATAAATGTATGCAAATTAAGTTCTCTACTTGAAAAAGAAAAGAACTAGATAAAAACAATACTGAGCATTAAACATGTCTATTAAGCATTAATAGACAAAATCTTAGAATCACAGAATGCTTAAGGTTGGAAGGGACCTCTAAAGGTCATCTAGTTCAACTCCCCTGCACACGCAGGGTCTCCTAGAGCATATGGCACAGGATTGTATTCAAGAGGGTTTTGAAGATCTCCAGAGAAGGAGACTCCACCGCCTCTCTGGGCAGCCTGTGCCAGGGCTCTGTCACCCTCACTGTTAAGAAATTCYTYCGCAAGTTCCTGTGGAACTTTTGATGCCTCAATTCGTGGCCGTTTCCTCTAGTTCTATCACTGGCCACCACTGAGAAGAGGCTGGCCCGATCCTCCTCGCTGTCTCCCTTGAGGTACTTATAGAAACTGATGAGGTCCTCTCTCAGCATTTTCTTCTGCAGGCTGAAGAGGCCCAGCTCTCTCAGCCTTTGCTCATAGGGCAGATGTTCCAGGCCCTTCATCATCTTTGTAGCCCTGCACTGGACTCTCTCTAGCAGCTCCACATCCCTTCTGCACTGGGGAGCCCAGAACTACACACAGGACTCAAGGTGYGGCCTCACCAKGRCRGAGGAGAGGGGCAGAATCACCTCCCTCGACCTGCTGGAGATGCTATTCTTAATGCACTCCAGGATCCCATTGGCCTTCTTGGCCACGAGGGCACACTGCTGCC
>PTEX01000066.1:1232960-1333945 GCA_003342815.1 Eudromia elegans
GAGAGGCTCAGCTATGACATCCACCAGCTCACGCAGCACTCTGGGGTGCATCCCATCGGGGCCCATGGATTTGTGGGTGTTGAGTTTCATCAGGTAAGGAAATCTTGAGCAATCCCAAAGTCACTCATAAGACTCATAAGACTCAATAACAGTAGTAGATTTATTGCAGCTAGAAGGATTAGAAAATGACTTCTTCTGGCTATTATTAACCTTTCTGTCAATAATTTTAAAATCAGATGTAGACAAATTTAACCAAAAGTGAAAATAAGGAGGAAATTAGGGATTAGTGGAGAGAATAATTCTTGGATCTAKATCTGAACTGATTATTAAGGCTTTGTGACCTAGTTCTCTAAATCAAAATCAAGACAATTTCTAGGAAGAATCAGTATTGTAGCAACACTTTGGTCAGTATCAGAAAAATMATTAGCTTTTAATTTTATTCTGAATTTAGCAGCATTGCAATAAGGGACAAAAAGGTTGCCAAATACTTTAGGGAAGAGGGAAAGAAAGACCTGTAGATGAGGCTATTTGTCTAAGGGGAGTAACATCAAAGCTCTGTTTTTGTTCAGTTTTAGTGTTATGCCCTAAAGGACAGAAGAGAAAGAGATAATTATAAGAAATTTGAAGAACAGATTTTTTTCTTATGAGGATATTTGCAGGGTGAACTAGAGTAAAGCTAAGAGAAAGCATAACAATATGGCAAAAATCTTCTGATTATCAGGGTGTAAAGGATGTATTGTTTTTAGAATATGGAAAATGTTTCCATATTCTGAAAACAGAGTGCTATGAGATTTCAGTCATTTGAAACTCTTTGCCTGGTGYCTTTGAGATAGGTACTTTCTTTAACGTTAAAAAATTACTGCCCAATAGAATTTTTATTTCTCAGATAGCTTAATGTTAGTATTCACTTTCCCAGCTGTCAAGTTGAGCATTTTTTCAGAAAATTTCTAATTCAGTGTGTGGTTCATACTGATGTTATAGAAGCACAAAATTCTTGCAAGACTTACAGTTTCAATGCAACACAACTAGATAATCATAGAATCATAGAATCATAGAATCATAGAATGGCTAGGGTTGGAAGGGACCTGTAGAGGTCATCTAGTCCAACTCCCTTGCACACGCAGGGCCTCCTAGAGCATGTGGCACAGGGTGGTGTCCAGGYGGGTTTTGAAGATCTCCACCACCTCTCTGGGCAGCCTGTGCCAGGGCTCCATCACCATCACTGGTAAGAAGTTCTTTCTCAAGTTCCTGTGGAACTTTTGGTGCCTCAATTTTTGGCTATTTCCTCTARTTCTATCACTGGCCACCACTGAGAAGAGGCCAGCCCCATCCTCCTCACTCCGWTTCTTGAGGTATTTATATTCATTAACCAGGTCCCCTCTCAGTCTTCTCTTCTYCAGGCTGAAGAGGCCCAGCTCTCTCAGCCTTTSCTCATAGGGCAGATGTTCCAGGCCCTTCATCATCTTCGTGGYCCTGCGCTGGACTCTCTCTAGCAGCTCCATGTCCCTCTTGCACTGGGGAGACCAGAACTGCACACAGTACTCAAGGTGTGGCCTCACCATGACAGAGGAGAGGGGGACGATACCCTCCCTTGACCTGCTGGAGACGCTCTTCTTAATGCACTCCAGGACCTCATTGGCCGCCTTGCTCATGAGGGCACACTGCTGCCTCATGGTCAASTTGTTGTCCACCATGACGCYCAGGTCCCTCTCTGCRGGGCTGCTCTCCAGGAGGTCGGTCCTCAGCCTGTAGGCGTGTCTAGGGTTATTCCTGCCCAGGTGCAGGACCCTGCACTTGCCCTTGTTGAACTTCATGAGGTTACCTACTGCCCAGTTGTCCAGTGTGTCCAGGTCTCTCTGGATGGCAGCGCAGCCCTCAGGGCTGTCAGCTGCTCCTCCCAGTTTGGTATCATCAGTAAACTTACTGAGGGAGCACTCCATCCCTTAAACCAGGTCGTTAATGAATAAATTGAACAGGACCGGACCGAGGACTGACCCCTGGGGGACACCACTAACCACAGGCCTCCAGCTTGACTTGGCACCGCTGATTACCACTCTCTGAGCCCTGTTATTCAGCCAGTTCCTAATCCACCTCACCGTCCACTCCTCTATGCCACTCTTCTGGATCTTTCCCAGGAGGATGCTGTGAGGGATGGTGTGAAAAGGCTTACTGAAGTCCAGATAGATGACATCCACCGCTCTGCCCTCATCTATCCATCTAGTCACCCCATCGTAGAAGGCTCTCAGGTTAGTCAAGCATGATCTCCCCTTGGTGAACCCATGCTGACTACTCCTGAGCACCTTCTTCTCCTCCATGTGCCTGGAGACAGCAGCCAGGATGAGCTGCTCCATCACCTTCCCAGAGACAGAGGTCAGGCTCACCGGCCTGTAGTTGCCCGGCTCCTCCTTCTTGCCTTTTTTGAAGACTGGGGTGACACTGGCTTTCCTCCAGTCCTCTGGCACCTCCCCCGTTCTCCAGGACCTTTCAAAGATGATGGAGAGAGGCTCAGCTATGACATCCACCAGCTCACGCAGCACTCTGGGGTGCATCCCATCGGGGCCCATGGATTTGTGGGTGTTGAGTTTCATCAGGTGCTCTCTATCCAAGTCTTCCTCTACTTGGGGCAAGTCTTCCTCTCTCCAGTCCCTTCTCATTTCCCTAGGGTCTGGGATGCTAAGGGGCTGCCCTTGAGAGTTGTCAGCCCTATCTAGGCTCTGCAGTTCCTGAGGACCAGCCCTAGCAGAGAAAAAGTAAGTACTTATAAGTTACTTATAGTTACGTAAGTACTTATCAAAAATATAATAATAACTTAATAGAAACATATAAGTAAGGTAAAGAAAATATTCGGCAGAAAAGCAAAGCAGGCCAATGATCTGAAAAAAAAAAAAAAAATTCCTTTCCATTGTTCCAAAAGGGAAACTACAATTCCTGCATTAGGTTCTTCAACCTTCTCCACAGTCTGTTTGGATTTTCAGAAAAATTAGGTTGTATGGAAAGCTCAGAAATCATCATACTTCAGAAAATTAGTCTCAAAACAAGAACAGACCATAAATGTCACTTTCTTGTCATTTTCAAAAACGTGGTCTTGTTTTCTTTTTTTTTATCTTTGGGACAATTTCTAATCCAAACTCCTTTATTTCACAACACATAAATGTTGGGCTTCAGATTTCCTTTCTTAGTTAGGACACTGCTAATGAATTTTGGTACTGCCTTTATTTTCTTCTGACAATGCAGCCTCATTCATCTGGTTCCTCTCTGCTTCCATGCTTTGGTTTTTTTCATTCCCTTTAAACTTACGTTTTTCAAAGCTGAATTAATGGAAGAATAAAAATTCCAATTAAAAGGTAAAAATTTCCACCATTTTGGAATTTTCTGAGCCAAGGGAAAGGAGTCTAGGACACAAAATTAATAATCATCACCTTGTTTCATGCATTTTTCTTTTAGGGCATTGTACATCTGAGATAAAATATAAGAGGGAGTATTCTCAGAAATATAGTAGTTCCCCTGTCGTGCCTCCTACAGTAGACTGTTAGAAATCATCCTCTCAGTGAGCATGTGCAAGAGCCTCAGCTTCAAAGATGACCTCMTGTCTTTTATTCCTGTCTTGTGATCTTCTGCATTTTGTTTTCCAACCTTTTCATGACTTCTGTGTACTCTAATAAATATTTCACTAAGCTAGATAAAGCCTGTTTTCTTTTTTAAGCTTTTTGTGAGGAACGTGAGGAGAAACAAACAATACATTCAGACACACATCCTCTCTGTAGATAATATATCAGAAGCAGTACAAGGGAAAATCAGTCAATACATTATTGTATTATACTGTGCTGTAATGCTCAGCTGCCCAGGTAAGATATTCAGAAAATAAGGGAAAGTCAAACTCCGAGAGTTTGATTTTCCCATATACTCCCTTGAATCACTGAAATATGGGGCTATAGGTGGGTTTTTTAATAAAAGTGATTGCTAGTGATGTGAAGAAAGATTAAGGTGTTCAGCTCCTACTTCAGAAGGACCTACTTCAGTTACATGTGTGTGATATGTCTGCTGCAAAGGTGGAGTGGGCCTCAATCCCATCCAAATCCTCATTACTAAGCTAAATAAATCCAGAGATTGGTTTGTATTATCTAAAATATGAATGACTTGTACTGAAGGTAAAAGGTGCCAACATGGGGAGTGTTAGAAGTGAAGTTTTAATATGACTTTTTTTTCAAATTTACTTTACCTTCCCATAAATATGGGAAAATTAGGGAATTCCTTTATTCTTCAAACTTTCTGTAGAGGACAAAAAGCAAACAAATGAATAGTAGAGCACAAAACTATGTTCCTGTTTCTTAGGCCACTTCTTGCTGCTACTCCTTCTGAAAATATCAGCTACAACCAAACCTGGTAAATTTTTATTTTTGATGGGCTAAGACATTGATTATAGTTTACATTTCTAGACACAGGCCCAGACTAGTGTTAAAAATCATTATCTGCATTATCCTAYCCTAGTCTTAAATTCTGATTCATTATCATCTGAACATACTGGGTATTGAAAGTGATTACCATAACGTAGGCTGTTACCATATACATCTACTTTGGCTTTTAAAGAGGTACTTTCTATCTGAGGTTCACCTGTGCGTGGGTCAAAAGAGGAGAATAACGAGGGATTGTATTCCAGGCTACTCAGGAAGATAAGTAGGTTTTCTTCACAACAAGAAGATCCCGGGCTTCAAGGCATTCCCAGTCACACTGTCTTTGTAGAAGCCAAACAAGGAATCAAAATAAGGATTTCTTTCATGTCTTTATGTCCTGCCACCAAATTGTTCTAAGCTTCCAGGGACAACTGGYAAGCAACAATGTGCTAACTGTTACTTAACAAATGCCATTCCCAAAATTGGTACTTAACTGTCTTTTAGTGAATTAGGCTTGCATTGCATCATTTGTGGAGGTTGTTAGACTGCTTGTGTCTTTTTAGAGAGATTATATGTAAAAATGAATCATACATTTTCTTTATTCTTTTGTATGATGAAGTTACAGCAATGTRCCTATGTCAACACACCTCATCCCTGACTTTTTAAGTAGATACTATGTTCAGGGACCAGTATCTTTCTGAAAGACACATGCTGTATAGCAGTGTTATGAGGCTGAGAAATGTTAGCACAGCATGAGATTCTCATTTTTCTAAATTCAGGTTAAAATATGCTAATAATTTCAAATGTTATTCTACTATTAGTGCATCTATGGAAATACATTTTGCATTTATATGAGATAATTAAAAGATGTTTGCGCAGAAAAAAATGCAGGGTTTTTTTTCAGGTTAAGGTCAAATTTTAGTCAGAATTTTATGTCCAATTCTAGATTTTAATTGAACATTATTAAAAAGAAGAAGCATCAATTGGCACTTCTGCATGAACATACCACTTTGCACACAGATGAGAAGAAATAACTCTTAATGAAATACATGAAGGAGTTATTTGTGTTGCTCATTTTGCAAACATAATAAAGAGATGAAATACAGTGTTTCTTTCTACCACCTTCCAGAACTCACATAGAAGGATTTTTTAGCAAAGATTTAAACTTGATCAACTTGATACAAATTTTCAGGTAAGCTAAGAGAAGCAAAGCTGTTAATGATTAATGTTAAGCAAATTATATTAATTAAATGATCACTCCATCATTATGTGAAACATAGAAGMCACAAAAGAGTACAGTAGTCTCACTAAGTGTACTAGTCCCTTGATACTAGAAATTCCAACATGCATTTGAAGAGTACATCTCTGAATTTTAGGGGGAAAAAATGTGGGTTTTGGTGTGGAAGGATGTTGCTTTTGTGTATGTGATGTCTTCTCTATATAACCTTTCTTGACTTCATTATATTATAGTGTGTTCTGTGTCCTTTTATCATCTTCTTCATCAACATCATGATATCACTTAAGTGATGTTACTTTTCTTAAGTGTATTCCTAAAAAACAAATAAAAATTTGGAATACTCTAATAGTCATTTTGTATGTAGAAAGATATGTAAATCCATGAAAGGACAAATGAGCATATGCACAGGCAAAGCTTTCACAGACAGATCAGTTCTATAGAAGGAACTGAGGTTCATGTTTAAAATAAGTAATTGAGTTAGTCACGAGCTCTTCACCTGATCATTTGTGAAAAGTAACAGCCATGCTGATATCTGACAAGAAGCAGACTGATCTTTTAGTCCCTAGATTGGTGGCTGGCCTAATTATCTGAGATATGGGAAAACCAGCAGCTGCTATGATTGACTCAGTTGTGCCTCAGCCAAGGCATATCAGACCTGTTGTTTCTGTATCACACTGTTCTTGTACCATCAGCATCTCACAAATGAAACTGGGTGGAGAGGGGTGGGTTTTATTCTTCTATCCTGCTTGAAATAAATAAATACATAAATAAATACATAAATAAAGTGAAAAACCTCTGCACTTGTGACAAAATGAACAGCAGAATTTCTGGCCACTCCTAATAAGCAGACAGTTTCATTGCAATGCACCTATAGTGTGCTGCAGCTTACCTTTGTTATTATGGTTTGTAATGTGTTTTAATAAGAAGTTTCCTCTGCTGTTCACTTATTTCAATGCAGTGCTTGATTCAGTGATTCTTATCATGTACTGTAGGCACATCAACCAACAGGGGTCACATTTACATGCTCTACTGGAAAAGAACTTTTAGTTGTAAGTGCTCTAATAGTTCAGAACCTGCTGTGAAACATATGTGAAGAGACATTAGCCACCTACATGTGTTAGGAATGCAAGGAAGACTGAAAGACTGTTGTACAAACTGGCAAAATAATTGAAACTTAATGAGGAGGTTCTCGAGGCAGAAAATGACCTCTTGTTGCAGTGTCACTGAATTTCCACTCTCCATCAGGTGGCTCAAAAAATGAATCAGTGAGAGCACAAAGAGCAAACCAATCCTACTGAGCAGCATTTTTTTCCTAAGCGTTGATTACCTCTAGGTGTGGGTTATTATATTTTTTTCAATGTAAGATATTCAAAGCAGCTTTTGTTGAACTGACTTGGAATTTCTGAGCTTCTTCAACAAAGCAGAGGTAGAAAAATTCTATTGTTGCTTAGCCAAAATGTCCTTTCTATGGGAACTGAGCCAAGTTAAAAGAATCCTGCAGCTTTATTGTAAAACAAACCAGTGAACTCAAGCTCATTTGGAGGGGCAACCACATGCCTTAGCCTCTGGTGCTTGCACTAGATGAATTTATCCTGACCTTCGATTGACAGCAAAGCCTGACTTGGCTAAAGCATATATTGTGTTGCTTCAAACTGATGTGAAGATAAATTATATTATTATAAGTGCACTACCAGTTTGAGCTTGCGTGATTTTTCTTGCAGTCTGGTTAACAAGTCTTGTGCTTTACATATGACCACATTTCTTTGTAAGAAATGTTGCTCATTTAAATCTATGTCACATTAAAAAAGTAAGCATAGAGAGAACTTATGGATTCTATTACTATTTCATTTAAAATATACGATGAAAGGTGCTTTAAAGTAAGCATAATCTTGAACCTGTCGATCCGTTTAGTTTTACTGTATATTGCAATGCATTTTAGATGAGAAGAGTACAATTAATCATGCATTACGTTTGTACCAAGCAATTATAAACTTGGCTAAACTTTGGGCAAGGAAGTTTGAATTTGAATTAAGTGTTAATACATTCTAAGCTAAATTTTCACTGAAGTTTCAGCAGTTCAGTTATATTTTTTCAGAAATCCTCTTAGTAAAATGTCATTTGATTGTTAGTATAAAAAACGTTTTGTTTCTGCCATCATGAACTAGAAGTTGGTGCACACGTTCAGAGGCTCAGTACTAGGTTTAATAGTGAACAAGGATGCTTTAGGCAAATAGCAATGTCTCCTTATGTCACATAACATCTGCTCAGACAGAGCAAACCCAATTCATAGGGCACACACTGCCTTCAGACACTTCTTAGCACAGCATTAAAGAGCAGAATGTGATATTGCTCTTATGGAACAGGGTGAGGGTGAAAAACAGCTCCAGAAATCAGTAACACAGTATAGATTTTTGCATCTCACAGAATGCATCTCAGTCAGTATTGGGATACAACACTGGCTGCCTTGAGCTGTTGTGCTGGCATTCCTTGTTCAATAGGAAGAATGAAAATAGGAAACCAAGATCCCTCTCCTTTCTAACATTGCCTGGCCTACTCCTGTATCCAYAATATGATGGAGGGTTGTATAGGATGGAGGGCATCTGCATGTTGTGTCCCTTTATTAGGTGGTAGGAGTTTTATTATTATTATTAKTCATGTGGAATTTGCATATAGTTTGCAGGCTTTCATTTGGTCTTATGGTTAGTGTAAGGTACACACACACACAMAMAAAAAMCCAAACAAAAAACCCACTAGTATAAAAAAACCTTAAGTAGGCTTGGAGATTGCTGCTTCTTCATTCCCTAGACTCAGCCAACTGAGACATCATTTCAGCGGGCAATTTTAATTTGGCAAGTTTAATTTTCTGTATTTTGTGGGTCTTTAAAGACAAGATGGATTAATTATACTAAGAAGGTTATTGCTCCAGAGTGGTTTATTGCTCTTCAGTCTGGTCTTAATTAGTAATGATCCAGGAACAGTAATGAAACATATTTATCTTTTAAAGTATTGTTCTTGATTTGCACATTTATAAATTGGCTCATGGAAAAGTTTCACCCTGGACTGTCATGGCAATAACAGGAGGAAGAAGTGTTTTACCCYACCTAGAGCTAAAGATTTGTTAAGATGTCAGAGGAGCATAGATAAGCTGCCTGTACATAATCCAAGTAGACAGGGCAGAGTCTGTCCCTTGAAATAAACTAAGAATCAATAATCTTGGAGGAGAAAATGAGGCAGAGGAGATGAGAATCTAAATGAAACACAGAATAAATCCTAAACAAGGCTGTGAGCACAAAGAATGACATTCTTCCCCAGCCAGATGCTCACTTCAGTGATAGAAGTCTTGGCATTGAAGAGGTATAAAGGTATGTACTTCTTTAGGTAAATGTTTACAAGTTCTCATCTGGATAAACAGGGGAACAGAGTGTCCTTTTTGATTTGATACTGTGCTTTTTGTGTCACCTGTATATTTTAAAATCCTAGGAATGAGATGTGGCCAATGATTTTCATTTGTTTTCCCTTAAYCTGGATTTAGAGGCATTTATAAAGCAACTATTTAGCATTAAAACTCTATGGCCCTTTGCATGTGCTGCAAGTGAAAGCCAGAGAATAGAGGCACACTGGAACTCAAAAACGTTGTCTCAGGATAGCTTAAGAGCAGCAGAATACATTCCATGCTGCTCTGGATGATTTACTGGGAGCCAGTAACGCAGACTTCTTTCTGGGAGAGCTTTAGCAGGAAACTGGTAAAGTCTGGACTCCCTTACATGTGAGAACTTTCTTTTTGCAGGGAGAGCAGGAGCAACCAATGGATCACATGTGTGGGGAACACTGCAGATTTTGACAATAGGGGCTATGCTTGTATGCTGATTATTAAGCATTTACAGTTCAGATAACTCACAGGTGTTTCAAACTAAAAAATGAAATGAAATGAAATAATAAAATATTGACCACCAAGCTAGTGCTCATAAATGCATCTCTCATACAGACATAGGCTAGCGCTGGCCATTTTGCTTTCATGCTGGTAACTTGTGGTACTTTCCTCTTTGTAAATATGAAGAATGCTTCTGTGTTTATTATTAAAGTAGGAGATGAAATGCATACAGAATACGAAGCAAAGGAATCTCTCTGCTTTTTATGAAGTATCTTCCTTCTCTTTCCATGAAACTGTCATTGAAAACTGCACAGGTTTCAGTAGTACTYTGCTCTTTTGCTTGCAAACAAGAGCTTTTGTTACAGGAGTACTATCCAACAAAGGAATGTTGATTTCTTCACTCTCAGTCATCTGATTTTTCTTTGTATATTTTTACTTTAATGATAGTGGACACCTGTATGTCTTCCTGTATGTCTTTCAGTGCCGCAAAATCCAACTGTGCTCAAGATTAGACTTTCTGGATCAGATGCATTTTTAGGTTTACACTGATACTCATGCCTGCTCCTGAAAGTAGATATTTCTGAGCATTTACAGGAAGCTATATATTTCAGATATTTTGCACTCAACAACTAAGATACAATACTTGACACTTCAGAGTTACAACTCCAAAAAGTGCTTATTAAAATCACTAAGATACAGAAATATAGGCACCTATGATAAAGCTGGTTTACCAGAAGCTCATCTTTAGAGCCTATTCTTGTTGAAAACACTAATTCAGAAATTCTGCCTAAGTAACAACATAACACCAGCAGCACTCAGTACCTACAAAAAGGTGTATTCTGGTTCCAATAAATATCATTACTCTTCAAACATATTTTTTTTTCAGTGTGTTATAACAATTAGTAAACACACAGGGCATTATACTCATAGACACATATAGACAGGTTTTCAAAGACATTGGTGACAGAATATATTTAATGGGTTTTGATTAATTAATCAATGGAATTTATTTGCCTCAAATCTCTTTGTCTTAGAAGATTCTAAAAACAATTAATTTCTCTGCTCTCAAGAAATAACRATCTTACGAGATAAGACAGATAAAATCATACAAGTAAAATAAGAAGTGAGGTAGCCTGTCCTGAGTCAAAGAGAACACTGTTATTATAGGAGCACTACTATTCCACTGTGAAAATCATATAATAATGTTAAGATGTAAAATACAGAGGAAAGAAGTGCTGAGTGTGGGCTGCAGTTAGTTTTACTACCCAAGAAAGCACCTCAGATAAGTTCTTAATGCCTTTTTTGAAACGCTACTAGAAAACTTTTAGTTGGGAAGAATAGCAGGATGTCACAACTGTATAGAAGATGCTTACTCATAAATGTCACAATACTCACATTTGCTGCTCTGTAAGGAAATACAATAAAAATAATTTTTAAAAACAAGATTTCATTCCAAATTCTGGTAAATCTTAAAATATCATCATGGTATTGAACAGCTCCTTTCATAACTACACCATTTTTTTTTCTAAAGTAATCTTGTTGGGAAATGCTTGTCCTTTCTTTTTAAAAGGTACCTTGCTACTGGAGCCGGTTGTAAAATACTGAAAAAAAATACTACATCTCTTCAGATCCATTCTTCAAAATTAGCTTTCTACCAAGATATTAGAGTGGGAATATTAATAAAGATATATTTTCCTTTCCCAGTATTTGTCTCAGTTAATGATTTTTGCTTTCAACATTTTCTAAGGGTAAAAGTAAAGTCTTATGATTATTCTAGGTTGAACAATCACAGACACACATTAAGGGTGGGTTTTATTGCTTTCCACTAATCCTTTTCCATAAGACTTTGCCAATGTTTATTTTTCACTCTCTATTCCAGCCTTCATTTCCACTCTGTTTAACATTTATGTAGTCTCTTAAACAGACATAGGAGTTGGGGGAGTTGGAGAAATAAAGTTTTTTCTGGACAGCCATCATTATTTTCTTAAGTAATACTACTGAGGTATCAAGGAAAAGCAAAGAACAGCTTCTCATGTTGTTTATCTATGTTTAACATGTTCCTGGCAAGCAAACGGAGTTTTTCAGAGATCAACATTTTACTAAAACTTGCTACAAGAATTAAATGTCCTCTTTGTATGTATACACACCTATGTCTATGTATGTATATACAAAATTATTTTTAGGAAGATTTTTAGCTATCAGTCATAATTCCTCATTGCTTTTTGTAAAATGTCACAGATCAGATGCTGCCTGAAGGTTTCATTCTGTGTTAGACACAGAGTAAAGCCATGGAAGAAAATGCATAGATGTTACTGTGCTTTGTAAAATCTCTCTGGAATACTAGGAACATTAACTCTAACCAGGAGAAAGTCTGACCCTTCCTCTTTTGTGAGCTTGAAAATGGAAAAACATAATCATATTGCCATTCTAATCTCTTTTCACTTCTCTCCCATGATATATACGTAATCTTCAAAAAGGACGGAAGTCTACCTTGTAGGTCCTGCCTGACTCCTATAAGCTCTGGGAAATTTCACAAACTATTCTGAGGACAAAATATATATATATATATTTTATTGTTCAGCATGGAGCCCTTTTGATGTACAAGACAGGCAGGCTTGGCAATCACCAGAATGYTAGAAGATACAACACCATGTACAGTGAAACAAAAGAATCTTGCTCAGTGTATCAGAATCCTTAGTGGATTCTGACAGCCACCTTTCACCCTCCCTAAGCTACGCAATGAAACTTTGAAAGCACAGCTTCAAGACCACCTTGCATTAGAATATGAGATGTAGTTCTGGCCTGAGCTGTGGTGTTGAGGAAAATGGATGCAGTGTGTAGCTGTGAGACTAAAACATTATCATGAGAAATGAGTGCAGTTTGACTTTACCTAGTTAAGGCTTCTTGGGAGCCTGCAGCCCTTTAGGTGTCTCTGGTAAATCCAAGACCAATCCTTGTGTAATCTTTACATATTGAGATCACTCTACATAGGCAAACATTATAATGTAAGCTCTGACTTGATTACAAAAGTTCTTTGCAAATATTATGTTATATTATGCAAAGTTTAAGGTGAAGCTAGACCAAAAAAAAAAAAAAAAAAGGCCAAAAAACCCATAGTAAGGCTCCCTTTACAACTTTTCAATGCTCTGGAGATTTGCTTATTCACAACACCAGCTTAGATCCTATTTACTTTTTTAAAGTCATCTCTCTAATCCCATTCCTACTGGTTTTCTACACCTCACAAATCTTGTCACAGATTTTTTCCCTGTATTCATTGAGTAATGTTTACCTGCAAGCTTTATTTCACTTATTTACTTTTCTTTTTTTAATTTTCCTTTTGTAGAGCAAATATTCAGTCTGTTAGACTTCTGGATATGCAAGAAAATCTACTGTTAGGCCCAGTCTCTAAAGGATTAAGGAGGCAGTTCTGACAGACAACGAATTACGGCTTGTGATGATAAATCAGTAAATTACTGCGTGAGCTCAACAACTGGGACTCGGTGCTTACCTCGCAGCGAGGTCGGCTCCAGCTCACGAGTTATAAATGGGGCGAGACTGGGAGCCACTAAAATCACACGCTGTTTTCTGCCATGAGTTTCACATGTAATCTTAGGAACGTCATTTGAGCTAGATCTTGTAAAATATGTTGGTGCCTGAAGAGGAAATAAGTCCTGGGTTGAGGTTTGTAGAGTTTAGTTTTAGAGTTTCCTTATGAATTTAACACATTGGAGAGAGGAAAAAAACTAAATAGATAAAAGGAAAGGAAGGAAAAAAAAAAAGGAAGCTTTGAAAATACAAGTCCTTTTTTGTGTCTGGTCAAAATCCAGTCATGTATACATTAATAACCTAATACCTATCAGGGAAGGTTTTTACTCTTAAGGATATTTGGATCTGTTCCTAATCTCCATAAGTTACATGGAAATGGTAGTACTAGAGAATGAGAGAAGAATTAAATAAAAGTTCAGTTTTAAAACACAGCTATTTGCCCTGCAGAATGTATCAAAACACCAGAAAGCAAAGCAATTTTGGCACCGTTGTCTGCCATTGCTGGCGGTACCTGGCACGGTATAGTTGCCGCGGTGCCGCAAACCACCGCCCAGCACTGCCCCGGGCCGGTTCTGTCCGGTTCTATCCGGTTCCATCCGGGTCCGGCCGGCGCAGTGAGGTGACTGCTGCAGCCTCTCCGCGCATGGAGGAACGCTCTATTTGTAGTTTCATACTTGCTGCTTCAGAGGGTTTGCGTCAGCTGTTAATAAGCCGTGATGTGAGTCCCTGCCTGGCTACACTCTGTTATTTCACTCACTAAAGGAGCTCGAGTAAAGGTTTGAGCAGAAGCCTCCARGCTGTTTGTAGTCATTCTTTCTCAATTGTTGACTGGTGCTAAGGGTGATGACCACTTGAAAAATTAAATTGGTGCTGACCTGTATCAGTAAATTTGCTGTCAGAAATGTTTTTTAAAACTATTATATTTAACTTTAAAAATATGACATACAAAACTGTATTTGAATAATGATTTTAATTAGATTTGGCACAATGAGCTTCAAAATGTTAYTGGAAATTGTTAGACTCCCAAGGAGGGGAACTGTATTTTGCTTCCTCCACTTCTATGCTATCTGTTGACCAGTCACAGCATTAATTACTTGTGTCATACCTTTAGTTTACTAATCTAATTTTTATTTCATTCTTTCAAACTCCAAACTGCTTTATCATTATTTCATAATTTAAGTAGCCATGAGCAAAGTAATGGTGACATAATTTATTTATTTATTTGTTTGTTCTCTTTGCTCAGAGTGGCTGAATTTGCATTGAAGCAATACTCTGTAGGGAGACATAGGACAAAGTAGGAAATATTTTACATTCTGTCCTCGACTATGTGAAGAATCATAGTATAGTGCGACTCTAAATTACAACTCTAAAAGTCATAATATGCAACTCTAATCACAATAAAATTGTGATGTAGAGCTTCTTACATTTGTTTTAATCACAATGCTAGTGSTCATATATATATAAATGTATGTATTTCAGTAATAGTATATGTTTCTATCAGATCTTTAATACAGTTCTTGCATTCAGTGTTAATTCATGCAAACTTTCACCAGGTCCTTCATTTCACCTATGAAGCAAATACAATGTAACATAGGCTAATAATTTGAAAAGTTGAGGAAAAAGAAGAGTAAAAGGTAAATAAAAGCCCAGTACAGGGAAAGCACAACAATATGGGTTCCAAAGCAGTTTTAGTGTCAAATATATGCTCATTTTGTTTGAGAAATATTAACATTTATGACATTCTGTAGAAAGCCAGATAAGTAAAAAGCCCTGTCGGCTTTATGGGTAGTTAATGTCTGAAGCAGGAAACCAATTTAGAAACTGATTAGTATTATCATAATAAGCGGGCCAAAAAGAACCTTATTGTTAAAATATTTGATTGAAATATGATAAAAGCTTGCTGCCATTAAGTTTCAGATACATTTGGTGTATGCATTATGCAAAAAGAACTTTAAATATATCTTTTTGTAGATGAAGGCATAAGGAAATAATAAAAAGTCTGATTCCTAATATTCTTTCATGGCTGGAAATGCCTGTGAGAGAAGACATTATCTAAACATCAAAGGTACTGATATTAATTAACAAAGGCATAACTTCTTCAGAAATTCAAGTGTTACCTACTGCTAAGTGGATAAGAACTTAAAATCAGATTTGCTTTCCAGAAGATGTGATACCTTCATCTCACACAGGAATACTTTCTCAGATCTGTTTTCCTGTGCCTTTTAAAAAAAGAATAGACGCAAAGATAAGAACTGCAATTTTGGCTGCCCCACAGTGAGACACAGACCAGACCACCCACAATCTGGGAGACAGCGCAAAGCAGGAGTGCATTTTTTCGGTTCTGTCTTGTCTCAGACTGTGAAGAGATGATTTATGGTCACAGTATCAGAGACCTACTGTCAGGGAAAAAGACAGATAGTAAGAAACATAATCTATGAATTTATTATGTTAGAAATAATTAGATTCTCTTATCTATATTAGTTATTTGTGTACTTTGGTGCAGAGTTTTACAATGTAGAACTAAAGAGACTTTTTTGATAAAAAAGATAAAAAGTGGATATTTACTTCTACTCCAGGCAAGTCTTTCTCCTTGACCCAAAAGGGCTTTGGAACGTTTGAGGTATTAGGTTTACCCTTTTTTATTTGGCATTTTTTCTTACACTCCCTTCCTTGAAACAACTGATTCGAATTTACAGTGTGATCCCAGGCCATAAAGAAGCCTTTCTGCTTCTGACAACATTTAGCTAGGTCCAAAAGAGATGATGTGTGAGATAGAATGAAGCTATTGCTGCAGCCTGGTAATTGCACCTCCATCTTTCCACTTTCAGGTCCGCCTCTGAAAAATAATCTATGGGAATCTATGAGGTGGGAGGAGGTTTGATGGCAGTTTAATGCTTCTTTTTATTATTCCTGGATGAAGGGATGGCAGGAAACCAGTATTATTGTCCGTGAAACAAAGAGACAGCTCTTCAGAGAAAGACTAACTAAAAATAGAGACATGCTACAATCAACAGACGGCAGAACTGGAATAGATTTGAATGACATGTATTTTTGTGTAATGCAGCCAAGCAATAAAAAATTACAGGAAGAGTACTGCACGACATGCCATTAGCTTCCACTTCTAATGACACATGAGTTTACATATCTCTCTGGCATCGCCTTCCACATCATACTCTTCTTTGATCAATCATACGGGCAAAGTGATTGATTAGGTATGTAAACTGGAGCTGGAGAAAGGAACATAGACAGAGGAATGGCAAAGTATATTGACCTATGTCTCTTCAGGTAGACTAACAATGTGTTTTAATTACTTTTTTTACCTCATAGAAGAGTCTTCGGGCAAGTTTTGAAGACCCATAAGCACTGGGTCTTACGGAAAGAAGTTTGCCGCTCAGGACCTTGTTCCTGTTCTGAGTTAATCCCTTAGATTCTTTCTGTTCTGTTTTCATTCTGAAAGATCAATATTCTTTAGACAGAAGAATAGATTGTGGTGAATATAGTTTACAAGCATATCCATAAAATAATCTCTACAGGCATGTTAGGTTAAGTAAGTAATTGTGTTAATGTTTTCCTTAATAAAGCTTATCCTACTTTCATTTTTAAGGAAGTATGAAACTGACCCTTGTAAAAACTTCTGTGTAGAAATATAGAGCATAATCTGAAATTCAGCTTTGTTTTCAAAAGTAATAGAGAAAACCTAAACTACTTAAATTATTCTGTGCACTCAGTTAAGTGTGTTCACTTGCTTTAYTGCGTTTTACACATAGGTAAAAACAACAAAAGAGGTATAATTAGATAAATTACAATCATTAATATAGGGAAGATGTGACCTTACTTTTATCTGCATAGTACCTCTGAACTTTCAGAATTTCTTGTGAAAATGTAAAGATCTAAAAGACTGCACAGACTGTGTAGTAAGTGCTCACATAAATTATAACTAGGGCGCCTTCCACATGAAACTCTTGARTCTTGACTATACACAGTTCAAAAGGTGATAATTTAGTCATAGTGAATTAAGAACAATCAGTTGCTTTGTTCATCCTCCTTGTCCTGTCACCTAAAAGAGGATTTGGCCTGACCCCCAATCTTCCTGAAGGAAAATATGAAGCAGTAGTAGCCTGTCTTTTGTCTTGCTGAGAAATCCATTTGCAATGTAGTTAGCCTTGACTTTCCTYTTCAAGGTGGTAACATGAGGTGAATGAGAAGTTTTCAAGATAGAGAGTGAAATGAATACAATGAAAGCATACGAGAAGCAGGCRAAAATGTTTTATGATGGTTTTGTGCCAACATAACTCATGTCCTAATTACAACTATTTAAATCATGTTTAACAAATATTGAATTTGTAACATTTTTTTTTTTTTTTTTGTATTTGTGAAATACTTAACATTTAGCCTAATTTTATGTRCATCTATTTGTTTATTAAATTTAAATAAATAAATAAATGTCAGTTAGTGAGTTTGTGTCAAAATCTCTAGTGGTAATACTTGAACTTCAAAATTTTTCCTAAGAGTATTCAAATGCATATTTTTCTTTTGTCTTTCAGTTACTACTTAGCATTCAGTGTTGAATACATCTATTTTCAGCTGAATACAAATGTTTGACACTGAATACATGCATTTTACTGAATCATGTAAACTGGTTACGAGGACCTGCCGATTCACAGTTCTTATACAGCTGATATATGGTCAAATGAAAGCATTCTAAATATGTACTCTTTTTCTGAATTTGTTCTCAACGTTGATTGTAATCCTAACTTAACCTCCAGGAATTTTTTGTGTCCACACCTCTGTGGGTTACAAGAAGCTCATGCAGAAACCCTCCTTGGGAAGATTATTGACTTTTCATGCTCTCCTGCTTTAGCAAGCTTGGGTTTAGAAGAATTTTTTTTTCTTTAAGTTTGTTTGTTTGTAGATATTAAATTAAATTGCCAGACTTGCTTCTCATGTATGGTAGGATGTGCACTAAAATGCTGCCAGCTGAAATGTTGCTGTTCAAAGTCTTATGGGTGCTTTCAAAAAAATAAGAAACAGGTCACATACAAAATAAAAGGAATCATCTTTGACTCTCTCTATATTTTATATTAGCTATCAGCTACTCCATTCTATCATCTTTTCTTAGCAAAGTCTCTTAAATAATTTACTTAACAGCATGCTAGCTGGCAATAAATTTCCGATTTGGCTTTTAAAGTTGAAAGAAAATAGTACACAAGTATTATTTACCGTTGTCTCTGTTTCAAATATCAAAGTTAATGATCTTTCAGTGCAGTRAGATAAGGTTGTAGAGAAGAGAATGGAGAAAGCATGTAAAGAAAATCTCTGGAGCAAAGGTTGAAATTACCAAACTAAGTCTGGAGAATAATAATACATATAATTTTATTAGATGATTTTCATCCACAAATCGCAAAGTTACATAAAGTCCGGAGTAATATTATCTTAAAAGAAATGGAAATATGTATGAGAGATATRCATGACAGATGTCTTCATTGATCAAAGGCACCAAAATTTCTGTTCAATTGGCAATGCTATGTCGTATGATGTTTATGGAGGAAAAGATTATTTGCACAAAGTGAACACTGGAGAAACACAAATAGTGAAAATGGAAAGAAAAAACAAAATCACTGATTTGAATATGCTGAATCAGTCTCTGGAAGCTGTGGTTGAAATATCTCTTGTACACATAATTTTCTATGGGCTTAGCTCCCTGACCAAATTGTTTTGTTTCATTACATACTACAACCTTCTCTCTTGTGTGTCACCAAAGACTTGATGACATTTTATTGCATCATGGAAGATATAATACATCTGGGAAGTCTGGCCCAAAGAGAAGGTTGAGAACACAAAACATTTGAACTATAAATCCCATGATTCAGGCTGGTGGATTTCCGATGAAAAATGTTCTGTATCCTCATGTTTGGAGAGCTGTTTTTTAAAGGCAGAATGATGAGGTTTTTCCACAGGAAGCAGACATTTTTCACACAAACAAGAATTACTCTGCTGAAAACCAGTTTTCTGTCAAAACAATTTTAACTGAAAACTTGGAGCCATCTGCTTTACATCATCACACTGAGCAGAATATGGAGGTGGTTTGCTACAGTGTACTGGCAATTACAAGTGAATTTGCCTATACCAGCTGGTACAACCCAACTAACAAATACTCAGTAGAACACAGTCAGACTGKGCTGAGCACTTCCATACTTGAATAAGTGGACTCCATTATAGCTACAGTAAACTATATTCTAYTACTTTCTGTCAGTACTAGACAGAAAATCAGGTATCTGTTATTCATCTAACCACTTGACAACATTAATGGGAAGAGGGAAAATGGGGTTTATGCTCTGTACAGTTGGCACATCTGTTCTGTTAAATGAATTATGGCCTGCACAGTAAACAAGGTGATCTGAACAAGTCATACCATCTGTGTTTCTTACAGCTTGCTTCCTTATTATTTCAATGCACTCTAATGTACATCCTGGTTTTTATTCTGTATGTCTCATTAGGCTTTTCCTAGGGCTTTTCCTCTTTAAGGAATATTTTTTTTTTTTGGTATATTGTCAACATGGCAGTATTCAGTCAAAGTAATATACGTTAATAAGCTGTTTGCATAATTCCAGGAGAAATACATATAGTCCACTTTTGAAGAATTTGAAGAAAAAATTCAATGGTGAAATCTTTTTATTTTTAAATATTTTTATATATAAAAAATTATTTTTAAATAGGGAATGAAAGAGGTCACTATTCGTTTTGAAAGCTGAGTATATTTACACAAACAATTTTAAATATCCAATGAGACCAATTCCAGAAATTCCTTATTTAACTTGTGCAGTGCTTAACTGTTCTTCAGAAAGATTTAGCTAATATCAAATGAAAATCTTTAGCTCTCATAGCTTCAGTTATCAAATAAGCTGACACTTAGGAGTGTGGATAAATGTTCTACCCAGATAAAGTCTTCATGAAATCCAAGAGTAGGCAATGTTTAGGCAGATGACTAATCCTGATTTCAAAGTCTCTGAGAAATGATCAGATCTTGTAGATATGAATAAAGTACTAGCTTATAAAATCCTAAGAGGATTACTAAAAGAAATATATAATAAATAGCAAAATGCAAATATCATAACAGCAAAGCTGAGGCACTAGGGTAAGCAGGTAAGTGGGTGGTCTTTTTACTGAGGAGAGGATAAGAGTAGTAGAGGGGAAGAATCTGGGAGGGGTGAAAAAAGGATGGGGTTATATAAGGTGACATAAATGCCATCACTGTTGAGGAGGGACATCTTCCCTTTGCCTCATTAAGGCATTTCAAAGATGGGCGATGAACCCATTGTTCCTGCTGCTCTCATGCTAAACTTTCATTCACATTAAGGAGAGATCTGGGGTGTGTTCCTGAGCATTGGTGAGGCAAATGACTTTCATAACACTGGCTGGGCAGCAACTCAGGGCTACCAACAAAGACCATCATCCCTGCCCTACCACCTTTAACGTTGACTACTACTTAGTGTATCTTTAGCAGCCAGAAAGAACAATTAATAATCGTCTTCTTCATATAACAACCTTCTACATAGTGGAAATCTTCTGTATTGAGGTTCTTAAAGTCTTACATTCTTTCTTCTTTTCAGAAGAAAAAATCACTTGAGTTATTTCATAGTTTATTTTAGAAACTTCTTCTTATTCATGTCCCTTTCCTCCTCATATTTGATTTTATAAACTTATTATTTATATCCCTTTCCTATGGACTTTTTCCAATGTCTCTAAAAGATGGTGTCCAGATCCAGTACTCTGATTCCAGCCCTGCCAATCCTGCATAGGTAAATAATCATCTCCTAGGATGCAACCTATTAGAATGAAACTTCCTTATTCTGCACCAGCACCACATGACTGCCTGCAGTCAGTGATCTGCTCTAACTCCTACTCTTGGCTCTTGAAATACACAACTAGTGCTTTTGCTAACCAGCTTTTCTGCATTTTGATTTTTGAATTTCATTTCTCTCCTGTGATGCATTTTGCACTTGTTTTAAAGACTGTTTCTGTGTTGATCTCATACTTCTGGAGTGAAAACCAAACCCGCTGGAGTCCTACAGAAATATTCTTGTGGTTTCCCACTCAACTTCTGAAAATTATCCATTGATAATTTAGATTGATCCATATTAGATTTTTAATCAATTGCATATTTGCATTCAGATCTTGTTTTCTTTGTCTGCAGAAAGAAACTATCGTACTGGAATTTATCAAAAGTCTTATTAGTTGAAGACATCTCAGACCTACTACTTTACCCCATTTAATATTCTTCTGTATAAAAAGATAATGCTTTTTTAGCACTTTGTGATACATTGGAACAGTCTTCTCCTCCACTCCAAATAGACAAGCYTATGTAAAAGAGGGATTGTATTTTCTGAACACATTGAATCCAACTTGTTTTGTTATTCATTTGAGCTAATGAAACAGCTCAACAGGATGGATCAGTAAGTACAAAACAGATGCCAAAGCGAAAAAGGGGTAAACTTGGAGAGGGAGTTGTGATATGTGGAAAAAAAGAGAAAAGAGGCTGTTGAGGCTGACTGCGCTGTGTGCAAAAATGCAACCATTCCCTCAGGGAATGAGAGAATGTTCAAGAGCAATGTCCTTCTGGCACAGCATGGGAACATCTGAGAAAAAGGCACATTCTGCAGTATTATGTCCTATCTTAAAAATGTTCTGCCAGGCTACATCGAGTTAAAAAATCACAATATTWCCCATTCTAATGATAAGGATAGCACAAATAGAGTGCAAACTTCAAAACATACTTCACAAGATGCCACAAGGTTTATTCATCTTCTAAAATGCAAGTATAATGTCTTGAACAGCTGAGAATTAGGTACTAGCTACCTATTACTGTTCTAACACAAAGTACTTTTCTAATACCATTAGCAGAAAGGTCGCCATTTCCTGAAAAATGGATTAAGGTTTGTACCAATACAAGCCTGTGAGAGACGATCTGCAAAGTATCAGCCCTTATGCAGTGAGAAGGTATCTGGTGTGCAACTGAAATGCAAGATCAGCTTTCCAGGAGCAAGTCTGAAGTACCATTTGATCCTGGAAGCTTGTGTGAAGCCAGAGATGTCCTCTCCTACTGCAAGTAGGTTGTTGCCGTCTTGCATCGGCAAGCCTCGTTCGGTTGCTGGACTGCACTGAGGTTACCTCCGCCTCAGGGCCATTGCGCACAGACACCAATATGAGGATGCAGCAAATGGCGTTTATTGCTTRACTTAGCTTGCATATATACTCAGGCTGAATGTGGAAGCTCGCTTCTAACTTGAGATTGGTTACATACGACTGTTCACGCACACACTAACATAATGATTGGCTAAAGGCACGCATCCTTATAATTAGGCTGCAGGTGGTCTGGCTCTTATCTTGTTGAGCTCAGTCAGTCCCACGTTTGAAGTTGGTTCCCACTCCTCCGCTGGCTCCACAGTGCTATTTCTTTACTTCTCTGCTCTGAGTGTGCTTGCAGCCTCAGCACTCCCAGCTCCTGGCTGCTCCGTTCCCAGCGTCTTTATCTCTTTATTCTCAGAGTCCTTGTAGTGCAGCGGAATCAGCACGGCCTGCAGTCATGTCAAGACAGCCTGCAGTTATGCTAAGAGAAGAGTGAGTTTTGATAGGCCATAGATCCATATTCTTCTAAAACCATTACTACAATTCTTTTACTTATTGCCTTATATGTCCTCTGCAATCATTCCTAGGCTACATGCCTCCTTCCTGTCTTTCCGTGACATCGCGACATCTTCCGAGCGCCATGCCCTATGCTATACTATATCATTTACTTATGCTAAGTCTAAGTTATACTAATCTCCCTACCTTATTAAGCTCTAAACATTTCCCACAGTAGGTTGGCACGGTCTGGCTATTATGGTGCTTGAAAATATTRGAAAAATATTGATATTCACATAACTGAAATAAATATCTCCCTACATTTTAGCTGTAGGTGGCTTTTCTGCATTTCTGGGGGTGAGGGGTTGTTCACAGAGAATTCGGAGAAGGCCTGAATGAACTGTTCCCCACCTTGCCAGGAAGGCTGCACGCAGAACTGGGAAACTGATAGGCCAATGACCATCTGTTTGCTGCTGACTGGAACACTTGGGAAATTTATTTGTGATTGATTTTTTCCCTTTTCCATGTCCAGGGACCTTCTCATCTCAGGCTGGTATTGTGACCTTTCCAAAACTCTCTCCTTGCCCATAATTAGCAGCGTCATGCTCCATTTGCCTCTGTTCACTAGACTTTACTTTTCGATGTTTCTCAGTCTGATCAGTGCAGAAATAGTTCTCTTTTTCCCTTTTCCTTTTTCCTGTTTTTCTGGCATAGTTCTCAGTTTGCATGACTGTTGGGACATTTTGTGCAGCAAGATTCAGAGTCCTTGAAAGGCAAAATAACTAGGTTAAGAGAGAAAAGAGTATGTGTGAAGAAAGCTACAGAAGGGAAGCACATGCTACARTGAAGCCTCTCCCAAAAGGAAACCAAGAAACAAGAGAAAAGTTACCAAGARGAACTCGAGCTAAAAATTTTGGTAAGGCAGCCAATAAAAAAGTCCTACAAGATATTCAGTGCCACTAAAGATGAAATGATCTTCCAAAGTACATTTAATGTTTAAGTTGGAAAGCATTTATTTCAAGTATTTTTCTTAATTTACTAGCTTTGTAGAATAAGTCCTGTTGTAAAAACAAAACAAAATAAACAAACAAAAAAAAATCAAAGCAATGCACTTCTTTTCCACACTCCTGGTTTAAAAGGATTTGGATGACTGACAGAACACTAAACATGGAATGAACTCTTCCTTCTTATACATGTGCACCTTTCAACCACCAAAAAAACAGTGAGAACCAAATACTCATATAAAATGCTTTCCATGCAGAAAGTAAAATGTCCAATAAAAGAAAGTCCTTACTCTCTACTCCTTCCTTTCTAATAGTCTTCATGGTTGATTTTCACTTTGACAGTGACTCTTGGTATCCGGTGCATCTGGTTGTAAATCAAACTTTCAGAAAGTCCCATCAAACTGCCTGAGGCTGGAATCTTTCTGAAATACGTCTTACCTCTCCTATCCTCATACCAAAATGAGAGATAAGGAGATGGTATAAAATTAACAATAAATGAAAATACATTAAAATTTAAAACATTTCGAGCATAGAGTAAAACAGTTTCCCATCATCCCTGGTTTTCTCCTTTTTGGCATTAGCCATGTCATTTTCTTGGATCTAAGGTGCTTATAACTAATGCAACAAATGTCCTCTCATTTTCAGCTGCATTGACATGTTCTGGTTTTACAGACTTTTATAGAGTCTGAGAAACTTCGCTTCTTCCGCACTGCTTCACTTCTCCATAAATCATTTCATTTTAGAGCCATTAAGAAGGAGTCAAAGAAGGTCCATTTTTAATAAGGAGATGAACTCAAATTCAGTTTCATGAAAAGTAATGGAGTGAGAGAATCTTCAGCCCTGTTAATTGGGTTAAGTCAATTCAGTCTTCCTTTTAAGCCAAGTTACTCCTTATTAGAAATATTTTAGATTTAGAGTGATACAATTTTGCTAGARAGAAGTAGAGAAATCACGAGGATGACTTTAGCACTGAGAGAGACTGAAGAATGATTACCACACTTCAGAAATTAGAAATATAAATTACATAAGAAAAATGGTTCTTTAATCCAGTGCAACAGTAGTCTGTTCACTCATAAAATGTGGATTAAAAGCTAACTGAGTCTAGTACAAAATCCATAAAAATAGCTGTTACTGACTTCTGTAGGCTTTAGATCAGGATTCATGATCTTAATAAGATATGGTTTCAGTGGTTCTACGTCACATATTAAATGCATTCATCAAAGAATCATGTCAGGAGACAGTATTCATCAGGCATCTCTTGGGAGCATTCTGAAGCTGGATTAGAAGAGAAGCAAACACTCCGACACTACAGTGTCCTGAGTCAATTATTGAGAAAGTCTTATAAGGACTACGTCATTTAAGTAGTAACGTGACTTTATACCCTGCTTTCTTGGGCAAAATAAAGGTATGTAAAAGAGAACTGATTCTCCTATGAATTGATAGAGGTTAGAAAATAGACAGGAGTTCAAACCTTTTTCACCGCCTTCAGTGACTGCTGCTCTATGAAGGAGTGTTGCAGATGCTGTAGGTCAGACTCCTTATCCCAGGGGCTCTTCATTTTTTTTAATGGCTCTAAATGGACCTTCATCTGCACATACAATGACCGTGTTTTTCCTGTGTACTGAAGTAGGACATACCAATCCAAAAAGAAAAACAAACAGAACATTCTGATGAAAATAAGAACAACAAGAAGCGTAACAATTTACATTACATTTTGAGGTGTTTCAAAATGGAAGTGTGTTTTCTGACTGTGGAAATAATAGCTTTCCTTTCCTGCACCAGCTGCTGAAGCTGTTAAACTGAGAGGTGGAGCAATTATGAAAATGAGGACCTAGTGTGTTTCAGTAATGGGGCCAGAGCAGTAAAAGGGACTAAGCAGCTACAGATTAACATCCATCCACTCCCTGGTGTGACATTTCAGAGTTAACTTCTTAAGGATGACCTGAGAGCCAAGGGTTCACTCCTGTTCAGTTGAGACATTTTGAAGCTTTATCTATGAGACTTTTGTAGGTGAAGACTAAAACTAGAGATCAGAAGAATCTTTATATGTTTGCTGAAGATTAAACCACTAAAAGAAAGGAACAAATCACTGGGGACAGAAAGAGAGAGAGAAAAAAAAAAAMAAMCTGGGTCTGTTTCACTCCTATGATTTGTTCTTTTCTTTAAAATAAAAAGCATTCTGTAGGTTGGGTAATTWAAAAAGTGCCAAAAGGAGAGAACAAGGCCAAACAGTAACCAAAATGTTGCTTTTTTAATCTGCTTTTCTCTGTTTCCTGATATTTTACTTAATTTTATCAATACAAAGTTTCAGAAATTACTTTGATTAAGGACGTCAGATTATAGGCTACCCTACATCTCATATAATAATAATAATAAAAAGACCACTAGAAAAGTCACTGTTAGAGTAAACTCTTAAACAAGCCACATGTGAAATAATAACTTTTAAGTCAGATATATGCAAGTAGTATAGTTTTGCATACTAATTATATAGATAAGTCATAGATCCATTGGCTAGTATACTGAGACACACTTCCAAATAATAGCTTCCTATTTGCTTTATGTTTTTCCATAATTAGCATAGTGGTATCTAACATACAATAGTTCTTTAAAAGCACTGCGTCTAATTTTTATTGACTGAAACCCACATTTTGGAATTGATAGAAAGAACTTCCCATAATCAGGGTGGAGATATTAAAAATGTATGTCCACCAGTCACTTTGTTCAACCAAAGGCTGATTAGGTAAAAAAAACTTGAAATGAAAAATAACTGATTGAGTGCAATTCTGTTATTTAAAAACAACCTTCCTGAAAGGAATATATATATCTATAAATTTGTTTTAGAAGCTGGCATACTTGTGCATCATGAGTGTTGTAGAAAAATTTTGCTTCTTTTCTCCCACGATCAATGCAATAGCCATATTTTACTGTTACATCTTTCTAAGTGCCACCAAAATAAGTGGCCTATAAAATATTTAATTTCAAGAAATATTATTTTTAAATACTGCTATGCAGTAACTTACATTTTTAATATATTTTTCAAAATGTCACTATTTGTGAACTTGTCAGGCAACTCCAGTGTACCCACTTTCAGTGTTTGTAATTCAGGCAGTCTTGTGGCTAGTCTGATGGTTTCATTAGTGCACATAATTGGAGTTGTATAGAAAAAATTATTAAACTCTTATTTCTTCAGGCTAAATAATCCCTAAGGATACAATGGAACCGTAGCTGTCAGAGCTCTTGCATTATAACAGTGACAAAAGTAAAAAGATAAATATTCTGTGCTAGTTTTAATCTTTATTATTATTTCTATGGAAAGGGAAACAGACTTATTTTTATTTCTGCTCCTGGCTGTGAGCTTTAAAACTATGATGCTTGGGCCTCGAATTGGAATGACAGTTAGCGTGTATAAGACCGCACTCACACTTTAAAAAATTAACAAATTTTAAACAGAAGTCATATTGTGGCCTGGCTGATGAGGAAAAACTTTGGTATTTCCTTGCTACAAGATGAGAGATGGGCTTTTACTTTCCTGTTTAAAGTTAATGGCAGGCTGTTGCCTGATTGTATTGAATTTTATGAATTTTCATGATTTGTAGAAATGTTAATATTAAGTGTTAATACCAGAAAAATCATACTTAAAATTAATGTTATTATAACTTACATGATACTTTGCAGAGCTTGGTAGGCGTTTTACATGTGTAGATCTGTTGTATTCAGAAATGTTTTCTTTTTTATTTCAGACAGTTTCATATTTAATAAAATATTCAGTTTCAAGAGAGATTAATCAGATTACTTCTGGAAGTGATACATTTCTTCCTCTCTTCAATATTCTAGTGCTGATGCTACATCCTCTCATGTCTTCATTAGAAGATGTAATTCTTTTGTATCTCTTATTTCTGAATGCTTCCCCTTTGCAGTTTCCTTGCTATTAAATTACTGCTTGCCTCTGACCATCAGTTACAGTGTTCTGGGTGAGCTAAAACCAAATCATAAGTACAAGATGACACACTCCTTTTTGCCTGTGACAAATTGATTAGGCAATTTATTGCTTCTTTATTGCAGGCAGAGGATCTCGAAATTCCTTTGTAGAATTAGCTCCCAAGAAAATTAAATCTGTTGTCTAGATGCTATTTTTATGTCTGGACTAAAGTTTTCTAACTTGAGTGAATTGGACTTAAGTGCCTAAATGCCAGTTTTGTCTCAATCTCTCAATATATTTGATTTTATTAAGGTAAAATAGTAACTACATGTTATGAGCACAATTAACAAATAGACCAAATACTGCGTTCCTGTGTTCTGTGTCACAGGAAGAATGGAACACAGCAAGAGGAATTAAGAGATACTATGCACATTCAGCTCTTCCTTGTTATGTGCTACAGACCACTCAGTTCTAGATTCACACTCACGCTTTTTAATGAACTTCAAAACCAAATCTCATTCAAGGGCATTACTTATACCAAGTTGGAGTGAGAGCAAAGGTGAAAGAMCCAGAGCAGCAACAACCTCCGCAGGGACAGGAAAATCACCAAAGCATAGCCACACTTTCACAGAGGAAATTTTGCCCTAATTCTCTTCTCATTCTGATTCTTATATTTCTTTTTGGTACAAGCATATCATTCTCAATAGCAAATGTGATGAAATTGTATCATGCTTTCAATCAGGAAACTAGTCATTACATACAGTTAAGACTATCCCACTCCTTTTATTTTCTTAAGGAAGAAATGGCATTTTATAGTGAATCTGTAGAGACTTACATACTGATTTAACTGCAAGTATCTTAAAATCTAGTGTATCGATTTTCTGTATGTGCTAATGATTTTAAATTCCCACCAGACTTTTACTGGAGCAGACAGTGTTATTTGTGTGTGTGTGTGTGTGTGTGTGTGTGTGTGTGTGTGAGAGAGAGAGAGAGAGAGAGAGAGATTTAAAAAAGATAATTTAATTGCAGAACACAGTTATGTTACCTATTTTTAATAACTTTAGAACATATCATCATGCCATAGAATGCTTAAGATTGGAAAGGACCTCCAGAGGTCATCTAGTCTAACCCCCCTGCACATGCAGGGTCGCCTGCAGCATGTGGCACAGGGTGGTGTCCAAGCAGGTTTTGAAGATCTCCAGAGAAGGAGACTCCACCGCCTCTCTGGGCAGCCTGTGCCAGGGCTCTGTCACCCTCACTGTTAAGAAATTCCTTCGCAAGTTCCTGTGGAACTTTTGATGCCTCAATTCATGGCCGTTTCCTCTAGTTCTATCACTGGCCACCACTGAGAAGAGGCTGGCCCSATCCTCCTCGCTGTCTCCCTTGAGGTACTTATAGACACTGATGAGGTCCTCTCTCAGCATTTTCTTCTGCAGGCTGAAGAGGCCCAGCTCTCTCAGCCTTTGCTCATAGGGCAGATGTTCCAGGCCCTTCATCATCTTTGTAGCCCTGCACTGGACTCTCTCTAGCAGCTCCACATCCCTCCTGCACTGGGGAGCACAGAACTGCACACAGTACTCGAGGTGTGGCCTCACCAGGGCGGAGGAGAGGGGCAGAATCACCTCCCTYGACCTGCTGGAGACGCTCTTCTTAATGCACCCCAGGATCCCATTGGCCACGAGGGCACTGCTGCCTCATGGTCAAGTTGTTGTCCATCATGACGTCCAGGTCCCTCTCTGTGGGGCTGCTCTCCAGAAGGTMAGTCACCAGCTGGTATGGGTATCTGGGTTATTCCTGCCCAGGTGCAGGACCCTGCACTTGCTCTTGTTGAATTTCATGAGATTTCTCACCACCCAGTTGTCCAGTCTGTCCAGGTCCCTCTGGATGGCAGCACAGCCCTCAGGGCTATCAGCTACTCCTCCCAGTTTSGTATCATCAGCAAACTTGCTGAGGGAGCACTCCATCCCTTCATCCAGGGCATTAAGGAATAAATTGAACAGGACCRAGGACTGACCCCTGGGGGACACCACTAACCATAGGCCTCCAGCTGGACTCRGCACCACTGATCACCATCCTCTGAACCCTGTCATTAGGGCCAATTCCTAATCCACCTCACTGTCCACTCATCCAGTTCACACTTCTGGAGCTTGCCCGGGAGGATGCTGTGAGGGACAGTGTCAGAAGCGTTGCTGCAGTTCAGATAGATGACATCCACCACTCTGCCCTCACCTATCCAGCCAATCACTCCATCACAGAAAACTATCATCAGGTTAGTCAAGCATAATTTCCTCTTGGAGAATCCATGCTGACTAGTCCTTATCACCTTCTCCTCCTTGATATCTCTAGAGAGGGTCTCTAGGACGAGCTGCTCTATCGCCTTTCCAGGGACAGAAGTGAGGCTGACGGGCCTGTAGTTTCCTGGATCCTCTGTCTTGCCCTTTTTCAAGACTKGAGTGATGTTGTTTTCTTCCAGTCCTCCAATATCTGCTCTGCTCTCCACGACCTCTCCAAGATAATGGAGAGTGGTTCAGCAACAACCCTTGCCACTTCCCTCACCATTCTCAGATACATCCCATCTGGGCCCATAGATTTATGTGAGATCTTAGATTTAGATTTATAGCAAATTTTTTTTAGAGTTTCATCTGTATAATAGGAAAACAATGGCATAAAGGAGAAATTGATGATTATTTCTTCATCTGTGGGAGATGACACAGTTTAAGTGGTAAGAGGCCATCTGGACCTGTAGCAGCCCAGGCAGCTTGTTCTCAAGCCAAATGATAGACAATGAGAGACAAGCCAAATGATAAGTACTAAGCAAAATCACATTTTTGAATAAGAGAGAAGGATAAATGTATAGAGGTACATAGACTGTCCTGAGATTGAACCAGAAATTTACTCTCTGGATCCGATTTGTGTAACAAAATAGGGATTAACTAGAGGTAGTAAGAAACCTGACCCTAACGCAGAAGTACAAGGTTAAAGGACAGTGTGATCATTCAACTCTGTTGGCATTAGTCAAAGCAGGAAATCATTGGCTTTGTTAAAMAAAAACAACTGCAAAACAACAAAAAGCCCTGCAACAGGAACAAAGAATCAGACTTGGAAGCTCATTCTGAGTTTAATAATCCTTAAAACAAACACAAATTTGCTGCTGAAACTTAAATTGCTCATTCATTTATTATGTCTGCAGTTTCCTATTGTTAAGGTTCATTAAGTTGCGGTCTTTCATATATAATTGCACATAGCATTACAAAAATAAAAATATCTGTCACCTTGGAGCATTAAGATTTCTTACTCCATTTGCTCAAAGGCTGTACAGCGAGGGCAGTAAAGCCCCTAAAGTGAGACAGAAAGATATAGTGAGTTATTCTCTTGCCAAAGAAGGCAAAGCTTATAGTGGGTTTTAGGAGTAATGATAATTGATTAATTCTTAATTGGAAGCTGAAAACACTTGTGAATTTGAATAGATTTCAGCTACCTTGAAGCCATGCTTATTGTGTTTTGAAATCCTGTTGGAAAATTCCACTTTGGTTTAATGTAATTCTATATTTCTTTCACTAGGTGAGTTTATTTTCCCTACTGGCTCAGCATACTGTTGTAAAGATAATGAAATAAGTCATGTGATGGAAGTTATTCTTGCTTTTTGATGCTGAGCAGGTCTTTGGCTACAGAGTAAAATAAAACAGACTACTTCATAGGAAAAGGAAAGATGACATACATCAGTAGCAAATCAGTAAGGTATGCTATTTCTCACTTCCAGAAATGCATCTTAATTGAAGAAGTTTTACATTTTTGCGGAGTTTAGAACTGGCCATAGCAGCAGCAGATAAAGTCAAACTTTGAAAAACAAGCTCTCTGAAAGAGACCTGGGACACAACATAATGCTGATCTCTGTGAGGAGGACAGTAAAGAAGACAAGAGAACGTTTACCTATTTTCAATTAGTTCATCGCCATATGAATTGAGATTTTTTAGCCAAGACAGCAAAGTGGTTCTCTACGGAAATCAGAGATTTATTTAAGCTGGCGTGATAGATCGGGGCAAAATATCAGTGTGACCAAAGTAGGAGTGGAAGAAAGATTAGGCAGTGCTTTCTCACTATTTCCTTCACCCAGCTATAGCTGCTATCCGCTACAATTCCTGAACTTCCTCCTGCCAAAATAATGCAGGCAGGCTTTTAAATTCTGAATAATTTCCAACTTGATGTTGAGAGCAGTAACCATACCAATTGCCAGCTATGAAAATTCAAGATTGGTCTGCACTATTATTGCAGATGATTGGAAACATTAGGCTTATTGAAACAYAGAATACAATCACAAAGTGAGCATGGCACAAAAAAAGATAGCCCTGAAGAAAAGCAAACAGGTCCATGATGTACCAGAGAGCTACACTTGAAATTATCAATCTTTTCTATGTGCCCATCAGTTCAGAGTTGGATGGATCTTTATTAGATTAGTGATTATATCCACAAAATCAGCCCTTGAGAGAGGGCACCAGTGTGCTTCCCATCTGTTTTATGGATGGTACTGAAGGACCTGGGAGACTGTAGCCAATTCCTTGTGGAACCCAAAAAGTCATGCTAAAAGACAGGGAAATCTGATGACATAAATATGTTCTTTGGGTATCACATCAGCACTGCAAAGCCACAGGAGAAGTGCTCCAACATATGAACTACTGAATGAGACAGAGCATTTCCTCGTGTTCAGAAGACTCTGCCTCTTCCTCCTTAGCAGAGGAGGAGCAATATACTGCTGCTGTTGCTGCTGCAGAAGGAGCAATGGAATATCTTCAGGATAAAATGCTGTTGCCCAGAGGCTCAGATCTTTGCTGTTGGTTGCTGAAGTCTTTGGTGAGCATTACATAATTTCTCTGCAACTTATCTCTATCACCCACATACCTTTAGTGAAATACGTCCTGCCATCTTCAACCAGGGTATATGTTCAGTCATCTTTAGTTTTCAAATCACAAAACCTAGTAGCATGTGCAAAGCTATTAGGAGAACCTCTGCAAAGATGAGACCTCCATCTTAATCTTACTTTGCTACACATAACAATCTCTCCTTCTTTTGCTATTGCCTGTTTCTAAGACCAAATATTTTCAAAGCTTTGCACAGACTCAAAYATCCCTTTGAAAAATACCAGGTCCTCAGCTTCTTAAGAATAGTGCACTTTAAATTTTACAGCAATTTATAACTGAAAATGAGATTTTGGAACATCAGGTTGAATTATCCCCCACTGAATAAGCAACTTCAACTGCTGTCAAGTGTACAGAGAGAAGGAAGGATCAGCTCCTTAAATAAAACTGAAAAACTGCTGTCAAGTGAGTTTGTTTCAGCTCTGAAATCAAGCTTAAAATAAAAGCTAACATTCTGAAAGCCTGATTCTGTATTCCAAAAGAAAGGAAATGTTACAAAACAATGATATCCACATCCTTTTTACCTAGCAGAAGAATAATTCTGCTTCTTAAAATCTGTTAAAGAAGGACAAAAAATACCCAGCCATGCAGATTCTGAAATAGCCCCCGAAAGCTTTAGGAGTCTCTTATGAGAATTACTCAGCAGGCACAGTAAATTTTCAAAGAATTCTCATGCTATTTCTGCAGTCTTAAAAAGTACAAAGGGAGCTTAATTTTCAGAATGGTCTTTGTTCACAAATTAATGTATAATAAACTCAAAATATCAGTTGCAATGAGGTGATTCCTCCCCAAGACACAGTTTATGCCTTCACAAAGTACCTGATAAAAAGATATTTCCAAATTTTCTAGATTATCTGTTACAAGAGATACACAAATTGCCCTTCAGAGAAAATAAATCCCATYTTATAAGTGCTATACGTATTAACTTTTAAGAGATGATAATTCTGGAGCAGAACACCTGCACTAAGCCCAGACTGAAATGCTTCATTGTACGGTGATAAAATCCTCACATCTAGCATTAAAGAGTTAATTTACCAACACAGAAATGGTCTTGGAGATTAAGCTCCTTTTGTGTGCTGTTGGTGTTCTAAAAATATAGGAAAAATCTAATTCAGTAGTATTACTGTCCCTATTGACATCTTCTTTTGAGAGATTAGTCAAAAATGTTTGAATTTTACAATTTCTGTCACTCATCATCTACCTTCTTATGAGATTAACCATGCATGTACTGGCATGTAGTTTAAATATGAACTTGGTGGAGGAGGAATGAAGTGAATGCAACCACTAACTTTAAAAGTTAACATCTAACATTAGTAAAAGCTAGTTAACATGACTAGTTTTAATTTCCAAGTTAGTGGTTGCATTCACAGTGGTTAGTGATTTTAACTTGCTGTCTTTGGAGGGAGAGGGTTGACACTGTGTTTTCTCGTTCTGCATCCTCATGTCTATTTTGACAATATTTAACCTTCTCTTCATTCAGAGATATTAAAGGGCCTTAACATCCGTGAACAAGGCTGAACTGTGTTTCTATGCAAATAAATTCAGAGAATTGCAAGATTTTATTCTTTTATCCTAACTTATCCTTGACTGCATGAGACCCAGTCTAGAAATATGCTTAATATGAAGTACGTATGTATCATATGACATCAGTTTTGTTAAATTTTTAATTAAAAATGAATTGCTAGGTTGACATTTTAATAATGTTGAGAGAGGTATATATAAATAGTTAACATTCAGTTTTGGTAACGAATCAGTCTGTGAGAATATTTCCTTCATTCATTATAGCAGAGACTATTTACAAAAAGACTCTTTACTATATTACATTAAAAGTGGAGGGATTTATAGCAGATTATTTTCTCACATGATCAGTTACCCACTTTGTAAGTTTCCCCGGAAGTACTCGAGCAACAAGTACATGACCAAAGAACRTAAGAATGAACTGGAAAGGAAAGAATCCCAACTGACCTAGTGTGGGGCTGAGATGAATAATCCTGATMTTGGCATGTAGCTCACTAAATGCACCAAACTCAGTCTGTCCATTGGATGCAATTTTATAGAAACTTAAGACCTCCATAAGAGAGACCACGGAGTGAACACATAGTAGGTCGATGGTATAGCCATATATTGTAGATCAGACATAGGAGTTTCTGATTAAGGCATGGAAAAGTAAATATTGTGAGCTGCCTTTTGCCATCCACCTATATTTCAGATCCATTTATCATCATCAATTACACTCGGAAAAAGGGCAGAGAAGATAGAAATACTCTTGATCTGTTTCCTGAATGACCATTTTATAGGACAATCAGTTCTGGTTTTATTGTTGTTTTTTTTGTTGTTGACATGTCCTGTATGAATTGGATAAAGTCCATCAGCTTGCTTCACACTTGTGTCAAACAGCCAAGATGGTAACAAAGATGCCATTCAGATGGTAATGAATTGCTGTCAGTTCCTGATGTGCCATACTCAAATTTATGCTTGGCTGCTTCTGGTCTCCTGAGCTGCCTAGTCCCTTGATGATCAAAGCAAAATGTTTCCCTTCATTTATTTATTATTCTTTTATTAAATAATGCAAGAAAAATGACACTTTGTATTTGTTTTGTCTGGCCGATAAATCTATGTTTTATAAAAAAAAAAAAAAAAAAAAAAAAAAAAAAGATGAGGAAGTAACTCCTGCCTCTTCTCAAAAAAAGAGAATTTCTGTGGAGTATTTTACATTTTTATAATTTCAGAACAGATTGATAAATTAAAAGAGATAAATTATTAAGAATTCTAGTAGGTTGGGAAATGAAGGTACATAATCTAGAAGATCCTATTCCAGCAAAGAACATATATGCAGTCTAACTTCTAGTACATAAGTAGTTTCATTGAAGTCAGGCAAATAGGCCCCTGCTTAAGTGCCTTCCTGGACAAAAGCCAGACTTAAGAACAGTGTAAAATTAGAGAACAGAGAACTACTTAATGCAAAGTGTGAAAGAAAGCACTGCCTATGTAATCAGTGAATGTGATTGATTGGACTAATGGTATAAATGGATCCATGAGACATCATTATTTTTTAAGAAGAAAAGAATTAAATAGCATGATAAAAGTATGCAAACCTGAGGCTTTATATCAGGCATGGGATCTGTGGGGACCAAAGATGCGTTTCATTCATTCTAAGGAAAATTATGTTCTCAGCAATGCTTATAAGGAATACACTCTGAAATTAAACATTTTCATTACTGAAATTAATTTATCGACCCTCAAAGGTGACTGGGAATTACCAGATCATATGCCACTGAACAATGTAAATTAAACAAAACAAAACAAAACAAAAAAACAAAACACAACAAAACAAAACACAAACCAGTCATTTCTATGATTTTAAACAGATTACACTTGACATAAGTACCAAGATATGCTGCTACTTATGCTTAAAAGGAATTTGGCACCTGCAAACACTTAAGCATATAAGTAACACTAGCTCTAGCTTTAACACCAGKGTCTGTGCTGCAGGATAGGTCCATACTTAAAGACGAAATGTGAAGTCCATCTGTATACTCTGCTGTTGTGATACGCTTCGGACTGGGATCACACACAAGCTATTTCTAGGATGAAAAGTTTAATTCTGCAGACAAGTCTCTGCACCCACACCCAGCAGTTAATCCTCTGCTCCTGCAGTATTGCTGAGCTATCTTCATTAGGTGAGCAAATGGCTGTGAAACCTTCCTAGGAGAGTTAAGGTCTTTCKCACAAGGTTTCTGATGTTGCTGGCCACCCTATGAAGGCAAGCTGTGGATTTCAGCCATGTCCTGGCATTTTAGGTAACCTCACATACTGCAGTTCATGTGTAGCATATGCTTGTTCAGTGAGACCACCTGTGGGAATAGTACCATGTACGCTTTTGCAGAATTATACACTTGCTTATCTTGAGTGAATTGGTTCTGGATGATGTTTATAACATAAAGTTGCAAGGAATTGAAAATATATGCCCTGCAGGCATTAGTCAATATACGCAGCAGAGTCCTGTTAATTTTCTTAGGCTACYTTTAAACCATTTATCAGGTAGAAGCACACACATGGAAAAATATATGTAGATCTCCCACTTTGGGATGTCTCCCTAGTTTCCTTTAGATTTATAGTTGCACTGAGGAGATTTCATGTGTCTTTTTTCACATTTTTCCATGGTGAGTAAAGAGGAAGCTGTTTTTCTATCCATCTTTTGTCCACTTACTCTCTTCCGCCACATCTTGTCAGTTGGGAAGCTCTTACAGAAAACATTTGTGGACAACTCAGAAGCCATGATTCTCGGTGTGATTCTTTTGCATCCCCCCTAGTCTTTCTGCCATGAGCTGAACTGGTTTTGCTGCCAAAGTTCCCCCCGATGGCAGCATCAGAAGAAAGAGAATATTTCCCATATTCCCAGCTAATAAAATCTTAGGTTGAAGAAAAGCAGGTTGAACAACATATTTCATTGTAATGCATCTTGTATTAATAACCCGCATATTTTACAACTGTCATGTTTGTTTCCACAGAGTAAGTGTGACAGAAGAAAACAATGCCAGAGTATCATCATATCAGAGAATACCATTTTGGGGAGAAGCTGCAATAGATATATTACAGATTYAGATCCCCTACCCATATTACAGTACAATTAAATGGCTATTCATGCTTATACAAATCTGAAAATCCATCAATTCCAGTCATATCTGCATGTGCTAAAATAGAATTCTGATGTACTGCATCAATTATATTACTCCTGCCTTTCACCTCCTTTATCACTCATTATTTTGTCATTTTACACTTTTTAGTAGAACATTTTGTAGACTCACAGATTACTTACTGCTGGTTCCCAAGCTCATACTCACTGACCTCCATGGAAATGCTAGAGGCAGCTCTTCATTTTGTTTAACAGTGGATAGATAAAGGGACAAATGTATTATACCAGGTCACATATTCAGAAATGGTAAATTGTGTTCAGTGAAGCAATTGACTCAGATGCTCAGCAGGTACACAGATCTTGCATGGATTTCAAAAGGTAGTGTGCTTCCATGCMCTGGTGCGCATTATTTTACAGTTTGAATAGAGCTGGGTTCTGATATTTGCTGATTCTTGAAAAAGTAAAAATATATAGAGAGAGAAAAAGAGAGGAACTGTTTACAGTATTATAAGGCTGTATAAAAGTTGGGTTTAATCTGTACTTAAAAGCAATACCAAATCAACTACAGCGGTAGAAGTGAAAAAATCGTATGATTAACTGGGAAAAAAATGATTGAGTACATAATCAGCAATATCTCTGCTAGAGGAACTGTTTTGAGGCAAGTTGAAATTTATTAAAATATGGGCTGTGCTGAAGTTTCGCTGGGCAGTGGAAAAGGAGATGTCCTACACAACCCCCAAGTCCTGCAGGGTGCAAAGTGGGGCCCAGTGGGGCTGGGATGAGTGCTGGGGTTACCTGTTGAGACAGGAAGTTTGGCACGTGGTAGGAGCCAGTCGGCCACAGCYCCAGCGCTGCTTGCGTGAGAGAGCGCTGCCGAGGCGCTGGAGAGGACTGTGCTTCCAGAGGAGGGGCATGGCACCGACTGCCAGCGTTTTGATAACAGCAGCGTCAATATTTGAGGTTTCTTAAGGCAGGGAACAGCATTATGTCAACATAACTGCGCCGACAAAGCCTTTTACATGGAAGAGACAAAGCTTTGGGATCTCCAGGTGKTTTTTTTTGACTCCTGTTTTCTTTTAATAGAACTCATCATTGTCTCCTGAACTGTTGAGACCTGCAAGTGCATGAGGCAGCTTTTCCAGCTCYTGCTGGGGAGCAAAGGGAGCTAAATAATATTGTTTACGTATTGGGTATGTAATGCTTTAGAGATTTTCTTCAAATGCCATATGCTTCGAGACTAGAGTTAGTAAAAATGCTTACTCACTGAAAGAGTAAAAGAAATGAAAAAAAAAAAAAAAGATTTGGACTTTTCTCCTTTGTGGTAAGGACTAGTCTTTCTAATGAGCTACATTTCACAAATGGAGCAACCAGTTATATCACAGACTCCTATACAACACTCAGCTGAAGCAGGAGCTTACAGTATGTGCTTAGGACATATAAAACCCTAAATCCTGAGTCTAATATTGTCAGTAAGCAGCTGGAATGGTGTAAAGCAAAGGAAGGTTATAGATACTTCACATTCCCCTTCCAGCCAAAGGACAAGTTCAGGGAACAGCCAATGTGCTCTAAAGTCAGTAGCCCCACTTGAAGCTGATCAATAGATATGCTTCCTCAGGGATACACTGCATTTGTTTTTCCTTCTCTCTTTCTCCTCAGTATGAAGTTATGTTTAATTTTAAGCCCTTGGATTTGTTGTTTATAAGTCAGGAAATGCTGCTTATCCTGAGCACCTAAGGAATGCAATTTATTTCAGCAGGTTTCTGGATAGAGGCCCCAGCTGGGTTATATCAAAATTTTGCTTTCCACCCGAGAAGGAGCCTCTGTTCAATCACACGCAACAAAAAACAAACAAGTGACTATCTATAAGGAAAGCACTTACATGAAATAGTGAGTTCGCATCTTCAGTGGTGGTCCCATTCCTTTGAGTCACCCGAAAGGCAGGAAAAGAAAACAAAATTTGCAGCTGCCAGTAACCAATAGGAGGATGTAAAAAAAATTTTTTTTAGGGCAGTGTGTGCCCCAGCATTTTCACTTTTCCAGAGTACCAGTGTGTGGCAAGGAGCAAAGCAATCTAAGCATGGAGGCAAGGGAAGCGCAGAACTCTCCTAAGGAAATTCCTTTGCCAAGGATGTCTTGTTGGCAGCAGTTGGAGGAGCTCCCAATCTCATATCATCTCATCACGGCCAGCACAGCATCCCTCCTGACCACCAGTTCCCCAGCTCCTACTGAGCAGGACTTGGCACTGGGAGACATCAGCCTTCCCGGCTTTCTGACAAGCATTTATCTGGCTGTTGTAACACAGTACAAATTGAGGTACTGRGAAAACAACAGTTTGCTATTTGCAAATATCAGAGCAGAAGCTGAAAGGCAAATAATACAGAAAAATCAGAATCAGAAAAACTTGATTCCCAGTATTTTGTCCAGCGTCACAGCTGCTGTTTTGTATTGCTGTGTTTAATTTAAATGTAATCTTAATTGAACGCACTGCTGGAAAGATACTGCATATTAGAAACAAAACCTTTCTTTCCAAATTCTCTGCCGACAGTGATTACACTCTACAGCCAGCTCAAAAAACAGCTGCTTCTTCCCTCCATGCAAGTGTACAAGCAGCCATTTTCATGTGAGCTGCCTCAAAGCTATTTCTTCTGAGCGGATAGGTCAGTGTCAGACTTGTAAGCATCTCTGCTTACAAGATTAATAGACTTAAAACCAAATTAGAAAATCCAGATTCCTTTTATTAAAGGCTGTATTTATCAAATCATGCTCAGCTCTTTTAGGAAAGGTATGATTATTTCTAGCCCATATTTTTGTTCCAGATAGCAACAGGAACAGAAAGATTATTTTGTTATTCTTACTGAATTTTGTCTCAATATGGCACAAGTCTGGTGGTTGGAGGAGCATATGCAATGAAGCCTTTACAAGTCAGCTGAGTTCTATCTACTTGGTATGAACTGCAGAAGAATATTCACGATTCTCATAAATACAAAATACACAGTTTGAGCTGAGCTTGGAGCTCTCTCATCCACTTGGTTTTGGATCTGAACTACTTCAGCCCTGATGACACAAGATTGGCTGCAATGTAGACATGCCCCTAAAGGACACTAAGAATAGGAATTTAAAAAATGGACAGACACCAGCCAGTATGAGCTATTTCTGTCCTTCATTGTAGCAGTAGGAGTTTTGTCACAGATCGACAAAAACTTTCTCAGCATTTTTCAAAGATCCCTCCAAAAATGTGTAGCTTCTGAAGTGGAAACAGAAGTATTTTGGGGATGTATAAAGCTCTCCCTGTTTTAATGTGATATTTGATATTGACTCATCAAATTTTTTTTGACAGTAAGTCCTACTCTTTCATAGCATAGTAACAATTATGAGTTTAGATTCCATATTAAGGTGACCTAAAATTCCTTAGAATTCTTCTTCTTTTTTTTTTTTCTCTCCCCTGGATTCAGCAGTCTGATTCATCACTTGCATCAACATTTCCAGGAAATATATAGATTTTCGTACTCAATACGATTATCTGTTTCTAGTGATTTCTAAGAAGCATGTCTGAGAGTGCATGTGTTTCTAGAGGAATGGGATAGGGACTAGAAACAAAAGCATGTAGAGATAAATTGTTACTGCCCTAATTTTATGAAAAAAAAAAAAAAATCTTTCAACAGCCAGCATTAAGACTATGAAATAAATTGCTTTTGAATACCTTTCTAACAGATGTCAGCCGTGTTGCTTATCACTGAACAAGTCGCATTTGAACTAAACAGCTCAGTATCACGTTGAGGGATGTGGTTGCTGATTGAACACAGGTGTAATGGTTGATATACTGTCACACGGTCTGACATTAACCTAAGATCTTTGTTGAAATACTTATTACTGATGGCACAAAATGTAATTGCTAATTTTCTGCCTGAATGGTTACATATTTTCTCCAAATCTTAAGAGTTATTCATCCCTTTTGCACTGGCCATTTCTCAGAGTTTAAGGCAGATGTGTCATTGGTCCACAGGCCAATAATTGAACCTGTCACTTGCAATCTACTAACTTCATTTCTCAGAAATGTATCTACTGCTTCATTCACCTTCCGKCTTATTTTTCTCTTGGTATCAAATGTCTGACTTAAACCTGTGCTARCAGATATTTATTGTTTACCTTCCACATCTCTGGTCACAGAGCAAAGAAATCAGGAGCAACCTCSACTGATTATTATTTTGCATTCACTGTGGGGCTCTTGTTCAAAATAAGCAGTCCATTGCTAGCCTAATTTTAATAAATGAATCAATCAGGTTGCAGGAGGCAGAGAGAAATGAGGCAGAAGAAAATATATGCGTAAACTGCTACAAAAAAATCAGATCCACTGAATTTTTTTTGGAAACTTCCCATGATAATTTGGAAAAAAACACTGATTCTTCCCAAAGGATAGTTAGGGTTAGGTAACTTTAGTGACCAGTGCCTTAAAAGATACAAAACAGAGTGTGTCTGTAGTAATTTAAAATAGTGTGATAAAATATTCAGCATATTACTATAAAATAATCTTAACGTGAATTCTTACCTAAATAACAAAAGTTTTATAGATGTTTTTATGGACCCAGTCTGTAGATACCTGCAGAGTTATAAATATACTAGGAAACAAACTCATGATGATATTCACATAATCAAGCCAAGATAACTGAAGGAAGGGAAGTCACTAATAAAATAATATTCAGGCAGAAATTGTGCTGCTTTTTTTTCCTCAGTGAAAACTTTCTTAAATGCACATGAAATCTTCAACTCAGGGTTGGTTTGTTTTTTTTTTTTTAAAAAAATGTCATCTATGACAGTCTTAAAAATTGTCTCTGATAATATAGATCCTCTAAAATCCAAAAGACAACTGAATGCAGTGGCTRAAAAATTCTTTTTGAAGTATCACATTTGGGACCTGTTTCACTGCTTCTCCACAAATAAATATTCATGGTCTTGTCAATGGCATCCTAACTCTTGACTGTGAAGGAAGCAGGATGTGAAAAAAGTCATCTTCTACTCAGAACTTAGGAACAGCTGCTGCTATTCACATCATTATTTTTCTTATACAGAGAAATAAAGACTGGGAGCTAACACTGTGCTACCTCAAATATAGTTATACCTTATTCAGTATATTTTWTTTTCCAGTATAGCATAACTCATTACTTATCCAGAACTTAACATTTCACATGTTCTCAGAGATACTTTTTTTTCCTTTGTGACTAGCCAGCTGGAATAGGGATATGTCTTATATATACTTTTGGCCACTGTGATCAAATGATATTCAGTGGCACACTGAATATGTTATACATAATGCTAACAAATGTCTAAATGGAAGAGGCAAGAAATTTAGTAATGGGAGTAGACTGCTAGATATCCAAATGAAAAAGAAAGATTCTCTTCTGAAAAGCTTTTTCAGAGCCATCTGCATGATGCGCCTTTATCGTATTAAGATACAAGACACTGGGAAGGCTGTTAATTGTTATCCTATTTAGAATTCCTCAGTTTTTATCTAATGTTCTAGATTGGGCCCTTCAACTAGGCGTCGGACTCATGCCTTAGAAATTCTGCCCTACATTAGAAAGTTCCCCAAGGTGATTTTAAATCACCCTGAAATCTGGTAGCAATGACTTTGAGCAAAAAATAATCTGGGATAATATTTTACTGCAAATGTTTACTGCAAGATGAGACATTATGCTCCTTTCTACATCAAGAGCCAACACATTTTACATCATATAGTTTGTGATTATTTTCTCATCAAATTTAGTAACATAGAAAAGAAAGGAATACGAAAACTGAATATTTCAGATGTCGTAGGCATTATGTCTAATGCTGAGAGACTTCGTGGCAAACYGGTGACTGAGATTCCTGCGATGAATGTTGTGCCTGGACACTGCTGTGAGTTAACTAAACATCTTTTAATTATAACAGAAGATTCTGAACATTCTGAAAGAAAAGACAATGGATTGAATCAAGTTTTAATCTTGAAAGATTTCCATCATTTGAATCCAAGAGACAAACCCAAAGGAAACTAAACTACAATATACAGGCCTCAGTCAAGCACCAGCCAAATGGTGGTGCAGGATTACTGCTATTTCTTCCTCCAGTTGGGTATGTTCTCCCAGACTGAAATAAACTTTTCATGAAGCTGGTATCCCTCGTTCATTGTACAGTCAGGCTAGAGTTCTGCCCAAGTTTTTGTCATTTTCTTTCATGGTGTGTGAGTCTAGCTAGGTCAGCTAGGTCAGATATGTCTATTTCTGCCACTCCTATCTTAGCCAGAGGCAGATTTTTTTTTTTTTTTTTTCCAAAAGCTGGTAGGTGCTTGTGCTGTAGAGACATTTCAAAATAAGKTAGGTGTTCCTAAAAACAGTGTATCTTGAGAGCCTTCAGCGTCTATGGACTGTACATCAGGGCCAGCCCTAAAACTTTGTGAGAACATCTAATTGCTTTACTTAAATATCATCTTTACAACTCATTTGCTGCTAGTCAGTTGGCACCTTATCGTGAAGTAGACAGTGCTAATTAAGTAGTCATGTCTTAATATTAGCATCCTTTATTTAACTGGTAATGATCAGATGGAACAGTAGGTTTCAGCTAGATTGAATKCCTAATAAAAGACTTGTGCATACATCGTTTGTAACATTAAGCGATATCCATCCTTAGAAATTATAATTGGAAGGCATTTTGAAAAGAATCCKTTCAAAAGATTTTTCTAGCACCCACAAAGCTAGAGGAATTTCCTGGTATAGCAGAAGTTACAGTTTGTGATCATTTGGTCATAAGGAAGATCGGAATGATTTGGACTCGGGCTAATTTTGCCATAGCTGTGATTTTTTTTTTTTTTTTCCCCAAGCTAATTAGCAGAATTTGAAGTGGTGATTAAGAATAAGGCTCTTTRTAGCATATTTCTTTAGAGATCCATTTAGAGAATTGAGTTCATATTCTGATTTCATTCAAAAGCAGAAAGGTGTTGTGTTCTGCTTTTAATACCTTGCACATAGTTATCCCCATTTGTCTCTCAGAGCTCCAAACACAAATCTGAAAGACTGACAGGCCTTACTTCAGCAAGAAAAGACTTACACTAAAATACCAAATATTTTTTGTCAGGTCTGACAATCATGTGGAGACATTTGAAGCGTGTCGTAAATTTAGAAATAATATTAATATTCTCATGAATTTATAGCACAAAAGTCTACAAAGACATTGAAAAGAGTCATACAAACTGGACATATACAAATGCTATTAAAATATTGCTTCGATCAAAAATTATGCATTAAGTGTACCTGCAGCTCAATCTTACCAAGATATAAGCTTTTGATTTAATTGAATTTGTAATTAAAGGTCTTGTATTGGTTTAATGAGAAAGCTATTTCTCTTTATGATCAGGACAATGATACCAAGGCAATGGTAATGAAAATCCAGTGCTGCAAAGGCTTCATCTAGAATATTCTATATGACATCTTCACTTAAAGTAGGAAGACCTGTGGGAAGAGAGGAGTAAAATGACAGCATAACACAAGAAAAAAGAACTGCAAAACTTGAAGACAATGTTGGCACTGATGAGAAAATTTATAAAACTTCTCCCATGCCAGAAAGCAAACCTTTTTGAGCAGCTTTTCAGTAGTAGAGGTAAGAGCACACCTTTTCAAAATGAAGTAATTTTACAAAAGAGATACTTGATAAAGGCACCAGTGAAACCTTCTGTTTTTATTTTCCAAATTTGCATTTTCCTTCACCTTCTAAGTCACATTTTTTCCAGCCAAAATTATGAGCTGGCAAAGACTGTAAAATGTAGCTAGGGATGAGTTCATCTGCAGGGATGGAAAACATTACATGAATAGATGTCTTTTTGCACATGCATAACCCCACTAAGATTTTCTGAAGGGAGTTTAGCTACATTTCAAAATGGACAAAAMCAGAATAATATTCCTTAATATCTGTATAGCTACTATCTGAGAATGTCTCGCAACAAAATAAATRTGTGAGACTGTACTTACTGATCTAAATAGAAGTACATCTTCATTAGCCATTGAAAATCTAGTTTTGTTGGATCTTTCTCAATCAAACAGCAAGATATATTTAATCCTGCTAGTCACTGTTGTCCATGTTTCCATTAATCAATTTTTTTTTTCACTTATTTTCACCAAATTTATATCATTAAGACAAGAGGGAGTGGAAYCATGATTCAACAGTGTGGGTAAACCATTTCTAGAACAAGTATAAGCTTTTTCTAATTTTTCAGTTTTGCAGGATCAGATGACACCTCCCACTTATCAATCTCACATTTACTGTCAGGAAAATTATCCAAAATCCCAAACCAAAATACCTCTCAGGAATGAGGTAGCAAACTTGGGATGAAAGAGGTGATGGTATTTGCATAATCTGCAAGCATTATATTATGATACCTGTCTCTGAGGCAGGCAGAATTAGATTGGATGTAAGGATATGGGAAGTGCTCTGAAGTGGGATCTCAGAAAAGACACTTGTATTAGTTTTCACATCTTCACTCTCCATGTATTACTGATAAAAGGATAAACAGGATTCCTTCACACTTTCTATATTTTGGCTTTTCTAGAAGTGAAATTTCTTAGGAATCAACATTTCAACAAATTCATTCTTTTTTTTGTTTGTTTTTAAAAATACATTTTGGGCATAACTCATCAATATTTATAATTTCCTTAATACCTTCCTCCATATTGGAAACCCAGATTTAACGTTTTTGATAAAATACATTTGACTTCCTTCTCTTTTTGTTTTCTGTTGAAAGATGTTTCCATGCAGAAACAGAAAGTCAAGCTGAGTAGCCACCTGCCGGGCTCTTGAATACAGGTTTGGGTCTTTCTCTCTGTAAGTTCTTATATCACAAAAAAACATGAAATTCATGATGAAATGTAAAATACAGCTCATAGGAAATATACAAGTGGTACAGGTAGCAAATGCACAGAAGTGCAGAGAAAGGAAATATGAAATGATAGAAATAAAAAAGATGGTCTTAAAGAACCATTTACTAGACAKAACTTTAAGCAAAAATATAGTAGTGTTGAAGAGAAGTCTTTTTGCAGGCATATTGGAGCTCATATGAATCAACTGTAGCTTGGAGAGCGCACAACTGTGTTTACCATAAGATTCAATATACTCACATTTCTCTCTCTTTTTTTTTTTTTTTCTCTCTTTCCAAATAGGAGCTAAACACGCTGTCTTAATGTCACTTTAGAGTTTTACAGATTAGCAGACTGTCTATACTTTTCACCATCGTCTTAAAATAATGATAATAACACTAGTATTCTTAATAGTAATAGTCTTAAAATAAATTTCGATTAAGTGCAAATTTCATTGGGGAATATTTCTAGGTTTTAGATTACTTCTTACATGATCATTATAGAATTTGAGAATGTGATTGATATTCAAAAGCATCATATCACAAACCAGTAAAGTGCTATAAGAGTTATTTTTTGGTATAGCTCTGTTTGGAATGTAGGAAATATCTTCAACCCTAGACACCTCATTACAAGAAAGAGATTATTAAACTCTAAGAAATTCAGCAAACAGCATGAAAATATCATGGGGCTGGAGAACTGACATACAGGAAAAATTTAAGAAGGATAAAGAGGTATAAATTGGCTATGAGAATAAGGGAGAGACAGTTACCAATCTTAATAGCAGTCAAGGTGTACTGTAAGCACCAGAGGGAGATTATTAGTTTTTTTGAACAGTTAGAGAAAGAAAATATTTAAGCTGAGTATTAAGAATCACTTTTTTTTTTTCTGGTCAAATATATTAATCCATGGAAGAGTTTCCTAACAGAAGGGTAGAAACTACCAAAGTTAGACTAGATAAAGCATTAGAAAATTTATTGTATGCAATTATTCCTTGTTAAGCATAATTGTCATATATTAGAATTAACACTCATCAGAGTCTAGGTTTTTTTCAGCATGTCCTTGAGGACATCAACATTTATTTATCAGAAGCCTGTCAATGATTCCAAAACATGTAAATTTAGAGGACAAATATTGAGAGAAGGATTATCTCCAAGGATTATCAGAAATAATAGAAAAAAGAAGGAAAAAAAGCTAGAGATATTGAAAGACTTCAGAGCCATGCCTATTTTCTAACAAATGTACCCTGGTCATTATAATGCAGTCCTTGTGTTACAACCTTGTGATGTGGTATCATGTCTTTGCCGTTAATCTCACCCTGGTGCCATCGAAGTGGCACTATGCTATAAAAATTGGTATCTGCATGTTAAGAAAACCTACAGACAAAGTCAGACCGGGTAAAGAGAGTGGCTTTTTAAAAATAAATAAAGAGAAAAAGAACTTATTTTAGACTGAAACCTACTGGCACACGTAATTACCGTCTTTGGAAATATATCCATCTTGATGTGTCATCCCAAAAGCATATTACATCACACAAGAAAGTACATAAAAACATATTTCTTTTTATTCCTGGGGTTTACTGGGTTTATTGTTTTTCTATAGCAATATTGTTCAGAGAAAGAAAATCTGTATATATCATCAAGAATTAAAAATCAGTTACAAAATATTTTTGATAGAAAATAATTTGAATTATTGAAACAATTAAAAATACTGAAATTGCTAAATAGATGTGAAAGCTTAAATCATGAACTGACTTCTAAGCCCCCACATTTGACCATGAAGGATTAATAACTTTCCTAATTCTCRATGTAAAACGAAGATTGTACTCCATTGTGTCTTTCATAAATGTCAAGTCTTAGAAGAATTGTTTGTGTCCATAAAAAAAACAGAATTTGACTGCAAATCATTTCCCGTTTAGAATTTTCTATTCCAGCTAATGACACGACAGAAAACCAAGATGTTACTTTTTGCCAATTTGCTTGCATTAACAACAGAGGATAACTTCCAGTTTTGTGCCAACTTTAAGTCAACTGTGGCATTGATAACGACTTTCTATGAATTTGCTCTTACAGGTGGTCATATCAACCAAAACAGCACCGTCCTTTTCATTGTAATAGTGACGTTAAAACTGTGCTCTCACATCCCTGTCTCTAAGACCAGCACTTCAAGAGGATCGCAATGAAACATTCACTTGATTGCTCTGTCGCCTGGTTGAGATTGGTGTGGAGGTGCTCACCTGCCAGACAACATCCTCTGCAACAACCTGCACTGTGGTTGCTTTCCAGGAGTATCCAAAACACCCACCATGTAGACACAGATTTGTTTTCCTTCGAATTACTTATCCTAGCTTACTCTAAAAGAAGTCAGTAAAAGAATTCGTGAATTGCGAAGGAATCTCCAAGCAGATATTAAGTCAATTTGAGCAGCTAAACAGAGAAATAACTGGAGAAGAAGTAATTTGGCTTTTCCAGCTCTTCTTTATGTTTTTTTTTTTTTCTGCTTCCTGGATAGTTTTATCTTCACATAGTCTTCTTATGTTGGCTTACTGTACTCTAGTTGCAGATACATATATATAAACCTCTCTGTATCTTTTCCTCATTCACACTCTATTACTTCTCAAATATGTTTGCATATTTTTTTCCTGCCTATGCATCTTTTTTGTTTTCTTATTTATGCKCTGCAACTGTATTGTTTAACTGTACAAAGTGTTTCAGGATAATTTCATGAAGATGCTAAACAAAATTAAAGCTTTATCATATCAGAAACACCATTTATCTGAATTACTCGCAATAACCTTATTTACAGAAACTTATTTCATTAATAGCAAGGCAGTCTGCATTTTATCCAGGTATTCAAACATCTGAGTTAGTTACTTTTAATCTTTAAGTAATGATCTTGAATTCAATGGCTTTAAAATTCAGTAAATCATTTCTGTGATGCTTATATGCTGCCATATCAGAATAATGTAGCTACGAAACATGCTATAAAGTTTACATTATTTTCATATTGTGCTTGAAGCAATGTATATTTAGACTTATAACTTAGGAGAGGTTTTTTTATGTTTCTTGTTTGTTTCAAACTCCATCGTATTACCACCTTCCTTGTTACAAGGAAAGACTGTCCTTTAACTGGACAGACATCATAGTTAGTGGATAAGAAAGCTGATTGACTTTCATAATTGCTGTTCATTTTCATGAACTTTTTAACATGTAGAGATATTTACAAATCAGAGTTGCCTTCCATTGAAATGAAACACTTTGATAGCCCTAAAATCAAAATGTTTCACTTCACTTTGTTCAGTGGAATAGAAAAAAAWATGTATCTCAAAGTCATCTGATTTCATCTAGGACTCAGGTGAGTTGMAGTGTTATGCCTGATCTTGCCTGTCATTTGGCTGCCACAAAAACTACATTCTTCTTTATGACTGATGCTCCTCAGGCAGCCCATAAATTCTGGGATACACTAATGGCCTGTAGTTGTTCAGTGTGATGAAGTCTGCCTTATATCATGGTAGATRTAATCCAACTTCGGGATGGCTGGACCTTTGCAGAAAATGAAGGTATGAACTGCTCTCTGATCCTGCTAAGCATTTTGTCAGCACAGGATAGGTTGGCTATAACAAACCCAGAATCAAACAGAGCAGTTTGATTTGAAAATAGGATATATTGTAGTCTGGATCAACTCAGCTTGAAGTAAATATATATTTTTTTCTCTTTTTCTCAAAGAAAATTAAAAGATTAAGATAATCAGAGACACTGGTCTGAAAGTGTTAACTGTGTCAGAACTCAAATTTACACATTTAAACTGGAGGTCAGTATTCTAAAATGCAGGTGGTTTTAGTAGACAACTAGGGATAGCAAACATCAGGGATACCTATTCACTTGATATTCAATTCAAAAGGAAATATATAGAATAAAAAATAATAAACTACAAAAAATACTTGGTAAAGATAATATTAAGCAAAACCATTTTCTATGTAAATATGTTATTAAATCACCACCCTGAATTAAAATATGGATTTCAAATTTCAGTTTCAAATTTCAGTTTAAAGTCCTTAGTCTTGGTCTATGATAATGGAAATCTTTAGTGTATGTGACTGACCAATAAGGGAGGAAATTAGTATCTTGACCCCACAMTGGCAAGGAACCTGTACTGTTCTCTGGTTCATAGCAGACTTTTCTGGGGAGGAAAGATAGGAATAAAGGCAGGGAAAGAGCCATGTTCTTCTCAGCTGAGAGACTGGGCATTGCACTTTTACTTACAGCATTCTTACACCTAGGTTTACACCTAGGTATATACACCTAGGCAAAACCTTTCAGATTGTATAATGATGACTATGTTTCTGTAACACATTGCCAGAAGAGGAACAGAATGACTCTTCCCTCACCCTCAATGAGTATTACAGCACTGAAGACTTGGGAAATACCTGTTTGTAAGAGGCTTCACATCTACTTCTTCAGAAGATGCTTTAGCCACTAAGACATAACCTATTAGTCAGTAGCACAGTCTACCACACTTTATGGTGACATGTGAGCATCAGGAAGGAATTCAGGATTCGTAATATGAGGAGAAACAAGAAGAGATGAACATTGACTATTTACCTGGTGGAGAGAGCATTTTTCCTGAGAAATATCATGCTAATCCTGTCAGAACATGTGGAGAAGTAAGGCCATGTTTCCCACTTCCTGGGAGAGAGCTTTCATTTGAGATTGCTAATGATATTTTATTAATATGATTAAGTAGCTAATATGAGCCAATGGAGCCAACAAGGGCTCCAGTTCTGCTACTGTATGTTCAGCAAGCTCTAAGAAGCAAGTCTACAAAAATACTTTGGCAAAGAAGATTTCTTGATCCTTACTGAATTTAAGTATAGACCAGTCTCTCTTTCCTTTTCATGTGTAGATGCCTCAGCTGTGCCTAGCTCCTGATGTGGGTGCCAAACTCTGCCAAAGAATTCCAGCCAATAAATTCTAGTATCTGTGTATTACTTCTTATGTGTCAAAGTGGGAGGATGGTGATAAAGCACTGAGCGTATTGTCCCAACTTAGCCAATTCAGGCGTATTTGTTCCCTCCTGCTGCTTTATATCTCTCCTATGAGGCTCCTGATGCTTGCTGACAGGGAAGTTTTTTTTAATAGCCCCAGACAAGGAGTCCTTTTCTGAGTCTGGTGAATTACTAGAAACATCTACAGAATTATAAACACTTAAAGAAGAGTAACCCTTTGCTTGCTGATGGTGTTAATCAGTATTTATTGCTGCATACAACAGTAACCGTTCACCTATAAAGCTGCATGCATTCAGAGAATAGTCTCTTAGATCTGAATTGCTTATGAAGTTGTGAGAATTGGAGTAGGGGAAGACAATATTTATTTAGGGCATTGATTTTATTAATTCCCTCCTGTGCCTACATATGGCAGAAGATAGATATTTTTGCCRGGCAAGAGTATTGAGTTAATCCTTGGAGGCGCATTTAAACAGTATGATAGTTTGACCTGTGGCCTATCATCTAAGAGAGAGAGAGAGTGATAACGAAATTCGTTTAATTATTTAGTTTCTTGATATGCTCTCTGGGACTGACATATAATAAAGGTTACATAAAAAGAAAGGGTAGCAGAATTTATTTCTTTGTTAAGCAAAATTAGTTTGATGTAATTATCATTTCAGGGTTTTTTTGTTCATAACTTGCTTAAATATAGATTGAGATTTAATTGGTAAGTAAAATAGCTACATAAATTAATTGCATTTAAATTTTAATCTAGGAAAAAGCTGTGTGAGTATATTCTATGCATAGCAAGTAGTGATATTTCAAATTAATAGGATGCTGGACATTTTCCATTGTGAGGGAGATTTTCATTTATTTCAAATCTTGTCAAACTTGTGTTGTCATACAAAAGGCAATGGAAGATTTCAACTAGAAATTTTACCTGTTCAAAGGATAAGGCTTAATCAAAGCAGACTATTTTACCTGTATGAACTGTTTATCTAAAATTCCCCTCTAGAAGCTCTTACAGATCTGTGCCTTTCTAGGAAGATTCTGATATTAAAAGAGATGAGTGGAGAGGCAGAGTGAATGAAGATTCCGGCCAAAACTACTCAGTTCAGAAATCGAAAACTGTATCTGTTAAATTAATTTTTCATTTAAATTCATTTTTCTTTAGCCACTCAAATATCTTTAAAATCTTTCTTTTGTGATAATATTTAGACAAGCATTTTCATCTGCAAAAAATGCTGCTAAACCAAACACTTCAATTCACTGATGCCTCCTAATGAAAGCACCTATTGGCACCTGGATCACGGTGTCTTTTTTGCAAGACAAATTTTCGCTCTCCTTTTCATGTATTTTTATTGATACAGGCATGAAAAAAATTGCATAGGGAGCAAAAAACAAGTATAGATCTGGATCTATGGTGTATATTACTTCTACTGGAGATGTGTCATAGATCAACATATGTGCTTGAATTTTGGTACACTGAAGACACATGGGCACTATTGCACTTCTACATAAATTTAGCAGAAGAACATGAGARGAAAAAAAGAAGTAAGGACAATGAATTGTCTGCTGAAATGGCCAGGGGAGAGCAAAGCAAGCAAAATCACAGAGGTATATATTGGGTAAGAGGACTGGTCTTCTAAAGAGACCATACCATTAGCTGAAAATATATGCAGAAGGCATAGTCACAGGAAAAGGTAAAAAGGTATAGTAAATCAGACAGTGATATTTCAGTGTTGATAGCACTATTAGCTGCACTAATCAAGAATGCTTCTTGTTTCCAATTTTTAGTTTCAATTTTTATCATATTGCCAAAATTCTATTACACAAAGGAAATATTGTTCTGAAATATTGAAAGTGTGTTCTGGTTTCAAGCTGATTTTTTCTTAATATTAGAGGAAGCATAAGTTTTGAATCAAGTAGTAGGAAAAAAAAAGACATATTGTTCCAAATATTAAAATGTTCTTATAGTTGTTTGAATGGGCTATTTCCCTTTTTCCCCAAGAAGCTTTGGATAAAGAGAATGGAATATGGAACAAGTCAGCTTTTGATCAGAGAAAGTRTCTCAATAGATATCTTTAAAACAATGACAAACCAAGAAAAATGACAAAACTGAAAGTAATGTCATGAACTTTTAAAAAACTTATTATTTTGGCAGCTAATTTACTTGAGGAGTCTTTTTGTATCAGCAATCATTTATTTAAACTATTTTACTACACACAAGCAAATTAGGTCCTACTTGTAAGAACTGAAATGAAATATCACAATACACTAGTATAGGTACCAAAAGKGTATTGTGCTTATACCTATCTGTGTCTGTATGTTAAAGAGTAAAAGATATTTCAATATCCCTTGTAGGTTTCAGAAGAGGTTCATCTAATTAACAGAACCATTTGAGGGGATGATTAATCACAAGGAGCGTAGATGTTCTGTACTGAATATCTGTAGCAGAAATTAGATTGTTCTCATTAGTTCTATCAAAATTGTTTCATCACTTAATCTCTTCATTGACATGAAAGAATGTGAGTGTGTATATATATATATWTTTTTTTTTTTTCAGGAGGAGATCTCTGATTTATAGAGCTTGTATAAATATGGCTTGACTATGTCTATTACCAAAATAATTTACCTATTTCTATGCTGAAGTCTATACCTTAAGCTCCTAACTGTCTTAGAGTAAAGACAAAATTCCTTTGGCAGAAACATTTCATCAGACATGTTCTCAGCACCTAGTAGAGCACAGTCTTAACCTAATTCATGTCATCTGAAAGACTAGACCAGAAGTTCGTTCTCAAAAGAAAGCACAAGTTATTGGGATTTAAATTTATTTTCAAATGTGTAAGTCTGCTCCAACTCTCTCCTTGTGTACATAAATAYTCCTTGCAGTTCTGATAAGCTGAATGGCCTGTCATAAGAATATCTGTATAACACTTACAGGGAATGCTTCTGAGTAAACTTAAGTTCATAGTCCCACTAAACACTTGTGATCACATCCAAATAATATTGAGAGAACTTTTACCAAATTTTATCAATAAAAATAAAATAAACAAAAAAAAAATCTCAGCAGTAGCTGTGGTTGTTTTTTGGGGCAATAATTCAGCTGTTACAATCAGTTTATCCATAAAAAGCAATAATTATAGTGGGTCTAGGATTATCAATGCTGAAGACCATGGCATAGACTATGGTCTGACTTAAAAAATCATTGATCATTTAAGTATCTATTTTTATTAAGTATATCAGCGTATATATTTATCATTTAAACTGAAAGTTGGGATCTGTATATGGTCTTTTTCGTTGTTGTTGTTGTTCCATACAGTTTACATAGTAGTTCAGAAAGTTGCTATGGGACTGCAAATGCCATGTCTGAGGAAGAAAACAAGTGGAAGTAGAGCTGAAAAAGCAATTGGGAAAGTAAAAGGCTTCTTTGTCTTGCTAATGTATTTACTAGATGCTTTCAATATATCTTGCATTGGATGAGGAATGAAATGAAGTTTGAAATTAGAGGGGTAGTAAATGAAAGCTCTGCATAGCAAGGGCAACTTGTGCAGAAAAAGTAAGGAGTGTGATACTTACTACAGGTGATACTATGGTATTATGTGAAGGTTTTTTTTTTCTTCTAGCAAGTATTACACAGCCATCCAGTTCTTCTGCCCAAAATGCAACATGTACTTATCACATCTTTTCCTTCAAGAAGGATTTTCAGAACTCATAGGCTGTTTTACATGCAAATTAACATAAAAAATAATCTGTCTGGCTGAGTATAGATTGAAAATACATTCATGCTTAACAAAAGGCAATTATTAGCTAGCTGAATAGAAATGGAAATGGAATAGAAATTGAAACAGAAAGTGTTAGAAACACAGAAAGGACTATGAACTGATAAAGATGCTTTTATTCATTACTACATTCATTTTCTAAAACAACAACGACGTAAGAAGACAACGACGTTGGATAATATCTTTAATAAGGGCAAACTTACAATAGGTTATGAAATAGTTTTCATTAGGTGCTCAAGAAGCCTATAAGCGCCTAATTAAAGCTACAGAGCTGAAAACAGTGAGTATTTCACATTTGCTTGCATAATGTGCAGCATTATTTAGCCAAAAACCTTTATGAAAAGGAAAGGGAAAATTTGATGTATCACTGTATTATTACACAGCTTTTGAGAGTTGAGTTGAGAACTGCATGCATGCTAGAGAACTTTCCACAAGAGGTAAGAATGCATGTGTCGCCACTTTCAAAACTGTCTTCGGTGCTCAATTCTGCAAGTCAGCTTCCTCTTGATAGCCTAGCTTGCTACTAATATGCATGCCCTGTCTCCACCAAGGAAACCCATAAATAATCTGCAATCAATTAAGTCTATTTCTCAGACAGTCAGGAAGACTGAAAAAGAGAGAAATAAAACTTGTGATATATCTATTTATAAGTAAAGGAACTTGAGTGATGATTTGAAAAGGGAGAAATAGATGCTGACATTTTAATAGTGCTCCTTCCTACCACTTATGGATATTTTTGCCATGTAGAAGAATTAAAATAATGAAAACTACATTACTGAGAAATTTCCAGTGAAATATATCTACCGGGGCATTCTTCTGGCATTCACAACCCTGACATTCCAGTTACTATTGGCTCTTTAATCTGCACAAATGTGAAACTTCTCTATCTTTTGTGTTGCACAAAAGTTTTCTTAAAAAAGCACGGTATTGTGTTGGTTAGCTTCGAACACTTCTCAGATCAAATGTGCCCAGACCAAAAGGAAAATACTGTGGTTGAAATGGAAAGGAGAGTTTTTAAGTTAGCAGTATAGCAGGGTCATCCTGTGACTCTTCTGCTTCTGGTGAGTAGCTCGTGTTTCAACCACCACTAAAAAAACGTGCTCTCATTTCACACTTTGGGAAAGTTTCACCACACCAACTAGATACTGCCCTAGATACAACAGCATCATATTCACTTGACAAGACTTTTATTTTTGTTGTTGTCCCATAGCCTCATCTCTTCTTTTTAGTGGCAACCACCGTGGCTACAGATGTCACGCAAATACTAGCATTAGCTTGATGACTCGTTTTTGGTAGTCTGCAGTAATCTGGCTGGTAAATATTGCCTCTCTCTTTCCATGCTTGTTTTCACATTTCTTACACTGAACTGCTTCATAATTTCTACACAAGTGATTGCTTTCCCTGCCGTACAGCTGCTATTTGATTGCCAACACTGAAGAAAACCATCTGCAAGACAATCTCTTTGTGAAGGAATATTCTGAATAACATGAATGTATGGGACCCCCGGTGTATACTGGACATGCTCTTCTGAATGCCAGTTACTTAGATTCCAATCCTATTTCTAAACCAGTACGTTTTCAGATCTGGCTTCTGTACACACCTGCTCCTAACTATTGWTTGACCAGAGCGAAATATATTTTTTCTGACCCTTATAATTTGTAGCTGCTTATGGAAAAGAAATATCACTAGCGAAGGGACAGAACTATTCTTCCAGTACAATCTACCTTCATTTGTCAGACTACACCAGCACAAAGTCGAATTGTCTAAAACTTTTTCAGCCACGGTTCCACTTACAAATATAGATTCTATGAAGAAAATGTAGTGACCTTCTTCAAAGGTTAGCACCTTAATAATCCTCTGTATAATCCTTTGTAATATTTAGATAATGGTGCTTTTAGATCTATGCAGTTAAGAAAATTGGAATGACCTTCCTTGGCTTTTTCTGATATGACAGTACTTCAAAGTTTTAGCCCCCATTGACAARACGGCATTACGATTTCTTCAGGAAAAAATGTGCTGCTCTGGGTTTTCAGGGTTTGATTAGTTTTGGCTGTATGTGCAATAACAGAATATGAGATATAATRTCCTATTTACAAATAATTACTTATAATATGGACATTGGCTTACAGTGAACTTTTCTGCTACAAAATTATACTCTGAATTTCTCATTTTGTATTTTACAACTAACTCTGCATATCTCTATATAAATGTTCTGACCATGTTCTCACTGCATTCCGTTAAGAGTACTGTTGTACTCATCACTAGGCATATGTCTACCTTTCCAAAGTAAAGCAGAGGAGATGAATTATGTCTAGCAATCACTATACCACTTCACATAGGCAACATGCTGTTCAGGGCAGAGGACTGGACTCAAAAAACTTYGCACAGAGGTATAACTTCACACAGAATCTTCTCTTTCAAATTGTTCTGATTAGGCACATATCTTCTCAATTCCCTTTTAATATGAATATCTACTTCTTGTACATAAGGATTTTAWTTTTGGCTGTTAATGGTAGAAGACATTCTAAATAAAGGAGAGGCATTTTAGAGAAATTCCTGAAAGAGGAAATTACTAACTGCAATAAACATTAAAATTTTTCAATACATCCCTTCAGAATACCACTGTGCCACCCAAACTGTAAAGCTAGTATATATGTGTGTGTGTGTGCAAATGAAGAAAGTCACAGTATTTTAAACAAGGGTTTAAGCATAGGTTTTACATATTTGCTAGAGTGCTTGCTTGAAAAGCTGCCACTGGAAGAGAGATTCCTCTGAAATAAGGATACTTTGGAGAAATAATTACCTACATTTCTCTTTGAGAAGCCCTAGAGATTCATTCATAAATATTTTCTCACTCTTGAAGAAAACATAAAATAGCCAAAGGACATGTCACTTTGACATACTGGTTTTGCAAAAGTCAAGAGCATGGGGTGAGGTTACTACAGCAACAGAAGGTATTAAAATACAATCCCAGTCCATCTGGTCACATGAAATAGTTTAAAAGTTTCATTAATTTTTTATTTGCATTATGACAACTGTCCCAGCCTACTTGCAATCAACAAGCTACCCGCAAGTTTATGAATATTATCAGAGCATTTAAAGTGACTGTGGGTTGTTTTTTCTGGAATAAAACACAGCAAACACATTTTGATGGTTTAGTGTGCCTCAGATGAATTATTTCCTCCATAATGCAGGATTACATTGCTATTGTATAATTACATCTCTATTTTGTTCTGATGGTTGATCTTGTACTGCTAAACAACTTCTGCTTTCTGCAGATTTTTCTCAGGTTAAAAAAAAAAAAACATATGTAGAGAGATTTGATTTAGCACTTTTGGGATCTCATCCTAGACCTAATGCCTATTTACATCAATGGAAATCACAGCAGAAGTGAAACGTTTAAAATAAAGTTTGACAACGCCTTCACACTTCAAGTTCTAAAATTATATTTTTTTTAATAAAGAGAAGTTTTCAAATAATGTGACTTCAATATTTTCTTGCCATTTTTTCTTTCCTTACCTGCACCCATTTATTTGCCCATGCTGAATTTATTATTTCATTCATACCTCAGTTGAGTACTTGGAAACCAATGACAACAGACAGTCCAAATGAAAAATAGGTCAAAATTATTTTGCTTCTTATAATGCAAACTGAAAGCTAATACTCTCACCAGGAATATGTGGCTATTAGTGCCATCAGTGCTGTGGTAAGTCAACTAATGATGCATGTAGATGCATGTCTGCACTTTCGGCAATGATCAAATCTTGGACTACAGAGAGCTAAGAAAAGTCCCCTTTTAAAGCTTGGAGCTACTTGTGAACATAAAAGTAAATTCTTGCAAGTGACTTCTAAACTCAACCGTAAGCCTTAAACAACGATAAACTCCTCAGAGCGCCGTCATGGAGGGAATAAAAAGTAGACTCGATTTAATAGTAGGTCATCTCCGCTGTAGCAGGCATAAATTCTCATTAGCTCCATTTTGTGCTGTCATTTGGGAAATATTGCTAAGCTTTGAAGATGTGAGGTACCTGCCATTTATATGGTAGCAGAGAATGCTCCTTTACAGTCCGACGGCCTGGTATTTCATGGATATATTGTGTATGCTCAATCCATTCATGTTGTTACTTCCCACTGAGACAAGCATGTGGCATTTGAACTGAAGTGAATTTTTGACTATACTTTGGGGAGGAAAGAAAATATAGGCATCTGCATAAGCTGCAGATAGGGGTTATTTTCTCCCCTGAGGTTACAAGAAAGTTGTCCTTGTCTTAATGCCACAGATGCTCAAGGACCTGGGATTGGTTCTAAGTGAATTATTAGTCTGACTTACTATACCAGTGGGGCAAATCCTAAACACATTTGTTCTCTTCTGCTGACATCTGTGGCAATTTTGCACACAGAATGAATACAGAACATACCTCTTAAATTCTCACTCCAAAATATGCATGAAGATCCAGCAGCTGAAAGGCTGCTTTTAATTTTAATGGAAACACTGTATGTGGAATGAATGGAAAACAGTATTACAGTATTACAGACAGGTTTGTCTGTGGTTAGTTTCTCTATAGATAGGCAAAGCTTTTTTTTTTTTTAATAGAAAAACCTTGAATTCCTTCTCATTAGAGCAATGAGAAAGCCTTTCAGTAATGAACAAAATCTCTGATTTTAATGGGCGTATAGAGTAGACATGGTCGACTTGCTATAAAAGCATTTTATAATATGACCTTACATAAAAGGATATGCTATCTTCAAGCTGTACACATTAAATGAAGGAAAAATGTAAAATATTATACAAATGTATGCTCTGGAAAGAACATACAAAGACCTTGCCTCTTCCAAGTCAACCAGGTGACATGCTATTAGCAATTATAAAACATTCCAGTGCATATCCACTCATATCACATGCATTGCTATTCATTGAAAACAAGCCACAATGTAGAAAGAAGGCTTAGAGTTTTAAAAGATTTCTATCTGCATCATTTAATATATTGAGTTTTGATGGTAATATTTAATCCAGTGACTATAATCCTGCTGCAGAATTGGCATAATAAGTCCATGCTCTGTGTCCTATTACTGAGTTTCTGTAGCAGCATTGGGTTCCATAAATGCAGCTATAGTTCTGAAGTGCTTCATCACATAAATTGTTATTTGTCGTAGCAGCCAATTTTGGTGAGATGTTTTCTGATAGTGTTTTTTTTGCATGGTAGGGAAGCAGACAGAATGAATGAGTCACAAAATTTTCCTTTGTTCAGTGCAACTTATCCACTGGATACAGAGGGTTATTGTGTGGCAATTTGATCTTCCTTTGTTGTCATATAAATATATTCCTTTTATAAATCAAGTCAGAATCATGATGATACCCTTTTCTTCTGCATTAGCAATCAGTAGGCTATTCTTTCAGCGTCCTGTCATCTATTACAGGCATAATTTGGTGTGACAAGTTAATAAATATTAGAAAAGAGCAAAATATATGAATGGTTATCTACATTAGATGTATTTGAAATGTAAACAACAAGAATAACTTAAATTTGCTGAAGACTCAACATTTAAGAGAAGATTTCTCTGTTTAACTGAAAAGATCTAATACAGATGATGGCTCATAGACAGTCAAAGCTCTTTAAGAATGAATCACATTGGATTTGTTGCAAGATACTTCTCGCAAATAACTTAGTTAAATCCTATAGTTTTTGAAGTTACAAATTCAAACATTGGATGAACTTAAATATGTAGCTTTGATTTTGTTTAACAGAGACTGCAAAAAGAGAAGTGGAGGCAAAATTAGCACCCAAATAAAGTCAGGTACAGCTTGTTAAATACAGGAAATATTCTTTTTCCAGCTCTAGTTTTGAAAAGGGAACGTGTTCTTCCTAAAATAAACCCTAGACCTTAATTTATCTGGAATATGACTTTTAATTAAATTGCCATTGCAGGAAAATGGAACACCTCAATTTCATGGGTTTGAACTGCAGAAAAGAAATGCTGATAACCTATACCCATGTTCCTGAGCTTTGGAAAAAAACATAAAACAGCATGAGATTCGTGTGATAAAAATGCACTTACACCTTAGAAACTTTTCAAGAGGACTGTTATTTTTCTATTTTGTCTTTATTTGGTACAATCAAGGTACATTCTTTTCCTTCACAGGACCACACTATAATTCTTGGATAGGGTCACAAATCAAATTAGACYCTTGGTCACCTCTAAAGAGCAAACAGAATAACAGCTCAGTTAAGAAAAGTGAACCATTTACTATAATCAAACATAAAATGGCAGTGCTTTTGTTCAAAATGCCTCAAATAAAGCAGAATAAAAACTTAGTGGCAGTAAAGCTATTAGTGGAAAACTAATGGCAGTGTTTCTAACCCCCTCAAAATCTCTGCTTTACATAGTAGTGTTTAAGAAAAAAAGCAAACTTTATGAAAATTTGAGTTATTCCTTCGAGTCTACCAGAAAAGTTGATGTCCTCTAAATTTAAAACTGCCATTCAATAGGCTATTTTACCTGTGGGCTTTCTCTTATTCATATCCTTGGAAACTGAAATAAACCTTGTGAGTCAAAATTATTTTTGGTGGGTCAATGAAAAAATAATTTTATGAATTATTCACAATATTTATATGCATTTCCTTAAGTCTAATATGCTTCTTGTGATTTATTTATTATCAGAGCTTTCTTTTTTTACATATTCTAAATGAAAGGAATGAATGAAAGCACTATTTTTGGTCTAAATAAAATTTTTTGCATAGTAGAATTCATGTTTATCTTCCACATAAAAGGAACACATAGTTACATTCCACATAAGAAAAACCACTATGGCAAATTCTACTGATAAATCAATCTTAATTGTACTTTTTTTTTGTAGTTTGAATGGACCCCTTTTATGAACAAACACAAGACTTTAGGCATGTGATGGGTTTCAAAATATGCTTGCTATGTTTTTACCTGATGGAGTGTGACTGGTCTTTTGATATGGTCTATTGGTTGCAAACCAGTATCAACAAAATTCATATAGTGGACATAAAATGCAAATCTATCCATTTTCAATTATACCCAACATCTTTCAGGTCAGGCTTTTTAAATGTACCTACAAACTAATTTCAACAATTATTATTTCACATCTGTACCATCTATTAATGCAACATTGTACTGAGACATAGTCTTCCTCTAAGTCAATCTCAGGAAAAAAGTTGGTGTACTTTTGCTCCTGCTCTGAAATCAGTATAAGACAGGAAAGAAGCTCAATGCAGCTGGTAGTGTGCAGGTCACTAAGGAAGAGATTGATAGAGTGAAGAGAAGGGAATGGAAAGGAGGAGGAAAATAAGGGGAAGGAGAAGGTGGTTGGAAATATATTTCCATTACCGTTTCAATGGAAGTATATGAACCATTGTACTTATAGAAGGAGACTGAGGGCAAAGTAGATATTACTTTTCCCCTTTCCTCTCATAGCTGCCTAATTTCATGACAATACGTTTTCTTTGTCACTGCTGCCAATTTAGCAGTAGGATTTTCAGAGACACCCATTCCAGTTTGAAAAACCCTGTCCAGATCTCTTCAAAGTAAAAATGTGCTGAAATTCCTGACAGTGATCAAAATATCTTTGAGTGATGACAGACAAGAAGAAATCACATTCAAGATAATAGGAGTTGTAACATACACAACTTTGCATGCCAAGAAATGTGAGTGTCCCACACCTGGCTTTCAGCTGTGCTAAAGATATATAACCCACTTGGCCCCAAATCTGTTTGATTTACGGTGTCTCAGCAGTGTAAGGCAGGTAGTAACCGGATATAAAAAGGCAAGATGATAATTTCCCTTGGCAGAAAAATCACTGCATGACATATAGCTAGGGTATCAGAGGATATTTGAAAACTAAAGCGGAAGGATATACCTGTCCCATATGATTCATATCACCCTCCCACTTCCATAATTTATGCCAGAGAACTTCCCAGGTCTTACCTTGCTAAAGTTAGCTCTTCTCCTTAGGCATGAAAGACACATGAAGGTAATGTAAAATTCAAGTATCTAAAGAAGCAAATGATATGCAACAATTTGTAAGTAAGTGTATCAAGCAAATTAATGTGTATGATCAACCTATAAATATTTTGGATTACATATCGTAAAACTAAAAATCATAATCTGCAGCAAAAAACAAGTCTCAGCCATTCTGCATCCATTCCATGATGATCTGAAGATCAGATACAGGTCAGCAGCAGTTACATATGAAAGCAACCTTTAATTATTTCCCCTTATTGACCCTTTCCTTAAACTATATACATTGAATTTAAGAGTTTATTTGGAAGATGTTCCACAAGGTGTCTAAATATTAACACAGGTCATCTATGGAAAAGATAAATCTACATGTCTAAAAAGGTCTCTTTTCCAAACATCAAAAAGAAAGGTATTAGAGAATAGCTATAGGATTGATCTTTCAACCGGCTACTACAATGCTACACTGATAAAAAACAAAAAAAAATGAAAAAGACTTTTCTTTTTTCTTAATACTGCTTCAAAATGTCTTAAGCATAACACCAAAAAAAAAAAAAAAAAAAAAGATAAAATCCAAACAATTTTCTCTTCTTGATTCTTCTTCAACAAGTTAGCTTGGTTTCATTTTTCCAGATGCATGTTTACAATGAGAATTTTATTTATTTATTTATTTATTTATTTATTTATCATTTATAAAGTGAATTTTGCCATGCAATTGCCTGGATTTTCTTGGTTGGTATCTTATGGCCTTATTATCAAGAGTTCACCAATATATTTCAAACACAAGTATAAGAATGTTTTCAGCATTTCTGTTATCATTTGCAGGAGAACGTCTGGGAAAATAGAACTTTTCTATGCTAAATTTTCTAAGATGATAAAATTGTTGCAAATAATCCATGAAAAGCTGTATGAGAATGGAATAAAAGATATTTTATTATCATATTTTTCCATAGGTAAAAGAAAGTTATAATACAAAAAAATCACCTTTATTTCTTAACAGTGAAATTAATTTCTTAACAGTGAAATTAAAGAACTTCTTACCAGTGAGGGTGACAGAGCCCTGGAACAGGYTGCCCAGAGAGGTGGTGGAGTCTCCTTCTCTGGAGATCTTCCAAACCCGCCTGGACAYCACYCTGTGCCACATGCTCTAGGAGACCCTGCGTGTGCAGGGGGGTTGGACTAGATGACCTTTAGAGGTCCCTTCCAACCTTAAGCATTCTATGATTCTATGAGTCTATGATTTCCTCCAATTTACTGTCTTTTATTTATATGTATATTTTTTGCAGCATTTCAGTTTGGCATTTGGATTCTTGGCTCCCCTTCTGATATTTGAAGTTAGGGGTCCAGAACCCTTTAAAATAGTTTTGTTAGTTTATCTAGTTACAGTAGCACAGTAAGTATATTGCTTCAAAATGTAATCATGGACATGGAGTTAAATTAAAGAGGGGAAAAATGCTTTTATTGCCACAACAACTGCTTGCCCTCCCTATTATGTTCAGGAAAGTCCTGATCTTCAGGAATGATTAGGAAAGCTTAAATGTAGGTTTGAATCTGATTCTTAAATTATTTGATGCAGTGCCATTGTCTTCTGTATGTGTTTACACACAGTCATTTGTTTTATCAGGTAGAAAGAATTAGATTAAAAGAGAAGGAAAGCAAAATTTTTAACACAGACACTTTTGTTTTGGTGTTGACACATCTGAAACATCTTGCTATCAAAAATAGACATGAACCAGCTTCCTATACAGAGTTCTTCTGTTTTAGAGGAAAATATTTGTGTTTTAATTTCCCAAATGAGGAAACTCAGAAAAAGCAATTTACACATGTTATAAAGTAGATGACTGACAGGAAATCTGTATGTCTTGTTTCTTACTGTGTAGTGCAAACAAATCTCATTGTCTCTATAATACATACCAGATATTGTGATAACAAAGGTTGCATATCGTGGTTGCATAATACCTGATAGCTGAATAAAGTTTATTATAGAATTACAGTTTGGTGCATTAATGCACATTTTTATCATTTCTTTTTTATCAACAGAATATTCCAAAGTAGACAAGTCAAGTAGATAAGTAAATAGACAAGAATATTTAATGGAGAAAAAGTCACACTATTAAAAATGTAAAAAAAAAATTGGAATGAATTTGATTAATTTTTAATTTAAAAGAAAAAGCCAAATACTAAAATCAGTCCAAATACTAAAATCTGATAATGATGTATAAACCATGCTAAAAAGCATTTTATAATAAAAAGTGTTGAGTAATTATAATGGTAAGAATTGATACTGGTTCACTCTGCAATGACTTGTTATATATTCATGTCAAGTAGGACAAGGAACTTCATTCTTTTTCAGAAGAGAAATATAAAATACTTTTTCAAAACCAAAATATCTGTTGCCAAGGCTTTTCAAAAAGAAGTCTTCTAGATTCTAGAAGTAGGCTGTGCTTTAACTTATCAGAAAATTGATTTCCACTTGCAAGACATTGTTATTCGCATTATAACTCATATGATGTCTTCCACTTTCTCATGCTGGCTCACTAAATAGCTCACCTTGGGCCAAATTCATAGCAGGTGTAATCAATGAGACTAGATGGATTTCAAAAGACTCACAGATACTCTCTTTATCACGCCTAGTAATGCACCATTACAACTCTTCTGGTAGCTTTTATGAATGGTTTCATTATTATTCAGTGAAATGCGTGTTGTATATTTACACTTCCATCCATTGCAAATCCAAAAGTACTTTGTTACAGAATATACCAGCCTTCAGCAGAACGTGATGGGAGAGGTGAGGAACATATTCCACTCCTTTGAACAGAGATGTACATCAGCTAGGAACACAGAAAGAACAATTCTCTATCTGCTCTTAATAGAGGTATATTAGGACAATAGAAATATCAAAACATGACTAATTTATGGTGGATTATTCACCGTTCTCCCACACAACAGATCGTTCAGCACATGAGGTAGTTTGAAATGAGTGAAAGCTGCATTCTTTTCCCCAAGGTGATTTAGGGAAAATAAGAATGATGATACCTATCACTTTTCTTCCAAGTGCTCACACCTTGTCACCTTTGCAAGGAGCTTAGACACATAGCAACAGGAGAGAGAGCACAAAAATTGCAAACAGCTACAATGACAGGGCTAAGTGGCACAGGACTTTAATACTTTAGCTTTTTATTGCACAGCACTAAATTCAGAGCTGAATTAGTTAACACCAATGTAATGGCCACATTTGATCCTTCGATGGATATTTTTTCACATCATAAAGCCTCCAATCTGTTTGGAGGTTTTTATGGTGTTTTTGCTTAAGAGTTGACACAAATGTRTTTTAGAACCTGACTAAAAAGCCTCGTCAGGCATTCAAGAAGCAGAAAATGAATTTCACTAGAACTATCTAACACAATAATAGGATTTTCTTTTTTAAATTCCCTGAATGTTAGTATAGAAATATAATACTAATTATAAAAAACACATTAGTTCTATTTGTTAGGCACATGATTGGCTTTTATAGTCCTTACACTGAACCCTGACATGGCAAAACTCTGCCAGTTAGAAATCCTAATCTGTTTCAATGCAGTCCCAGCTTTTATGATGAGCCTCAACTTATCGAAGTAATGAAATAAGGTCATTATCACGTATCACAGTGATGGGTGATAAGAACCTAAATAGAATTAAGGGCTTCATCAATCCTTCTGACTACATGTGACTCACCAGTGGCTGGTATTAACTGTGGAAGTGAGGGATGATCTCTGCACTTGCTCTCAAGAAACAGCGGGCACTTTGATCACTGAGTCCCTGCCCGGCACAGCTTCTTGGGTTGTTCCTATCCTCAAGTGGTCAATAGTTTTTTTGTTTTTGTTGTTGAAGTGTTTCATGTGTGGTGGCAGTGAATAAGTATACGGGACCCCACACTCTGTTGAACCATGTGGAAAAAGAAGCCAGGAGGCAGCCTGTATTTTTCACATGGTCTTTAAATAACAGCAGTGTCACAGTGATAAAACTATAAGTTTTCTGTCTGAACAAAACATACCAGTAAGAAAAAATCTGAAATGAGGTAAAGAGAAGGCAGAGGCTCAGATGATAAGAGATGAGGAGGTCTTATCTAGAGGGAGACTTCTGCATGTGCTCCACGCATGTGAGCTGGTGAGACTCTCCACTGGCACAGGACAGCAAAGGACATGCCACTTTTCAGCTGGCAGGACTGTTTCCACAATTTCCACAGATGAACATAAGTCACAGAAGTTCCTCTATGCTTGATTGCAAGGGTCAAACTGGATCATGTGTAATGCTATGAGCCTATTGAACCTGCTCATTTTGTCCTTTTGGCAAGGAACCCACAATAAGGGACATGTGTGAAAAATGACAAAGCAAAGTAACATAGATCACTGAATGCAGAAAGCTATAGGAGAGTCAGATCCATTAGGCAGATACTCTAAGTACAGGATGAGTGATAAAACAGGTAGGTGTGGGCTACACTTACTGTTTACCTAGCACTCCTTGCAGTACAATATGAGCACAGATGGGTTTTTAGAGGCACTTCCTGAGACTGCAGTGAGTAACAGTTAAAATAGGGATCAATATGGGTATAGGCTTTGAGCCCAGGCCTCTGCTGCTAGACATGCACTACTGAAAGTCCTTTTGTTTGGTGATCGGTCTCTACCTCAGAATGAGTCACACAGTTTTGCCTCAATTACTTCTGTTAGAAGAAAGTTGCAAAAGAGTATTGCTCAGGCAGGAGTTTTCTTCTGGTATCTAGTCCCCTTCGATTTGTGGCTAGTTTGCTGCCATTTGTCCTTGTACCAGCATTGTCCTTTAACTTAAAAATCTTTGCATTTCTGCTCAATGCCGAAATTCCTCTAAGCCCTCCTTTCTACATAGGAGTCACATAGAACACTGGATAACCAAAGTGTAAAGAAGAGTTTCTGTTTGTAATCTCACTACCACAATGACAAATTGTCCTCCACAAATCCTTACCTCTCCTTCCTCATTCTAAAGGTTGAGTGTAGCACATTAGGTTGTGCTCTGGTCATACTTCGGAAGAATCATCTTAATGTTCTTATTTTCAACCTTCATATATATTTTATACCATTTTTTCCTCCGTTGGATGTGCTGTGAGTCCACACCGCAGCCCTCACTTGTAATGGCAGAGCAACAAAATTGCTGGGTACTTCCAGAGAATGGAGTGCTGTCATTGTCAGTAATCAGGATAAGTAATACCTATCAGCCAGCCTGGTGCTCCTGACAGCTCCCTGCATGCATGCATTTCCTCCTTGCATTTTAAAGCTTCTGACGCTGGCTGTTTTTGTTTTTTTCTCCTTTGGGGTGTTCTGTTGTGGTTCTATTTGGGCAGATGATTCCTTGTTTCTTCCTTTTTCCAAGTTTTCTAAATAAAAGAGGGGAAAAAACACAAGGGCTGTATGGCAGGAAATATTGACTTTCTCTTTCTCAATATGCCTTTCCAACATGCCACATTGTTGTAACACCTGGTGATATTCATTCTAAGAGGAGGTTAAAGTAGGTTAAAGAGAGAAAAGAGGTAGAAATTTGAAAAACTGAATGATGCTGATAGCTCTGAAGAGTGAGTGACATCAGCCTCAAGGCTATCTTGCTTGAAGAGGCTTCTCAGTGAAAAGCTGACTTCACCACATCTCCTTTTTTATTCACTTATCGAGAACTGTTAGTTCACCTAAGTGCAGTCGTTTTTTTCTTGTCTACTGGATTTTTACAGTGAGGCAAATTAGCCTCCGATGTGACCCCAGTCATTTTGCTTGTCATATTGAAAGGAGTGAAGTCCACTGTGTCCAATATTTTCCATTAAAGATGGACTAAAATGAAAACAGAATAAAGACAACACTTATTGGAGTTTTTGCATAGATGTATAAAACTGCATTTCACATTGCATTTCCAAATCTAATTTTGGCCACCTCAAAGAATAAAATGCAGTTTTATCTTAAAAAGAGCATTTTTCACTGAATTTGAAGCCTATGGCTGAGAAAATCTTGATGGAACTGAACGTAACAGAGCAATTAAAAATAAATACTTGTCTGTATGTGAAGTTCAACACAAAGCCAGTCACTTCGACCTGGCTGACCACTTAAACATATTTAATTAGGGTATATTATTTAGCCCACCCTCCAGGCCAAAGTAGTTCATCATCAGCTAGTTCATCAAAGAGCAGTTCATCAAAAAGTTCATGACTGTTGCTGTGATGGGGATTTATAACTTCCCCTTGAAGCAGGGAAAAGATATGCAATTTTGATTCTCCTTGTCTACACTACTACAAAGGCACTGGATTTCTTCCCTCTAGTCCTGAACTTGAGAGAGTAACAGAAAACAGACCATGTTCTTTAGAGTCTAGAAARTGAGAACTGGGGGACTGTAAGACTGGAATTTATTGTAATTATTGCCTTCTCCTGGGGAACCAGAGTGCTGCTTTATTTGAATAGGAACAAGAATTATGTACGGTGGTTTTGAGGAAAAGAATAAGAAAGGAGGAGAATGATGCTTTTCTGTTCACCCAAAAACACTTGTTAAGTGCAAAATGAAGGAAATAATTACTAGACTCAGAAAAACACAGTGTCAGAGAATGCACTTTTCATAGGAAAAAAGAGAAGTAAAGGTTTTGGGGTTTTTTTTGTATTTTGCAAGGTTGGGTTAGATCTGGGAAGAACAATCATATCTAAGAAAATGAACCCATTGGAGGGAAAGATAAAAAGTATAACGAATCAAAAGTTCGAGTTTGGTTCTGAGATGTTCATTTACAGCTAACTTGCAAGACTACTCAGCTGTAGTATCATCTGATGTTTGTTTTCTGTGAAACTAAGGTCTGAAAAAAAACMTAGTAAGTATGTGTTTTTCAGGCTAAACTTATTCCTGAGGGGTAAAAAAAGAAATTCTGATTTTAACTAGTTTTATAGGAAAAAAAAGATGATAGAGTAATTTGTCTTTCACCTCCTCAATTTTTATGCAGAGTGGGACAGCCTATATTCACAATAATTTCACTTCTTGTTGCGCTTGCTGAGTGACACTGAGCTTGATTTGCTCACCTGCCAGAGCCCTTGGCTGCAATCTCATTGTGTGTTTGTGGTTAGTGTCACCATAGCTGGGACAATACTCAGCTGAGATAAAATTTGGGATCCTCAGGGTACACAGCCAGCAGTCCTACTAGGCGAGACATAGGGCAGTGAGGAAGAAAGGGTTAGAGTCTTTGTCAGAAGTGGATGTGTAAGAGTCAAATGACTTGTTAATGCAAAATAAAAGGGGAAAAGATCAATGTGGTAAGCTCTTAAAATCTCTCACTTTCCTGAAATAGACTTTAATTCTTACTTTAAGATTGGCTACTCAGATGTTTTGGTTTTTTATTATGTCCTTTGGTGAGAAATGATACTCAAAAGAGTTCATAAGTCTAAAGATTACAGAGTCATTTTTAGGAATGCTTAATGCAACTACTAGAAACAGTTTATCTTAGACAACAAGATAAACTTTACAATTCCAAACTTACTATACATATAGGATTGAGAGGAGGAATAAGAGGAATAAACCGATAATTATAGACTGCAACACATACTTGTATTTTGCATCATTCCTGCCTTAACTCAGCATTTTGGAATTCATATTCCAATGCATAACACCAAAGAATACCTACAACTACTACCTCAGTAAATTAAATAAGCAATTTATAACATGTCAGTCTCTCTTCATTGATCAATATCAAAACATGGGTCAGATACATTTAAGAATAAGTACACAGGCTGCCATTTACATGAGGAATGAATTAAATTTCTTTAATCTCAGGTAATAGTACTTGGTGCTATACTTATAAGTAATCCAATCACTGATCTCTTGTTAAATCAGATTGCTTATCACAAAGTGTTGTTTTAGACTTGATGTTCCTTGATGTACTACTGTTAAAATTCTGATTTTCCTTAAGGAGTACCTTCTTCATAGCACATCACCTCATTTTATTTTATTGATTTGCTATCCTTTTCTTAATGTTACAATTCAAGTTACAACAAAAAGAAATCTTTGTTTTGTATCCTTAATACAGGAGGCAAAGAAAAGGCAAAAGCCTTACATTGTTCTGTGCTACTTTTTCGACCATAATCCACATGTCAGTAAAACATATATGCTATATACCACAAAAAATTCCCAATCACCTTACAGAGGATGTTTGAATATTGTGGATGGCATACCTGTATCATCCCTGCTTATATTCATATCCATATTAACCATTTGCAACATTAGTGAATAGGTATTTTCTTGCCTCACTTCCTCTTTCAAACATCTCTCTTTCATCTGGGGAAATATCACAGCACGAAGTCATTAAAATGACCAATAACCTTTATAAATCTTCTTTCAGTATCAACAATGAAAGGCCAAGGACTCTGCTGATGACATGATTCTTCAGATTACCCACAGATTTACTCACCTTGGTTTCAGTGTCACAGTGGGTCATTCGTTTTCAGGTATCATAGCGCATGGTAATGATGCAATCCACAGTGCAGATGATCGAAAGTGAAATAATGTGTTGATATCCTTTGGGAGCTTAATAGATCCTTGTTTAGAATTCCATTTAGTCTCATTGAGGGCTGCTAATCGGTCTGGTACATCCTTAATGAATGCCCCTTACTTTGCATTTTAGACTCGCAGAAGGTTCCACGATAACGTTTCCATAGAAGAAAAGTAATGTGACGCATGGTCTCCAGAATATTTATGACRCTGTTTTCTTTTTAAATGTTTTCTCTTTACCAAATCTCACTTAGACATTCACACCTAGTGACACAGTAGCAGCTGACAAAAAAGGACCTTGCGAGAAATTACAGGAACCTGGTGATGTATAAGCCAAGCAAGCCATTTTAATAAGGTGAGTCAGTAGCAATGAGTGGTTTAGAAGCCAATTTTTCTACTCTCTATTTGACAAAACATTTGTCTATAGTGGTTGTTTTCCCAAATCTTTATGTCAGTCAATTGAGTTGTTTAAGCTCACACTGTCAAGTGATCTATTACTAGGTAATATTGCTTCTTCCTTCTTTTATTAAATGTTGTGCTTCACTCCCTTCTGGCCTGGTTCTTTTTATCTCAGACCATATCAAATGAATAATTGCCTGGATTTAATTCAGCACTTGAGGCTCTGTAAAACTACCTAGATGAAGTAAAAGATAACCGCTCGTGCGTCCCTGGGTATACTCACAAGAAAGTGTTTTCTTAGGTAAATTTTACCAAATAACTATTTCTCGTGTTAAGAAAAAAGAATCTGACACCTGTGTAAAACATCTTCATTCTACMTTCACGATATCCATGACTGGATGAAATTAGTAAAACGCTAGCTAAAAATCAACCTCTTGCATATAAACAACCATTTATCATGTAGAAAAGTAAAGGTGGGGCTTGGTGGCATTTAGATGAAGCATCCAGTATCAGCTAGACTTTTTATCTGCTAAATCCCTATTTATAAAGGCAGACTGCAAAAAAAGGAGAGAAAACAAAAACAAAACAAAACAGAACAAAACAAAACAAAACAAAACAAAATAACAAAAAAAGAGCTACGCTAGGTCTTTAGGTAGAAGTGCTGATTACTGTGTATCACTGGTAAAAAGTCTTTTAAAAACACTGGCCCTGCTGTGGCAGGATACTGCTGGCTTCATTTGCACACATGTTACAAAGGCACACACATCCCAGCCTGCTTCCCCATCGGGGCTGCAAGCAAGTCAGCCCTTGATATCCACAATTCTGTTTTTCACACCGTGCCCACGAGAGCCTGGTTCTACTGACAACACAGGAGTTTTAGCTGACTAATTCATACAATGAGCTCCACAGCTGGGTGTTTTCTGTAAAATTCTGCCAAGTGCTTTGCTATTTGTTAAAAATTATGTCCATTATTTATTAGTCTTTAATGAATTTTTCTGCAGGATGAGCTCTATAAAGGAATGTCAGTATTTTATCTTCAGTTAAAATTACCAAGTTAGTAGACAGTATTGCTAAGGGATGGTTATTTATTCAAAGACCTACTTGATTGCAAAGGGTTTCTTGCATGGTAATTTAATGACAATTATAGCTCATTTAAACTCAAATAATTGAAACAGTGAGCAATATTCACACTATCTAACTTGAGATTCTTAAATTATATATCCAATAACCTGAAATTAGGTTCTGTTCTTAGGCTCCCACCACATTCAGCAAAGAGACATAAGCTTCTCCAGTGAAAAATTCAGAAACTCTGAATTTCAGCTTCTGCTCTCAAGGCTTCTGCTTCTCTCCGTCCTTTGATTACAAATAATTTATATTATGTCTATAAATGCTAACTAAACCAAAATATGCTGGTACTAAATACCATTCCCAGCAGTATCTATTTTTTTCCTCATTTGAGTGAAATATGTAATGAAATATACCCTTGAAAAGATAGAATTGCTTCACAGTTTCAGTATATATATAAATACTGAAATATATATATATATATATTTTGCATAGAAATATATTTCCTTTTCTTTGGTAAGCATGTTAATGGATCAAAATGTAATTGGGCATTGAATTGTATTTTAAGCTTTCATTGCCTGCTGTTGAAATAATGGAATTATATTTACTATACTCAAACGTAATAACTATTAGCATCTCAGTTCATTAGGATAAACTATTTCACTTTAATCTGAGTCTTCTGTGACTACTTGGAAAAAAAGTAGTAGAACTTAATAGCTTGTTTTATCTAGCATGCAACTTGAAGGTTTTTAATTATTTTTAAAAATCACGTTCTAATTTTTTATTGTTATGTGACCAAATACAAATGTTTGCAGATTAAAAAATTAAATGGTACTATGTAAATTAATCCTGATAGGCAAAATATTTAACTGTGGCTTTATGAATTTCACTAACGTTCTTATCAGGTTTGCAGAAAGCATGAAAAGTAGGTATGTTTCTATATAGGCCATCTAAGACAGATTCAAAATAGTAGTCAGCTGTGGATATCCTGAATCATTTCCACACTTAATTTGCTTAGGTTACTGGAGGTATTTGGAAAGTGTAGGGCTTTGGAAATTCATGTGCAACTGTCCCTTTTGGAAGTCAATAACATTTTTACTTGCCCCTGAAACATTGTCTATTTTTACAGCTATTTCTAGCTAAGATGATTTTTTTTTTAAAGTATCTAGTGATTAAAGAACTGAGTTACAGAAGTGTTTAGCACATGTTGATGAACAGAAAACAGATGGAAGGAAAGGTTTATGTGTCTGCCTGCAGGTAATGCAGAGATGTTATCCCCATACCCATCCCTTTCTCGGTTCCTTGGTCACAGCAACTTTTGCCATGAGTAGAGAGACTTTGATATCTCACAAGTACAAAGCAATTATTAGCTAAATCACACAACAGGCAGCAAAGAGCAATGAGTTACTAAGCTAAGCATTTACCAATGCCCACCATCACAGCAGAGCTTTTGCTGACAGTTTTCAGCCCAAGGCAAAAGGGCTGCTCCTAATGAGAACTTCGATGGTGCTGATTGCCATCATTTGGCACGCCATTTTTTCCTTTGCAATTTTATACCTTTTCGTGTCAATGTATTTTGTTCTGAATGCGGGAGCTGCTAACCATCCCTGTGTGTGCAATCCTACCTCTGTCTGCTGTTCTCCCTTCCCAGTCTTGCGCGGCTCCGTGTACTGTCTCACAGCTCTTTCTTACAATTTAGCAACATCTTCAGAAGGCTGAGCCAAGGTTATGCCTCTGGGCTGTGACACGAGTAGGCCTTGCACAGGCAGCTGAACCTCCAAGGAGGAGGGAAGCGGCAGGTTACAGTACTACCCTATTTAGTATTCATTAGGCAACAGCGCTGGAGAGCAGAGATCCCATTATTTCTTGTAGCTTTACTCTGCTGCCTACTTCCAGGACTGACATCATTTAGGCTTTTTGGCATTTCCGCCAAAGGAGCAGCAAAACTTACAAGGAAGGATCTTAAATTGAAAAGACTTCACTCCTGCCTTTGTCCTATAGCAAAAATTCGACAAAAGTTCTGACTCTCCGAGCTGACTCTTTAATTCTTCACTGGGTAACAACCACAGCTTCTTCATTACCTCATAAATCTCGTCTTATTCCTTTTCCCTCAGCTCTGCCTCCATAATGCTCTATGAAATAGAAAATGCCTTTTGGGTCCYTGCCAAACGAGTCTCACAGGAAAACAACACAAAACAAAACAAAAAAACTCACCTTTTTGAAGTCCACTTTAGTTACTGGTTGAAGTCATTCTGTCTCTGAAACTAGTATAGTAAATGTCATGGATACAAGAAGGGAAAGCAGGATTTCTAACAGTAGTGTAGGATGGTCCTGTGATATAYATGTCAAGGGCAATCAGAAAAAAACACGGTTCCGTGAGATCTCTTTTTTTTCMCCTAGATACATTGCAATGTATACTCTGAGAAGCAGGGAGATATTTTTCTTCTTATTTATTTTTCCATTTTCCTTAGTAGGCTTAAAGGAATCAACCCCCCTGCCCCAATGAATCTAATACAAACACTCATGCTGCAACCACTGCTGTGCAGTGTGATGCCACCCTGTTTATCTCATATCAACTTCCTTCCCAAATTCCATGATAATTTTCTTTGTGATCAGTATCTCCTTCAGGAAAGTCACTTAGCCTAAGATTACTTTTGCTTTTACCAATTTACACTTTAGAACATAACAAAAGTTTATATGATATTGCCGTCCTCAGCTCTATGTTTTGACATCTACTGAACTTGAATGGATTTTGCTTCATGATTAGCCAAGAAAAATCATTTAAAACTGTGCTCAGGGAACTACTGTACTAAAGTGAATATTCTACCAGAGTAATGGGTTCAGCTRAAAAGTGGAGAGTTGCTAAATGGATGCCTTTCCATTAAAACTCCTCTCTGTTTTAGATGTCATGGTGTGAATGTGGCCTCTTCAATGGTCAAAATAGGTCAAGTTTCTTCCAGCTGGCTATGGCATATTGTTTCCCATCTGGCAGAGACTGCTAGAAATGCGTCTAAGTAGTTATGGCACATTGCTGCTGCAAGGATGTCCTGAGAGTTTCTTCACCTCCCCACAGTTTACCTTGCCCCAGGACTCCTTCCTACCCCTATTCCCAGTCACACATGTGGACGTGTAAAGCCTGCTTGGCCACTTGTGTGCTCCAAACCATTTTGTTTCCTTTTCACGGCTTCTGTGTAGGAATTTATGTTGGCTTTTTGATCGCCAAAAGAAGAGAGAGATGTGGAAGCTCTTTATCCTGGCCTCTTCTGGGTAAGAAAGAGATGCACTTGTTGAGGGGCAAATTTCAGGAAGATTCAGGAAATTAGTGATGTCTCCATCAGCTATTTTCATTTCTGACAGAGATTGCTCCTTTATTCATGTAAAGAGAATAATAATGCTAGGATGTGAGAGAAGTCTGCCCTAACAGGGAACCAATTTGTTCAGTGCAGTTTATCCTAAAGACTTTCCAAAATTGCTGGCTGCATTGTACATATCCTAGTTTTACCTTCAAGTGGAATTTTTGAGGAGTAACAGTGAATCTTTTTATACAACAACTTTTATAAAAGTATTTAGGAAGCTTTTTTTTTCTTTTCCCCTTAATTCTTCCCTCTTTCCATAGTTTACTTTCCAGTTTTCTAAGCAGGCTACAGCAAAGAAATCATTGAACTTCTGAGCCTGAGCCTGCAGAAATAAAAACTATTCCTTGTACTAGTGCAGAAAAAAAAGGTTTAAACTACCCATAAACTATGGGTACCCATAACTACCCATAAATTATGTCTCCCTTTTTAAGTCTTTGTCTTTCTCATGTGTTAACTGTCTTAAAATGAGCTGAGGTGAAGCATTTCAGGATTGTATGAGAAATTTGTTCCAATTAGAAATATTTCTGAGCTCAAGCCTAACCACTTTAATATTTTTGTAACAGCTCTTTATTCTACTGTTCTTAGTAATTTCTAGCCTCAATATCCCAGCGCTAAGACTTTCCTTCTCCTCTCTGTGCTTTTGAAATTAAGACTCTATGCGGTATTTAATCTTCATTCTTGGGAAATGATGTTCCCTAAATGTAAGCCATGAAAAACATGACTTTACTGATGGAAACTTTATAAATACATACAAGAAGATTCCATCTGGGCTGTTATACTGGCACTGAAAGAGATGATTTGTAGTTTTTCTGCAGTGGATCTCCTTGCCAGATTTTGTCATTGATCCTTGTAAGCCAAATTCCATGTGTGTGGGTTTTTTTACCCCCTCCAGAAAACACAACTATTTTTGTACTTCTATTTATTCTAATACTTACTGCTGCTCTAATACTTATTAGTTAATGTTAAAAATAGATATGTCATTCTGTATGTCTTAGTGGCAGTCCTAAAACATGCACTGTCATTCTGCAGGCTAACAGACTATAATGTTCTTGTACAGTTGTTTTTTCTATAAAGGTTACCTAAAAACTCTGCAAGCCAGTAGTACAGGCAGCGTTACTCTTGGAGTGAAAAACAACGGACTGCGTAGTTAGTATGGAAAGTTCTGGTCTTTGACCTCTGAAACACAAGTTTGAACTCAATTTTATCTTCATTTTTTAGTGGGCATTAGGTCAAAAGCAAAACTAATCAAGCATCTGGGCACCACATAGCACATGACAGAGCAATGGAGTTATCATTGTCATCTATCTTCCCAGTGATGGAAGAAGAGAGACGCAGGAAAAGAGCTAAAGGTTAAGGATTATTAGCTCCTTTCTGAGGAGAAGCCATCATTCCTCTGAATTAAAAAATAACTTCAAGTTCGGGCATAGCAGTATATTTCACCGACCCTTGTATCACAATAGACTTCCAGGGGGGAATTCAGATGGGAAATGAAAGTATCTTTAATATTTTAAATTCCACCCTTGCCCTTTTTACTGCGGGTTTGAGCCTTTTTTTTTTTTCCCCAAAAAAAAATATAGCTAGATAGAAAAACAACTTTACTGCTACAGCAGAGTTTAGTTTGGAAGTTAGTAGAATACAGTTTGGAAAGTAAAACTCTAAAAACAAACAAAAAGTTTTACTTGTTTCACTGAGGAGAGTTTCAGTGGGGAATGTTTTGATGCTGTTCAGAACGTTTTGCTTAACAGCCCACCTTAGTCTTGTCATCTTGCGTGGTCCACCACACTTCCCTGCCTTTTATTTTCCACTCCACTGTCCTTAAGCGCCTCTTCCAGTTCCACTGTGGTGAACATGTCTTCTGTGCAGTTTCCCATTGTATAATGCTGAATATTTTCAAGCTGGGCTGGATAAATTCTTTACTATCTTGCTTAATTCACAGCATCATCTGGAGCTGAGTGGGGGCTCTTGCATGGCTCACGTGAGGTSGGGACCTGCCTTTCTTCAGAAGCATATAACACTTGCTGTTATTTTTGCCAGTGTGCTGCAACTCTCCGCTCTTATCGCTGCTTCCTCATGCACTTTAAATAATTAGATAAATAAAGTCATACATGAAGATAGAGAGGACATGAACTGTTCTATTCATAGACATATTCATAGACATAGACGTATTTATAGACCGTGATGCCTAGCAAAAGAAATGAGAATGGGAATGTATTGTTCGTAAAGATTAATGGGTCTTAGTTAAGCAGAATACCTCTCTTAGACGAGCACTCTAACAACTGTTGAAAATAACAATGTTCTACACAGGATATTTAGCTCAAGGCTAGAGGCAGACACACAGTTAMAGTATTTCCATTATCAGCAGAGAATTAAGCTTTAAGAACTAATTAGGAAAATAAAGAGCTGGACTTAGTACGGACTATGTGTAAAGTTGGCAGAATTTTATTTTAAATATATTCTCATGGATAGATTATGCAAGCCTACAACTTGTCGTCCTATCCTACTTAGCACTTTCAGTTTACAATAAGACCCTCAGAATAACAGATCAGAAGGACTGAAATATTTCCTTTTTTTAATTAATAAAAAATCAACAATATTAATGATTGCATTATGAAAATAATGAACACCCGCAAACTAATGCATTTAACTCCTTTCTCCACAAAAGATGACCACTCTTATGGGTTATACTGTGAGCCTAAAAGCTGTAGTGCACATCAAAACTTATACCACTTCCCTTTATATGAAATAATAATAACCTATCTCACAAAAATGCTTAGCAATGTGATTTCTACAACTTGAGAAAATCTGCAGAAATTCAATTTAAAGGTATGTTAATTTTAAGAATAGAAATATAAATCTGCACTGTGCAGCTAGATGACAGATTCCTTAAGTGTCTTCTCTATGGAACTGATCTTCATGCTACTGCCAGAAATCAGCTACATATAAGATACCCATCTGGAGGGGKTTTTTCCATAACTATTGCTCTATATTAAACCATCCACCTTACTTAATAAAATTTGGACAAATCAGGACACAAGCAATCTAGGAATAGCTTTACTTCTTTCTAGCCTGAAAGCAGCTTTCCAATGGTGTCTTTAGCAATATATTAGAAGCACACACATCAAGGTAATCATCACACATCACCCAAACCTTTCTTAGCTATTACCTCTGTCATCCTGTCCCTTGGGGTCCTTTTTACTGCAAATATATGGATGTATATATATATATATGTATGTGTGTATGTATGTATGTAATACATATGGAGCTTGTGGCAATGCTCAAACAGAAGGCAGTAGTATCCAAAATGTGGAAAAAAGGACAGGCCCATTGGGAAAAATACAGGAATGTCGTCAGGGACTGCAGAGACGCGACCAGGAAAGCTAAGGTGCATTTGGAATGTAACCTGGCGAGAGATGTTAAAAACAACAAGAAAAACTTTTTCAAATATATTAAAAACAACAGGAAGTTCAGGGAAAATGTGGGTCCACTCGTGAACAGGGTGGGTACCCTGGTTATGGAAAACACAGAAAAAGCAGAGTTGCCGAATGGCTTCTTCGCTTTGATGTTTACCAAGGGCAGCTCTTTAGAACCCCAGGCCCTTGGGACAAGAGAGGAGGACTGGAGAGAGGAAGACTTGCCCTGTGTAGAGGAAGATTGGTTCAGAGGGCTCCTGAAGAAACTCAACACCCACAAATCCACGGGCCCCGATGGGATGCACCCCAGAGTGCTGCGTGAGCTGGCRGATGTCGTAGCCGAGCCGCTCTCCATCATCTTGGAAAGGTCCTGGAGAACAGGGGAGGTGCCAGAGGACTGGAGGAAAGCCAGTGTCACCCTGGTCTTCAAAAAAGGCAAGAAGGAGGAGCTGGGCAACTACAGGCYGGTGAGGCTGACCTCAATCCCTGATGGAGCAGCTCATCCTGGCTGCTGTTTCCAGGCACATGGAGGAGAAGAAGGTGCTGAGSAGTAGCCAGTATGGATTCACCAAGGGGAAATCATGCTTGATTAACTTGAGAGACTTCTATGATGAGGTGACTAGATGGATAGATGARGGCAGAGTGGTGGATGTTATCTGTCCAGAGTTCAGCAAGGCTTTTGACTCCATCCCTCACAGCATCCTTCTGGGCAAGCTCCGTAAGTGTGGATTAGATGGGTGGATAGTGAGGTGGATTAGGAATTGGTGGATGGTAGGGCTCAGAGGGTGGTGATCAGTGGCACAGAGTCCAGTTGGAGGCCTGTGGTTAGCAGTGTCCCCCAGGGTCAGTCCTCGGTCCGGTCCTGTCCAACTTATTCATTAACGACCTGGATGAAGGGATGGAGTGCTCCGTCAGCAAGTTTGCTGATGATACGAAACTGGGAGGAGTAGCTGATAGCCCTGAGGGATGTGCTGCCATCCAGAGGGACCTGAGCAGACTGGATAACTGGGGGTGAGAAAACTTATGAAATTCAACAGAGGAAAGTGCGGGGTCCTGCACCCAGGCAGGACAGCAGCCCTGCAGAGTGGGTCCTCGGTATCATGGTGGACAACAAGCTGACCATGAGGCAGCAGTGTGCCCCCATGGCCAAGAAGGCAAATGAGATCCTGGAATGCGTTAAGAATAGTGTCTCCATCAAATCGAGGGAGGTGATCGTCCCCCTTTACACAGCCCTGGGGAGGCCGCACCTCGAATCCTGTGTGCAGTTCTGGGCTCCCCAGTACAAAAGAGATGTGGAGCTGCTCGTGAGAGTCCAGTGCAGGGCTACAAAGATGATTAAGGGCCTGGAACATCTGCCCTATGAGCAAAGACTGAGAGAGCTGGGCCTGTTCAGCCTAGAGAAGAGAAAGATGAGAGAGGACCTGATCAGTGTCTATAAGTACCTCAAGGGAGACAGCGAGGAGGATCGGGCCAGCCTCTTCTCAGTGGTGGCCAGCAATACGACTAGAGGAAACGGCCACAAATTGAGGCACCAAAAGTTCCASATGACCTTGCAAMGGAATTTCTTGACAGTGAGGGTGACAGAGCMCTGGAACAGGCTGCCCAGAGAGGTGGTGGAGTCTCCTTCTCTGGAGATCTTCAAAACCCTCTTGAACACAATCCAGTGCCACATGCTCTAGGAGACCCTGCGTGTGCAGGGGGGTTGAACTAGATGACCTTTAGAGGTCCCCTCCAACCTTAAGCATTCTATGATTCTACGGTGCACATCTTATTAAGTCTACTAGACTCAAGGCTGTCTGGAATCATAAAGCCTGGGGCACAGAGGCTTAGATGGTCCTTCCCAATTCTACCTTTACATGCAGTGGAGAATCAATAGCTTTATGCTCTTAAATCAARCACGTTTAGATATTTCATAGTGATAATTTATTTCTGGTATTAAAGTAAATACTGTATATAGTTTTATAAMGGTTTTTCAATGAAGCAATTGAATTCTTATTAAAAATTAAAAAAAAAAGAAGTATCTCTATTGCCTATTCTCTTTTAAAATATGGATATTGTGATGTCTTGAAGAACAGGAGAGCTGGGCACTCTGCTGATACTGCAGACATTCAGTACATTTTAAATTCTAACTGCAACGTCTAGGCTTAAAAGAAATTAAATGAAGCACAGACTTCTTAGACTAAGACAGTATTGAGGACTCAGCTTTAATATAGGAAAATGGTGCTTTCTTCTTCCAAAAAGATTGCTATGCACAAAGCTAAAGAGAAATGAAAGCAAAGGCTCTGATACTGAAATGAAAAATAATATGGCTGTTGATCCTACATGCTGGTATGGAGCATGAGAGAGCTTTTAGGAGAAGCTGAGTTGGCTCTSAAGTATCAAATCCTAGAAGACCATAATGCAAAGGTCTGCAAAACTAAAAACAAAGCAGAACTGACAAACTTAATCAAACCCTTTTGGATCTCAAAGATGTTGTGGCTGAAATGTGGGCAAAACAGTTACTTTGAGAGTGTGGCKAGGCAATATTATTCTTCTCTTTTCAGTAGCTGCCTGTAGCATGACAAAACCTGAGCCTTGGAAGAATGTGCAGAGCCTTGCAACCACATGATGAATGATTGATTAGTGATTAGGACTTTTGCTTGAATGATAGGGTTGGCAGGAAAAGATCTCAATTGAAAGAAGTGGTTGAATCTACGACCGCACCCAGTTTAAGCATAAAAAAAAATGAGTTGCAGTCTTACAGTTTCCTTCTGAAGAAGCTGGTTTATCACAGACAACAGGGAGGTAGGTATCACAGCAAGAAGTAGCTGATAATTAAAGGTAAAACAAAATCTGTAACTTSTTAACTAACAACAAATGGATATAAATAAAATTCGTCTCTATCCTGCTAATTGCTGCAGCAATTGAAATTGCTTGGAAACTTCAGTTTAGATCCTGGGAAATTAAAATCATACCGAAATACATTTCACAAAGGACTACTAATGTTGAAGCAGTAAGCTAAGGATCTTGCTCATTTTGTCCCCTGTCTGAAGAAACACACACAGAGCAGGTGCTTGAAAGCCCTTATCATATTAACTCAATGATCAACAGCAGAAAAATGAGTCCTTCCACCATCCTCACTTATTTCAAAAATGTCTCATTTTTTTAAGGTGCCATATGGTTGCAATCAAACCTTTCATGATGTGTGAATACGTGAGCTCATGAATTTTGTGTGGGCAGATGTATAGTACAAGAATTATTAATATCATGTAAGACCTCTAATGTTTCAGTTATATTTGGGTGCTATAAATTATAAGGTGGTATTCAGAAGCAAGCCAAACCTGAAAGTTTTGTGGTGTGGACTCCTAAAGCTATAGAGGATTCATTATAACTCAGATGAGCCAAAGTCTAATTCTAAGTCAAGCACAGAAGTGTTGTGTCTCCTTGGCTGCAGGGTCCCATTCTGGAACTCTGTAAAATAGCCTTTTTGCATATGCAACCAGAATAGTCATAGAATCATAGAATSGTTAAGGTTGGAAGGGACCTCTAGTGATCATCCAGTCCAACTCCCCGGCAAATGCAGGGTCACCTAGAGCACATGGCAAAGGGTGGGATCCAATCTTCAAGATTGTGAAGATCTCCAGAGAAGGAGACTCCACAACCTCTCTGGGCAACCTATTCCAGGGCTCTGTCACCCTCACTGCCAAGAAATTTTTCCTTAAGTTCCTGTGGAACTTTTGATGCTTCAGTTTACGGCCATTTCCTCTAGTCTTATCAGTGGCCACCAATGCAAACAGGCAAAAGTCCCATGGTTGCCATGAGTTGCTGTTTGCAAGAAAGGACAACAGCAGCTCATAGCCTACCATTGAGCAAATACAGAAACTGTGAGAAATTTAAAATATTTTTTAAAGAAAAATACTTGGGTGCAAATAATGTCTTTATTTTAGAATAGGAAAAATAATATCTGATCTTACAAGAAGAAAATTGCCACCTTGACCTTGTTGGCTTGCAGAAATGACTGCTAGTGGAAGTTAATATTTCAGATATACGATAAATTCTGTTTTCCTCCAGTGTGATACAGAGATTTCTTTGCAGTAACATTTCTTGCTGTATGTGCATGACACCACCTGTTACATGTGACTAGCAGAAATACAGCCTTCCTATGGCTGGGACACCAACCAGTTTCTCAAATTCATAAAAATGAAATGGTCTCCTACAATGGTACAGGAACCTCAGCAGCTGAGGCAGAGGATGGGAAGCAGTCAGAAACACCACGCTAAGCCTTTCATCTGCAGGTCACTAGTTCAAATTCAGCTGAAGATAATACCAGCTAAAAGTAATTAGGATGACCACTGGACTAGATGAAATGTTATTGACTCCTACATCAGAAACCCATCCACACAACCATTATTTCTTTCCTTTCTTTTTTTTTCTTTTTTTTTTTTTTTGATCAGATTTTTTTCTTAGGGATTTAAGGGGCCAAACCTGAAGCTATGGCATGTCAGGGTTGAAGCTCATGTGCAGACAACACAGGGAAACATGCGCCACTCGTACTGACCTGCTTACGTCGATAAAAGAAAAGGTTGGTTTCCAAGGCTCTTATGGGCATCTTTCATAAGCACCATATTGATCAAAATGCTATCATGCTGTTTGTCTTCCACACATATATATATCACACTTGCTTTTTGTTGTTGTTGTTTTGTTTTTACTCAGGTTTTAATGATTCGGATTTTGGTATTGTAGTTATTTTCTCCTATGAGAAAATATGAACCTTATTACTGACTGAACAGTTAACAGAGTCCAGGCAAAAATTATATATATTGAAACTTTTTTAAAAAATGGCTTTTGTTTTACCCAGTTTTACTTCTGTGCTGCAGGATCTGAATCCATATATTGTCTTCAGAAATTGTACTAAACAATAATKAGATTATCTGAGAGACAGACTTTCACTAATCTGAAAAACAATAAATCTTAGGTAAGAGTCTGAATTCTGTGACTCCCTTGAAAATGTCTGCCTTCTTGTCATTTATCTGACTTACTTTCTTCTTTGTGCATTCTGGTCATATGGAAACATTGAAGCCTCATCTACATATCCGTGAAAACATCACAGAGATATGAAGACGAACACTGGTACAGGTTGTCCAGAGAGGTTGTGGACTCCTTGAAGATATTAAATCCAATTAGACTTGGCCTGAGAAGACGCTCTAGATGACCCTGGTTGAGCAGTGGGATTGAAGCAGACCATCTTCAGAGATCCCTCCTGGCCTCAGCTGTCTGTGGTTCTGCAAAACTCCACATTTAACATCATCTGCATGGTGACCCGCACGGTGAAACAGGTTGGGATATGTGGCTGACTATCCCATATTTTAGCGGTTTCCTCTTACATTCCCATCTAATGGAAAGATCCAGTATCTTTCCTTGGGTCATTATAGAAATTGGTCTATATTGTTCARCTGATATTATATCAAATAAAGCGTTCTGCAAACATTTTTGTCAGGATTTTGTGACCTTCTCCTACCCAAGCCATTTACAACAGGGCAATATGAAATCAGCTTCAGGAAAAGCAGAAGTAGTATTTGAAAAAAACAAATAGGAAAACAGAAGTAAAAAATACTGTCATCCAAAAAAGTAGCAATTAACTATAAATAAATTTATTTTTCACTGTATTTGGAACTAAAAGAGTTTGAATAACAGGCTTTTTATCCCTTATGATGAAGCCATGCTCACTTCTTAGACTTGCTTGTGTCTTTCAGATATTAACTGCACTGGATATTTACAGAGAAGTTACCTCTTCTCCATTTTTTTCTCTCCTTTGCTGTTTTTTGCTAAAAGATCTCTTCTAGTCTGTGCCTGTCTACCTACACATCTACCTACCTTTTCCTTGACAGCCTGGAAATGTCACCATATATGTGAGTGAAGAAGGCTGCTGTAACCATGGGAAAAGTGTGCAGAATTCTCTTTTGCAGCCTACTTTTTTTCTATGCAGAATACACTTTTCCTTTGATCATGGTGCTATAGCTATCTTTAGTTGTGTTTGTGGTGGATGCTTCAGTGAGATTTGCAGAAGTGCTTAGACACAGCCAAGTCCACGTGCAAAGGCAAAAATGAGGAGAGTGGGTGCTGAGATGTACAGATGATCTCAAAGGATGCAGCACCAGTAAAAAATCAGTGTACACTTGATATCATATAAAGAAATCCAGCTGTAGTTTCTGGGATAACTCTATCATGACTGAATAGAGCAACCTAGTTTAGAAAGGGTGGTTATCCACACTTCTCATGCCTGAGGTAGGACAGATGAATATCTGCACTAAAATCTACTTTTTAGGGGTTTTTTTTTTGTGTGTGTACGTGTGTGTGTGTGTAAGATGCACTTTTCCATATACCTTAAAATCACATCTCTAGAATAAATATATAGTGTACTTTGAAGTAAATTCTAATGGTATCAGAAGTGAGATATTCACCTGCACACTGCTCAGTGTGCACAGTACTCACAAAGTGCCTATCTCTATAGTTTTGCTTCTTCCTATTTCTCCTAGTTCACTGATATCTCTTTGTCCTCTAGACATTGTATTTTTTTTTCTAGTTGTGTATATACTGTTTCTCAAAATGCAAGGAGATAATTAGAAAGTAGCAGAATGATTACAGAAACAAAACATTTGTCTAAAAATACTCCTTCGTTTATACATGGGTCTCCAAATTAAAACTTGTGCCACCTGAGAGAGACAAGCTGGACTTTTGTAAAACAGAGATGTCTCTGCAATACCTGTATATGAAGATGAATACACTGCCTCTCATTCTATGAGATCATCTGGAGCATGACCGTAGACATTCAGTCTCCTTACAGACACACAAAAACACATCAAGCAGAGTGAGGGCAGAACCCCTGGGTCCTTAGCACTAGTTTAAACATTCATTATTTCCATCATTTTTTCTGACGCAATATTTAGCTATGTTATACAAAATGGCTAATCTGACTTGACAAAGCTATTCTAAAGATCTCCAGCTCAGCATACACCCTAGTGCTTGTCCAACTCAGAATACTCTTGTGCTTAAAGCATTCCCATTCAAGGTAGAGGAAACTACTTAAAATCCCCTCTCTGTATGGTTTATAGGCAGAGATTGGAAACATCATCCCTTATCCCTTGGGAGTATCCTTATCTGTACTAGGCTGTTGAGTATTCAGAGGCAGGATTCCTGTCATTCCTCATGTTAAAACTAATCCACTTTGTATAAAATATTSAAATAGTCACTGATACAGAGAGCATAAGCAGTCTGATTGGAGAGACACAGGGAGAATAATGCTCCAGCCCCATGGCCAGACCAGGAGATGGGTTGCCTATATCAAGACCACACCACTACAAATGACATAGTGTTATTTAAATTAAATTATTTAAATTAAATATTTCCCACCTCATCTGAATACACAGAATTCATGTAGGATAAGCAGGATAACACATGTAGGGTAGTCAGGAAGTTAAGCACATAAGCATGTGAATTATTATCCGTATTAATTCTTACTTAGCAGATGAACTAACATCAAATGATTACTGTTGCTTGGATATTTCTCTCTCAAGGATTATATAGGATTTCTTTACTTAAAAGAAACTGGAGGCATAAGCAGTATCCCACAACCCTCTTTAATTAATTACCTGATGCATAAGAAAATGGTTCCTGCTAATTGTTTAGTTCCACAACTAAACCCTAAACATTGTCTTCTTTTTTTTTTTTTTTTTTTTTTTTTCCACTATTCCTAATAAAGAAGTGACTAAACCCAGCAGCTCTTAACTATCATGGTGATAAAAACATTGGAAGCAGCTTGAAATCTATCTACTGAACAGAGGCTCTTGGTTAACTTGGCTGATAATTCTCATGTCTGCAAAACTTCCTAGTGTATACAGTAGCACATAAAACTAGCACAGACATCTACAGAAAAATACCTTTAGCTACAGGATAAATGTTGGGACTTAACAGCAAATCAATATTCTGCTCACAGGTAAAAAGCTAACAAATACTCAAAAAAACACTATGGACCAAAAGAACTGCATTTAATGCTGACCTTAAATTGCCTCTGGGGTTAAACGCCAGATTTTAAGTAAATAGACCAGAATGCTCTTAGATTTATCACCTCTTAGAATTGAATTTCTCAAGATCTCACCAACAGATTGAGTAATATGAAAGGAATTATCAGAAATACTATGCTTCAAGTCATATCTTCTCATGTGATTGTACGGCACCCTACCCAATGGGGCTCTGCATCTGACTAGAATCTCCAAATACTACTGCAATAGCAATCTTTTACAATGATAGATATTAAGAACTAAATCCTATATCCTGCAATCCCTTTAGTGTATGTTACTAAAGAAGTTGGACAGAATAACTAAGTACCTTAAACACAAATGTCTGAGAAATAAACAACAAGCAACTTTTAAGAACCATTTTATGTAAAAAGCAGAGCTCATCCTAATTGAATCAGTAGTGAGAAATGCTTCTCTTTACCTGAATATAGGAAAAAAACAAAAAACCTCATGGCATTATGCATAAGCTAAATAACACAATATTAAAACTCTGAGAAACAATGGTGTACATAGCCATTTGCTTCTGATAACTTCAGAATGAAGAAAATAAAAATAAAAAAATCCCCCAGCACCAGGAWACACCCTTCAGAAATGAACTTCTAAAGATAAAGGTTTAATTGCTAAAATTTCAGATCAGCAAAAAGCACTGATTCAGTGGCTTTAGGAGTTCTCAGAGTTTACAATTCAGTTGTATTTACATAAACATTTTGCAAAATTGGGATCCTGAGTTTTCCAGGTAGATATTGCTTTTTAAAAAAAAAAAAAAAAAAATAATATTTTTGTTAAGGGCACAATTGGATGTGAAAAAAACAATCTGTGTCTTTTGTGCCTTGTACATTGGCCCCAGTAATAAAAATACAAGACAAAGGCAATCCACAGCAAGGCTACCATTGTCTACACACTTCTGCTTCACCTGGGCAGCCTTTTTGCTTTGAGAGATAACAACCAAGGACCTGAGGTTATAATCAGAAGCCAATTGAGTTGCACAAACAGCCCAAGTTTCTTTAATGACTCTGCTGCACTGTGTCTCAGAAAACAAACAGAATTGGAGCTATCTCAGCTCACCGAGTAACTCTTCCATGGTAAATAAGTCCTGGGAAACAGAACTCTTTTACTTTAGCGCAGAAAGCACAGCTACAGCTTTTTATTTTGAGCTTCTAGGTAGTTCAGGTACCATGGTGTTCCTTCATCTCTTTAAAATCATTTGGGATAAAAGGAACTATAAAATAGTTTAAGATATTATTTTGTGATTCACATCTTCTAGATGGCTGGTACAGTAAATTGAAATGCAATTTTACATAGTCAAATGTAAAATAATAAGTCTGAATGCAATGAACCAGAAGAAGAGCATGTTATTTTCTCTTTTGAGGTAGTTATGCAACCGACTGTCCAAAAACGGTTTTCCAGGCTACAATACAAATGCACTTGAAGCTATTATATTAGGTTTTTTAAACACATAAAAACAGAAAGGCAGATAATCAGCATGACTGTGAAAGATCTTACAAATCGAAACACTGTTATTTGACACTACTTCTTAATTTCATCAAAAAGAAGTATTCAATTTTATCACCTTCATAGGAAAATTGTTGCTATTTTTCAAGCAAAAAAATAAATGCTAAGCTTAAGTATATTTTCTTTTTTTTAAGAGAAATTATTGAAAAGAAACTCATAGCAAAGCAGTCATCACAGAAACTTAGATGATTTACAATAAGTAGGCATCCTGACGCTCTTATTAATATCTAGATAAATCAAATGTATTAATCCTGGCATTTAAGTAGTTACATTGGAACAGATTTGATCTACATGAGACTGGTAGACAATTTGGATGAAACACTCTATACTCTTTTCTTGTTCTTCCTTGGGCTCTGATTTCTTGACAGTGCCATATGCAAGGTATAAATTTCTATCCTGWGCTATATAGCGAATAGATAACTTCACATTTTGAGTATGAGTCATTTGGACAATTCTTATGCTCCTTTGAGTCAAGCCTAGTTGAATTAAAAATGCATCAGGCTGACAGACTTGGTACTTCTAAGCAAAACTAGGTAATGACAAGAAATGGAGAAAAATAATGTAATTACCCCCAGCCTTTAAATGAATGGAAAAGTGTATAATAAAATTGAAAAATGTAACAAGGAATGTAGGCATAGAAAGGAAACAACTGATTAATATTGTGGTGGCTTTTTTCTTCTGCTTTTTTCTTCTAAGAGTTTTCTCCTATCATGATCAAGAACATAGAGATCCTTCATGTTAAAAGTGCGTCTAGGATCCAAATGGTATATCCAAAATGAGTTTAAGAGAAGACATAAAAAAATGCTCTATGTGGATGTACTGTATCACTTTCTTTCACTACTCTATAGACAGCTCCCATTTAACACTCTGTGTTAGCTACTGTTAAAAGGTGCATGTGCACTCTAGACTTTCACTGTGCACACCCTTGCAGAGCTTGCTGTAACAGCCAGGCAATGCCAGTGAAGAGGAATCAACACAGGATCCATATGTCATAGGTCCACAAGAAAAAATCTGTTATAGCTAGCAAGCAAAAAACAAAATGAGATTGGGCAGAGTCATTTCTGTGGTTTAAAGAGCATATTTATCATTCAGGGATGTAAGGCAGTCTGTCCAAGCTAGTATAATTTGCTTGGCTCTTGCCCTGACCAGACTCAGGTTTTGATCTGGATGGTGGCTTAGGCGAAGTGACTAGGTGGTTGGAACAAATCTAAAATAATATTTTAGCCAGCTTCTGTCTCAAATAGCTGCCACAAACTCTTTAGAGTTTCTTCCAGGGAAAAGGAGTAACCAAAAATCAACCCTTAGTCATCTGTCAAATTCGATAACTTTACGTTACTCCACACTGCTGGAAACAAGCTTGAGTCAACCTAGCAGAAGTGCCATTTTGCTGATGAGTGCAGTCCCAAGGTCAACAAAATCCCAACCCATGCCATTCAGATTATTAGCCGTTACCAAAAGCACAAAATTCTTGCATCGCATATAAAAACACTGGGATTTTTCTTAGTGACAAAAAAAAAAAAAAAAAAAAAAAAAAAAGAAAAGAAAAAAAAGCCTCCCCACAAAAAATAATATATTTGGGAAAATACTTCCCTCAATCTCTTGTAAAGCAGAAAACAAATATTAAGAGAAATATAAGACGTAAGAAATAAAAGTTGGTCTTTTGAAAAACAAACAAGCAAACTACAAAAAGTTATGGAAGACACATTTCTCTTTTAGTTACTCAAGGATAGGACCAAGAAAATAATGTTAGAGTTCAGATTTTTTGTACCATTTGGAAAAAATCATGTTCTCCACAGTTCATCATTTCATGGGAAGTTTCCTTAGAGATTCCTATATCACAGAGCCGAGGAATCTAAATAAACAGAACTTTAACACAGTTTTACAAAGGCTTTAAGGTTGATCTGATTCAAATATGTACTACATTTTTTCTTACACGCTCTGCACCAAAAATGCTGAAATGTCAGATAAAGTGCTATACCAGTTAATAGTAATCAGCTTCTGAAAGCTGTGGAAAAATTTACTCTCCAGTCCTGTGAATGATTTGTTTGGATTTACTGGATTATTAAACTAAACATGGGTTTCGCTCTTGTTTTGCAAATAAACTTAAATTGTCCTATTTACAGTTTCAATACCTTGAAAGTAATAACATGCAGAAATGAGAATGTATTTATGTGAATGGTTTATAGCGACTAATCTTCCAAACAGTGATTTTGACAATTTGGGATTCTCATTAAGTACACATTATGTTGTACTATTGAAACATAAATTCAGAAAAACAAAGGATGCTTTAGACTAACTTCCTCAGACAGAAACATGAATGCCATCACATTAAACACCATTGTGCTGTGAACAGTGCCGATTTGTTGAATGTGTTATTTAATTGGGTCTTAAACAAAAATCAAGCTCAAGCTTTTTTAAATTGAATAAATGGAGGGCTTCAGTGCATCCTACTGCTGAAAAAAGTGTCATCTGAAATGAGTCCTGAATTACAAATAACAAATACCCACAAAATAAATCCATCACATAGAATTCATTTATTGCACAAAGGATAAAATATGAATATATGCATATATTCTGTCTATATATACATATATAATCATTTTTATGAGTACAGGAATTTGTACAGGGCAGAATTTGGTACAATTCAGGAAAAAAAATATATATGTATATATATACTTTATTTTATATATATATATATTTTTTTTTTCCCTGAGAGATATATATATATCAATCAGCCAGTTCCTACTTCAGATTATCCCTGGCATTGAACCTCTCATTTAACTGTTCTCAGTCTGATTTCGCCATTGGAAAAACAAAGATAATATTGGCTAAACTACATTAAACAGCTTTAAATTGTTTCATGCATTGTTGTCCGGAGACCTTTTAATGGAAAGCTTTAAGGAGATTAATAGAGGAGTTTAAGTCAGTAGGTTTCATATGTTTAGTTTGGATATTAGGAGCTGTTCAGCCACCAGAACTGTGGTGTCCAGAATGGCCTTTGAATCAAGCAAACATATTTTACAATAAGATTTGATTAGTTTTTGAGAGTGATTGTTTGATACTGTTGCCTGTTTGGCTAGACTTGCTGACCTGGAAAATCCAGCTTCATTGAAGTACAATGGATTCAAATGGCAAAATGGTACCAGAGAAATAGCAGATGTGATATGAAGTTTTCATCTTACTCTCATTTATATCCCATTAATGAAATCAATGCAAATTTTGGTAGGATTCAGCGCTCTGCTACCCTGTAAGAATGATGGAAATGAAGGGCAAAGGTGTTAATTAATAAAGCTTTTATATCAGGGAAGATGCACAGAAAAATGCATCACAATAGTCCTAGAACACTTTTTCTTTCTCCATTGTAGCCTTTCAAGTCCTGTTGTCAGTTTTCTTCCTGAGTTATTCTACTAGAAATAAAAGTGTCAGCAATGAAGTACATTTTAAGCAATGTGGAAAAATAAAAATGAATTGGAGAAACACAAGCAGTACATCTGGGTACAACTCTCTGAAGCTCAGATAAATCTGCACAGCTTCGTGTTGATCAGTCAGGGTCAGAAGCAGGGGGTCTAGAGTTATAATCACACCCTTTGATGGATGTTACTTGCTCTATATTTCTGCTGAAGAATATGTGACATCAAAGACAATTAAACCGAAGTCTGGCTTCTCTGCTCTCCAGATCCTCTGTGTAGTATAGGGGGAGCTTTACCTGGAGCACATAGCACGGAGTCAGACATCTGACAAGGGACGTGACTGAGCTCCTTGACACCCCTCTCCTGAGCCTGCTACAGGTCACTGGCTACATACACCCTCCCCATGACCAGGTGTTTCTCAAATACCCACCTTCCTCTGCCAAATATGGTCAAAACTACGCAGTTATTGGAGGACACTGACAGACAAATGATCGTATGAGACACATTCTCTAGGGAACCAGGCCAAAATAAGATTCCTGATTAATCTCACATTCCCTATCTCCCATTTATCCTGTAATTTCCCTAGTAGACCGATTCTCCTTCCACTCTCTATCACCACTGTATTTAAAGAACCAAAGAACCCTTTGTGCATTTCAGCATTACATATAATTCTGCTTTCAGTATCTCATTTTCCTCCTGCAGTCACTGGTTCAACTTAATTCTGCATATTTTTATGGGTCTGCCAATCCCCTCCTTTCCCATGCCATGTGTACATATATTTTTAACCCTCCTCACTTATTGCTTGGACTGCTCTTTATATCACCTTACTTAATCATGTTGGCCTTTTCTGACCTTTTTGCTGTTTAAATTTAAACAGGAATGGATTTCAATTGCAGTCTATTCAAGTATTTCTTAAATATTTACCACTTCTCCTCAGTACATTTGCCATGTGTTATAGAATTTCTATCAAAATCCCCCAAGGCATTTTACACTCTTCCAACTCAGCTTTCCTAGAGAAAAAAAATAATAAAATACACTCTTACAACCCCTGAGTATTTCTCTTTATATGTTTACCCTCTTAAAATTTTAAAATTCACTAATGCTATATTCCTAAATTCTAATAGTTTGTTTTGAATTTTCTTTTTATTAAGGAATTGATTTTCAGTGACAATCTAATCCATATAGGTCAACAAATGAATGAGTCAAAGCATCATTTTTTCCAATATGGCTTCTAGATACTATATTTCCACCCTATATGGAATATCCATATTGCATACTTTCTATAAAACAGACTATTTAAAAAATATCCAACAGAAATTATGGAGTTTTATATGAGCATAACCCTGTTATTCTGTGGGTTTTTATAGTGGGAAGAAGCTGATAGGATAACAGACATTCCTAGGGCTAATGGAAGAGTATAAAACACGATTACAGGAGTTGGAAAATTCAGCCRCAATATCTTTGCAGAACTCCATCATGTTATACAACAATGAATTATTTTCTGCTTGGCTATCAAGGTCTCTATGTCTGTTGGAATACTTTCAGTTCACACATCAGATAGCTGGTTATAATAGTCTGTGGATGCTTTTTATATGAAATGTGATTTCCCTTCTGTGTGCTCTTCTCTCCAAGGCTTTAATATGAATATCCTGAAGAGTTGCACTTCTGAAAGAGTAAGAGGAATTAGTGACATTGCACAGGACCCTTAGTGAGACATACCAGGCAAGTTCTGGACTCTTGTGCGCGAGAGAAGAAATCCTCTAGCATGTGCAAAAGATATGTCCAAAAAATGTAGTCACGTGATCATGCAGTAACTGTACAGTGTGCAAATACACACTGAACTACTTAAAATTTCCTCTACTTTCTAGTAGAGATTAGTTCTTCTATATGTATACTTCTGATAGGCACTCTTTGTGCACATTAAATTATCATTCTTAGTTAGGAAAAAAAGTGCAATTGGCAAATGTAATCTCAAGGATCAAGAAAATAAATCCAGGTCCTGGATTCCTAGCGCAACGTGTCAGACTTTCTCCACTTTTCCTAAAACGGACTGGCATGGCATGCTCATAAAATCCAGCCATAATTTGCAGGCAATACAGAGTTAAAATCTCCATACAAGAACTGTGTCTGAAGACCTTAGATATTTTATGATAGTCTGATTTGGATGCATCCTTGAGAAACACCAGTAGCTTCAGCATGGCTGTGTGAATGTGAAAGTAGAAGGAACATTATTTAAAATTAATTTTGCAGTGCAAAATAATTGTTCAATTTTTCCTTTTTAAAGCTCCTCCTTCCAGAACTTTAAATGCAATAACTTATATACTTTAAAAAAAAATCAATACAAAATGTCTAATTGATCTGGCTCTATGAATCTTCTGTTTCAGCACGTATCTCGCCAAAATAAATCTAATGAATCTGTAACTATAAAACAACATAACTAATTCAGCAAAAGGTCCAAATATAATTTACTGGTCTCTAGAAGTGGTTGTAAAATGTCACTGGCTTGTAGTAAATATCCACACAGTAAAATTGCAAACAATTTGAATGTACAATTTTAGGGAAGAAACAGACACAGTATGACTATGAAAGATAAAATCGTGATCAATTAATGTAAATTGCAGGAGTCCACAACTAAAAAGAGATTAATTAGGAAGACATTTGGATTTAGAAAATCAAGCTTGGGTATAATGCATATCAAGAGAAAGATTCCCAATAATTTCTTGGATATGCAAGATCCAGTTGCACTCTTCATAAATATCCAAAGTTATTTATGTTCTGAGATAAGAAAAATCRCTTTATTAGACTAGAAGAATCTAATAAGAAAGTTCAAATGATTAAAAAAGAATAAATTAAAACTAAATTAGCCCTCTATATTCAGGGAAAATAATTATTTCAGAAACAGAATCTCATCTTCAGTAGAAAAGCGGCTTATGTGATGCCTAAAATGAGCAAAAATATCCATAAAGCTGTTAGTTAAAACATATATAACAGTATAAAGTATTACATGCCACATTCTTAAATTATATCATTCTGTCTAAGTGAGTTTTGGAAATTTCTGTTTATAGTTTTACAGTGCTCATGAAGACTCTTGGCATTCTTCCTTAGAGATAACTGCTATAGTCATGTTAATGGATTCAAACAGTTTTSAGCACCTCCTCAGTTGCATATGTAGATCTGCATTCACTGCAAAGTCGAACACTTCTCTGCTGAACTGGGATTCACACAGCTTAAGCATGTGTCCTTAGAGTTAAGAGTTTGCAATACTTTTCAGCTTCTCAGCTCAAACACTTAAGAAGTGAAACTCGATACTGGATAGTCAGTGAAGGAAAGTGGATACTGATGACAGGCACAGGGATACTCAGACCCTTTCTCTGATTCCTTCTTCTCTTAACAGCCCTTGAAACTGGTTTACTTTTGCCTTTGCTTAAATATGCTCTAGGAAAACACAGTAYATTATTGTGCAGCTTGCAGAACAATAAATAGTGCAACTTTAATMTTTTCTCATCTATTTGGCCTGATGGAGTGTTGTTGGGGTCTGGATTTGTTCCTAAGCTCTCAGATTGCATGATTATCATGTTGCTCAGGGCTTCCAAGACAGTAGATTTTTGCCTCAGAAGTCTGTAAGTTTCAAATTGGCACAGGATTCTCCTAAAAATAATTCTATGACATCCAAACATGCACCTCTTGCAGCTCTCTCAAAATTCTTCGGCACAGGCAAAGCCTTTGGAGAATTCCACCTTCAGCACTGGATAAGCTCCAGACAGAGTTACCTGAATACATCAGCAGTATAGGAAGACATTCAAAAAGGTAGGTTGGAGGACATTAAAATAAGAGCTAGATGTACACTCTAGAGCTAAGAAAAATGTGTAAGAACTGGTAGAACAGGAGAGTGAAGGAGTAGGTATGAAGTAGGGGTAGATATTCTCATAGCTCTCAAGAGTAGAGGGAGCTGTAGATGCTCTTCATATTGAATCAAAAAATATATATAAAAAAGAGCAAAATAGAAACAATCTATATTGCTTCTCAGAATAATTTTATACGTATTGCATGTTCATTCCAGAAAGCAGCTTCTCTGGGACTTACAAGATGGATAAGACACAGATAAAACACTATTTTTTTTTCTTTTTTTTTTTTTTTATTTGCGTATTTGTTTTTCTGACAGAATGTGTATCATACCCTGAAAGATGATTTATTCACAGTCCCCTTCGTTCTTTGTCTCTCACCATTTTTCACATATAAGAATCAAAGCAATCTTTGTAACATTTCTTGAGATTGTTCTGTGAGACCTTTTTGTCTTTATTCTTAAAACATTCAATGCTTCTTCCAGATGCGATGGTTCTGTTCTGGAGAAAAAGTTTTGTAAAATTAATAGTAGTTATTTCTTAGGAAATGGCAGAACCCTTGAGATTATTCACTAGCTCACAGTATATTTAATCTCTGCCCTCATGGAGCACTCACTGGATTTCTCAGATTAAAACTTTTTTGTGGTAGAGTATTAGTATTTTCCCCACAACAAGAGGAGATACTTAAAGAGGTCTCTTTACCATTATTTTTAACGCCCTCATTATTAAGAAGGTGAAGAATCTCTGTGTGCTGTTGTCAAAGGATCGCAAGAGTAGGTAAAACCTTATAGTGTAAATTCTCAGACCGTAAGAAGTGAATTGTAAGAAAAATTATAAGCGTGACAAAACTGCTTCTGCAAGCATCACTGAAAAATTGAAATTTGGATGATATCAGGAGAAAAAAAACACAAGAAGAAGTGAAAAAAAACCAAGAAAGTGAAAGAAAGAAGTGAAAAAACAAGAAGAAGTGAGACTGTAATAATGCCTATTGTGCCTACTGTAAATTTTTATGGTAAACAGTAATGAACCTGAGAGCTGGCCATTCAGAAGTAAGGAAAATGAGTCCAAATATGCTTAAGGGTTAAAAATGTCTAGCTTAGGAATCCAACTCTTCTYAACACTTATTTCTAGTGATCTGAAAACTTTTCATCTGATGGTAATTAATTATTTAGTCAAAGCCCTAAGCACTTGCTCAGCCCCCATCATTTTGTTTCCCAGCAAATCTCTTCCTATCAAACATCTCCTGAAGTGGCAGTTCAAGACAATTTCAACAACCAAGGTTTAAATCAGACTACTAACAATTTCAGAATTTGCATTGTATTTTTATGAGCCCCCTCTCTATCCATAAGAAAAGCCAATGACAGCAGAGCTTGGAGGCACCTGCAATCCAGGTTGAACGTGCCTACCACTCTTTTGCTCTTGCAGGGATTGCCAGGTGGCTGCACACTGTGACTGGCCGAAAGTAAGCTTCTCCTATTATTTTCTTATTCACCTCTAAAACCTCATGACTGAAAACTTATTAAGGAGAAAGCCTCTAGGCAAGTTGGAATAAATTTTGAATCAGCTCCCAAGATAACTACATTTTCCCAAATGGACCCCTACAAGCCTTATTACACTATAAAGAAAAACTTTCACAGTGGGAGGAATTGTTCTCTTTTAAGGTCTAGTTACAATATGCATCACCCAAGGAGTAAATGAAAGATATTTTGTGTGAATGGCTTTGTGTATTTCTAATTTCCATTGATGATTATTGTTGAAATTCCCGAACTGTGTACCCCAATGCATTTTCCTTTCAGGACAAAGCAGGTGGGCYGCCATATACAGTGAAAACTCAGTAGCCAGTTAGGAAGTTATTGACCTCCTGCCTCTCATGTGAATTGCTGCATTTGTAGTTATCACCTAGGAAAGGATACAAATTGCAGTCCATCCTATAATATTAAATAACAGAAAATATTCCGCATTTCAAATTCAGAGTCTGCAACAGCAAGCACAGTTTTCTTTTTTGTAACGGCTTGGGATACAGTTTGTGTTTTTCTATCTAATAAAAGATTAGAGCCATCTCTTAGGTTTTACTGCCACTCTGGCTATACACGCCACATAACTATTTATCTCATCAAACACTAGTTTACTGGCAGTTAYGTCCATCTTTCTGGCACAGTACTATGTCAGCGAGAACATTAAGTGAAAGTGAAGCAAAGTTGGTGTTCATGCTAGGCAGTGTACAAGAGAAAGGATGCCGTGGCAATAAATTCAGTAGATTTAGAAAACTCACCCCCGGCACAGTAGGATTTTTAACCTGCTTCTTCTAGCAGCTGGCGGGAACATACACAATATTATACCCTTCACTTTCCTCACATCCCCTCTAGAGGCATGGAGATCATGTGACGGAATATGAAGCGGTCTGGGAGGGCAAGCAGGTGTGAAGAAATGTCTCTCCACTTTGAGGGCTTCTCAAAAGTCAAGCACAAATGAATGATGAGGGTGTCCTTTGGAGTCTTTGAAATCGTCTCCCAAAACATCTTCTTATGTGCAAATGGCTTGTAGGGAAGAGGGATATTCACACTCAAGAGAAGAGGAAGCTTGAGCAGATACTAGYTGTGCAATTCACCTGACTAGATTTAACTGAAGATTAGGCTGGACTCTGCTGCCAAAAGAGGCACGGCATTTAAATACAATTCAGGTGCTTGAATCGGGCTCTGTTTTCCCCACTGGCACAGCACAAACATCCTAAATGTCTAAGCCTGTGCGTGGAGTAATTTAACACCTAAATGTCTTGTCTTTATGCTGCTCATTCTGACTGAAAGAGGTTTATAGGGAAAACACGACCTGACACACTCAATTCTCTCCTCATACACTTAGTTCCTCAAAMCTTCTCATGGTCATGTCTATGTTTCCTTTACAGATTTTCCCTGTGACCAGCATAGCACAAGCCCCATCACAGAGACTATTCTAGATGAACGTGCCAAGTWCCTTCACCAGCACTGTAAGCAGGCAGAGATGCCTTCTTTGAAAGCCAAACAGAATTCTCATGGCTCCCAGAGGAAGTCGTCTGGAGACAGAGATGTCTGAAAAAAGAAGCAGCCCTACTGCTTCCACGGCCCAGGTAGATGGACACTGCAGCCCTTTGGCCACCTCACCAAAACTTCTGCCTAAGCAGTACCAATGCGCTGGGCAGTTCCTGTAGTAACCACTACCTCTACCCTCCACCATCACCTTTGTGGGCTCTCCTTTCCAGTTCACCTCTGATGAACAAATTATCTCTAAAACATACATTTTCATAAATACTTAGTCTTAGTACACATACTCATAAATATATTTGTTAAGTAAGCCAGACATTTTCACAAGTAAGCATAGTATAGACAGTTCCGCAGTCATCATACTCTTRGATGTAATAGGCCACAGCTGCTCTTATTATCTAAAGTAGCTGGTCTGGACGCCATCAGATTCAGGATGTCAGGATCAGTGGCAGAAAATAAATTCATAATTTGATGTTTCTGTAGAGGATGCCTGATTAGAAACACCTTCTCATGTACCAGACCTGTATGAATTCTCACCTCATCTTGTGGCAGTATAGCTTTTGGAAGACAAATAGTTTAAAGGTATGCAATACCCTTCCAGAGTAAGACAGGAGAATAATATCTGAAGAAAAGAAACATCTGAAGAAAAATTATTCTGCTTTTCCTGCCTTGCTGTCAGCAGGTTACAGAGGTTTAACTTTGTGTTCTTGAGTTATRCTAGGGTATTAACTTGGGTATTTTAAGTGGTAATCAATTAATGAAATCCTCTTCTGCTATAGSAAACATTCTTTAAGCACATAATTTTGTGGCATTTAAAATAATATAGTAAATATAAGAATAAATATCTGAAAAATTCTTGTAAGGTCTAGTTAACAGAAGTTTGTATATTACGGTCCAGACTCTACAGTTTTTTAAAGAAAATTCTACTGGAATTAAAGTTTCCATAATATAGTGTCATTAAATTAATGAGTTGATTTAATCAACAGATTTGCCAACTAAGCAAACATTGCAGCAATCCCACTATCCACTGAAATGCATTTATTTAAATATTTGGTTAGTGTTTAACTTGGTTCATTATGTGCTTTAGCAATATTGTACGATGTGCATAACAGTGTTAGAATATAGCCTTGGGGCACTGTATACAGTATTAAAATTTCAATGCCCCTTAGGCAAAAAGGAACCTGAGATGATATAGGGCTTTTGCAACTCAGCTTCAAATTGGAAGCTTAAGGATAATTAATGAGGGACTTAGCAAAATATACTGGGAATAAACAAATAGCCACTCTGTAAATAAAAAAAGCCCATGCGATAAGCCTTAGGTTAGGCTTTGCCCTCTGGTGTTCCCAGAGTATAATTAAGTAATCTTAGTGGAATTAGACTGGAAGGCATTGCCAACACTTTTTTTTTTTTTTTTAATTTTTTTTTTTTTCAACACTAAGTAACTTGATACCAAAGGAAAAATATTTTTTTAGATCTCCAGATATTTTTTCCAGTGAGCCCATATAATAGCAGATGATACATGAAGCATTTACATGTGGCATACATTAAAGGTATAAAATTTTTCCAAATTGTTTTATTTTAAGGAGTTACAAAGACAAAGGCTTTTCTAAAGGGAAAGAAAGAGCGAAAGAGAGGGGGAGAGAGAAGGAAGG
>PTEX01000066.1:1334202-1556848 GCA_003342815.1 Eudromia elegans
AAGGAAGGAAGGAAGGAAGGAAGGAAGGAAGGAAGGAAGGAAGGAAGGAAGGAAGGAAGGAAGGAAGGAAGGAAGGAAGGAAGGAAGGAAGGAAGAATTTGTAGCTGGTGAAAACAGATAGTCTAACAAAAATTACTTCTACCACTGCCTCGGTAGATTCTGAAGTAGTCAAGAAATCAAGCACTGAGGTAAATACTGTTATTGTTTAACCTCCCTCTGAGTTATATTCCTGGAGCTGAGGATTTTTGCCTGAGGTTTTGTGAGTAGCCAAAGATGTCTGGTTTATTACAGGAACAGACATAAATGACAAAATCGGAAACTGAAGAGGGTCAGAGAGAATAGCTCCGCAYGCAGTGTATTTTACAGACTTCAGTGATTGGTAGTGGTGACTTACTGGGATGAAGAGAAGAGATAATTCTTAATATGAAGTGATATCTTACAGGAACATATCTATATGTTCCTGGTATGGCCTTCCTGAATAACAATGCTGTCAYACAAGGAGAAATATAATAGGAAAAGTATCCATATGGACAGATATGGATAATATTTGAAAGGAAATAATTTCATGCTTTCACTTTTAAATAGATAGAGAAAGGTTTATATAGAGAAATTCAGTAGCATCATCATCTGCTTTAAAATATGTGATGTATCTCTTACCTCTGATAAAATAGTCAAGCAAGGATTTTAATATTAAACCCAATAATATGGCTATGCGAGCTGAAATTAGGTGAGGAACTCAGCTAGAATAAATTAAGAGAAACCAAATCAAATGTTTCGGACTTGAATAGTCCCTGAATTCTGCCATGATAGTGCAGATGTGTGACAGCCTATCTACAAGTGCATCTGAATAGTGAAGTAGAACGAGAAGAAAACAGTGTACATTTCTTTTATAAAGGGTAGGTCTTCTTAAAGCTATCCAAGGGAAAAAATAAATTCCACTTGTCTTGAGGTCTTCCAAGCAAGACAAGATTTTTCTGAATTATTTATTTATTCTAGTACAGAATACCTGGGCAAAAATCTATTGTGTTTTATTGGATATTAGTATCCAAATTAATAATCTGAAAATACAGGCAACCAAAATGTAAAAAAATGATTTTGTGTGAATAAAGYACTAGTAAAATCATATTTGCTGTAACCAAGCAATATGTCTTGCATTAAATGTATGGCCTAAGGATTCCTGCTAATGACAGCATCATCTTTTTGAGAGCCAATGCAAGTGAAAAAAGTGTTAAAATAGATTTAATTAAAACCATCATTGTATGGGCTGTTGATCTAATGATTACCACATACTGCATGTCCTCTAGTGAGCCTCACAGAACATGTAGAGGATCATTTGTTTTACCTTTCTATCTATGACATTCAAATGAACAAAATAAAGTATCAGACCCCACACATGAAGGATGTTGCCATTGAGGTCTGAAAGCTTTGTCGTTCTGCTAGCTGGTGCACAGCTCTGAGAAACGAGAAGTTAAAATTCAGAACAAATTAAATATTTTGATCCCAATCCTCTACACCAGGTCACAGCCACTAATAAAACTTTTCCAGATGGCAAATACATTCCAGGCAGCTGTATCATTATTGTACACTGTTTATAGAGGAGACTCAAGACCACAGCAGCAAAGCTCACTGAAGGCCTGCTACCTGACACTGATGTAGTGCCCTAACAGGGCCCTTATTTAGTAAATTTATCCATAATCAAAACACGCTGAAGTACCAGGCACGGCACACATGAAATGTCCCTCTCTGTCCACAACAGCACTGTAAACTAAGTGTCCACTGCTATAAAGGTCCTAAGAAAATGCAGTTTATTTCACAAGTACTACAGAACTGTACTATATTCCTGCTCTGATAAATTCCCACAGACTGATGGCTTCTTGCTACAGATCTGATTTTTCAGTTTGCTATGTGTCTGGTATCTTCTATTCTCATGTTTCCTAAACATAAGAAACATAAAAAACATAAACATAAAACATAAACATAAAAACATAAACATAAAAAATCTAAACATACTATGAAACATACTATGAAAATGCAGTTTTATAAAAAAGGATTCTACCTAAGAGTAAATTCCTCTAGAAATCATTTTTTTTTTCCTGATGCATTAATAACACTTTTTTTCCCTTCACCTTCATATGCATAATGACCTAAAATTTTAGGAGCCAGGAAAATTGTTAGAGACTGAAAATGAAATAGCCTAATAAACCTTTATTTTTCTATATTTTGTAATGACTATTCAATGAAGTATTATTCAGACAAAGATCACTTTTTCTGTGGAAGTTCGAAGGTCTGAATGAAAAAATACTTAGAAAAGGATAATGATACTTCCTGAAAGGCACTGACAGCACACTTTTAGAAATCACAGAGGAAAGGGATGAAAACAGGAGTCTGAATTGAGATAAAACAGTGAAAACTCACTGTTTCAATTCCAGTGGATAAATTTCACTTTTCAAAAGTTCTGAGTTAATCAAGATATCCTTGCTAGAGCTGTTAAAGAAGTCTAAATTCTTCAATCTTTTCTTTGGGTCATTTTAATTTTCATGTTTTCCTTATATGTGAAAAAAAATTGCAAATAGATGAGATTTATTGAAATTATGTTTTGCATTTTTTTCATATAGGTAATTAATACTACAAAGTGGGGAAATAAAGTAAATCCCCAGATAAAGAACAATATGAAAACAATATGAAAACAATATGGAAAAGCAAAAGAATATGGCTTAAATAAAATGTTAAGTGGCTAAGGAAGCTGTTAACAAAGTATCTGTTTTCCAGAAGAATATAATTTTCTATCTGGGCTTGCACAAATAGGCAAGAAGAATAAAATTAAGGGTAACGGGGGGGAAAAAAAAGTATGTTTTTCCTCAGGTCCAAATTCTGAGTTTTTTAACTGTAAATCAGCGTTATAGAAATGTAGCAACACTTTTCAGAACACTACATTATGTAGAGTGCAATTGATTCTGAATTTTCTAGGTGGTGATCTATTGGGTGTAAGAAATATAAAAGCCCTATTGGTTAGAAATTTATAGAACTTTCATTTTAGAAAAAAAAAAAAAAAAAAAAATTCACTCTACATATTATGAAAGCAGGACTGGAACACAAGAACATCTGAGAGCTGTTTGACCCTCTTCAGGGTGCTGCTACAGTGGTGTAAAATTAATGCCTCTGCAAAGCTTGAGTCCTCTGTACAAAACATGGGCACTGCTTTGTGAAATCAGAGGTCAGGCCGGAATCATAAGGGACCTATTGGCTGTCGGATGCACAGCATAAATCTCTTTAACACGAACAGRAGTTAGAGGCACTCTCATGACTGCTCAGTCGTTCAGGCACTGCGACTTTCTGAGAAGCCAGTTACAGCAGCCAGTCTTGCAAGCCCTCCATCCTTCGCACAAGGCTTCCCTGTTCAYGTAAGGCCACACATGCATACGGTGCCGAGACAGCACCAAGCCACTGGCTGCATCGAGAAATACACCTTGGCTTTCACCACACTCCAGCAATTACTCCAAAAGATCCTTTGGGCACGTCGTATTTCAGAGCCAACAGCATGGGATCTTTCTCCGTTTTCCGTTCACAATAATTAGTTGCTTAACTGGGTATTAAGAAATGAGGAATAATTGGCTGTCATACATGTCTGGCTGTCAAGAGTTCTGTTCTGCTCCTGAAGGATTTTTTTCTTCTTTTTCCTTTGCCTTACACAGAATAAGATTTTAAATAGGCAGAATATTAATTATAATTGGTATTTATTTAAATACCAATTAGCAGGGATTACTCAATGAGTCCCTGCTCCCTCCATGCTCTCCAGTTTATTTTCTCCATTTTACATTCAAAATTCTCTGAGATTGCRAGTCAATTTGAACTCCCAATAAGGCAAGCAAAGAGGTAAAATATCAACCCAGTTTTGGGCACCTTTCTTATCTACTTATGTAAGTAAACTAATCACAGTTTGACCCTGAGAGGCAGGCTCTTGGGAGAAAGAAAGCCTTTAAAATCAGATTAAACATAGAATTGATTTGCTATCTTAATTGATAGTAAATTTGATCTCTACACTTGAGATCCAATCTTGAGATCCAGACCCCTTCCYCTTGCATCACCAGAGGAACAATATCTTACATTGTTCAGCTGCTTTTATTGATAAAACGAAAGGGTAACTATCACACATGTTTCTCATTTTTAAAAAGCATAGAAATGTTGATGAAATTTCAGTTATATTCAGGTTTAAATTCATGCAAAGTTYAAATGGATTTAATTTAATCTCCGTCCAAGTGCTCAGCCCAATCCAATAACAAATGGCTTTTTGTCATGCTTCTCCTGCCTTTCCCAATTGCCATCATTGTTTTGTCTGCTGCTTGTTCTGGCACTTGTGGCAGTATAAAAYATTAAATATATCACTCCAAATCAAAAGGCTTGATGAAAGGTTCCCATAAAGAAGATGTTAGTTTTGCAATTTTAACTTCCTAAGCAGTATTTTGTTCTGAATGCCCAAATTTCTCATCACTGTTTAGTAGCGTGACTGAACTATTCACCTCTCCTGTCTTCACTCCAGCACAAGAGTAACKTGACTAAACCAATTCAAAAATCCTTTGAAATGGGGAAATGGACGAGAAAGAGCCTGACAGTAATTTTCTAGTGTGAAGTGTTCATGTCAGCAATTACAGAATAAAAACATTTTAATTAAAAAAAAGCTGTATARAAATATTTGAATTCTGAGTTGCAAGAACTTTCCTATGCAAAATAATTTTGGTTAAACTGGTACATGCTTCTGTCAGCTGAACAATTTCTCCTTTTGTGCAAGTTCAAAACTGCATTGCAGCAAGATGTAACTTTGAATGACAAGCCCATTTTACCTCATTTTTCAAACCAGCATTATTGTTTTACTAGTTAGTATGCATTCTACTCTCAGGGAGATGGTCTGCTTTTTGTCTTTTCTTAAAAAAATGACAGTATGATGGGGAAAGTGTCAGACTATCGAATATGAAATGGATGTGTTATCCCTAAGGAAAAACCTGCTAAAGCAGGTCAAAAACTGTCTGGAAAAAGAAAAAAAAAAAAAAAAAGCTCTTCATATATTTGCATGGCAAGAACAATACACAATATAAATTCATATATCCATATTTCAAACAAGACAGCATGTAGTGAAAAAATACCCTTCTTGTGAAGGCACTCTGTATACACTGAATGTTTTTATGACAATAGATTTAAMAATTGTTGGAAAGTCTAAGAATTTTTGATCCTCTTCCACACTGACAGCCAAAGTTTACCAGAAGTTAACTACTAGCAGTTGACACATGTGACAGCAATGAGCTTTTATTGTCAAATGGCCTTTGTTTTTTCCATAGTACTTAGCCAGTAGCTTTTGTAGACCAATGTTACCTTGTCAGAAGTTCAAACAGAAATTTTTCTTTGAGGATATAAAATGCCTCCTCTCATAGATGGGTAGACAACCAGACTGCTCTTGGTGAGTCCAATGAACTCTGTAACAAGAAGCCTCTACTATTTTTCACTGAGCTTTCAGGACATACATCTGAACAGCTCCAGCCCTCCAAGGCATCTGTACTTTTGTGAAAAAAAGGTCTCATTTTGTTGTTTAATATTTTCTCTCTCACTGTTGTCTGAAGGACAACATTTTAGAGCAAAGCAAAGAATAGTTAAATAATTAACTAACCTAGACTTACTTTTTGGAAGTTTCCAACAGTTTAAGATCAATTAAATACTTGTTTTCAACATTTCAACATTACTCATCAAATACTTCAAACTGTAATGCCTGAGTTTAATTTGTCCTAAATTCTCTGGATTATTTAAAAGAAGGATGAAGAGAACACAAAAAAAAAAAAAAAAAAAAAAAAAAAAGAAGAAGAAGACAGAGTAGGATCAACTATCTTTAAAACTCTAAAGCAGCACATTTTAAGGGGATTACACGTTATCAATCCAAAATTTTCCCTSTCTCTTTTCATACAGATTAAAATGCATACTTTTTCCACATATCTGTGCTTGCAATTCCATTGCTAGAGTAGCCATGGAAAGTGAACACAAGAGAGGAACAAGCACATTCTGAGCAGCTTTTTCTGCTCTTTTTTATTCAATGAATATTCATAGGTGGAAATGTAATTTGCTCAATCCTCATTGGCTTTCATGTGGTGGTTCTTTTTTTCTGGTAGTGGTTGAATGCAGAAGGTGAAGAATCATTCAAAAGTCAAAAGAAGAATAAAAGGGAACCATTAAAGTCATTTCAACCTTTGTATATATCATTTTATATGGGGTCTTTACAAACACTGAAAATCCAGGAAAACTGAGTACCTTTACAGGAAAACAAGAAAGAGAAGACCAATAATAAGAGTTTGTGTGCAATGAGTTTTTCATGAGACGTAAACAGAAATCAAATTAGAACTTTTTCTTGTGATATTTGCTGTTTTCTCTTAGTATTAGAACTGTTAAGAGATGAACATTAAGTATTGCATACAAAGATCTTTCTACTCACGTAGCAAAACAGCTTGCTATGTAATTTTGGGTTTTCTTGACCCTAGAAATAAAGTATTTTTTTTTGTACTCTGTAGAATATAAACTTTCATCTTGATAAAAAGATTGCAAGAGACAGGTTGCTTAGTTAGAACCAATTTTTGTAGATACACAGCATAAGAACTAGGACAGCTAACTGAAAAATCTTATCTTCAAAACAAGCACTCAGACTTCCAAATCTCAAAAGTTTAAAGTGTATTTTGATGTATTTCAGATTTTATCTGCAAAGTATAATATTAATTTTACAAAACACTAAACTAAGTAATTTTGAGAAATTAGAAGAAATTGCTTTCCAGTTAAAAATAGATTACTAATACCTACTTTAAACTGCTTCTTGAAAAGCAAGTTATTAACCAACCACGCACAGCAGGATCATAAAATGTAAGAATACTCTTCCAAAAAACACTTCTCTGATTTCTGTATTGCATAGGATGTAATTYCTGTTGGGTATACCATTCTAAAGTCAATTCCAAATTGAAACATCATGCAAATGATTTTGAAAAAATCTATTTTTCTGTGGATTTTTCTCCTCTTGAGTGTCAGTTTTGAGTTTTGCACCACTGCAGCATGATTAGAATGCATCCCACTGGAACTCATTGGTGAACCTTTTCTTGCAAAAATTTACATTTTCTTTTTAATGTAATACAGAACGATGCAGGATAATGCTTTAAAATATACTGCACAAGATCAGTATATTAAAGCAACCAATGATTCAATGTCTATTAAAATAAAAACTGCAAAAGAACCCAAAATGCCAATACCCACTAGAATATCTAAACACTCATCCCTATTCTCAAGTCAATTTCTTAAGCAGTTAAAAACACATTAGAAGGCCCTGTTGACCAATCAAGCATATCAGCAAAAGCATCCAAAAGGAAGAATCTTTAAAAAATTGCCTTCATTTAAGATTTTGCACTGATGAATTACCTGTGTATAAAAAAAAAAAAACCCACGTATTTTTAATGAACTATTCGAGTTGGCAAAATGTTTGCAAGGGATACTATCTGAAAGATTTTACTTACTCTATACTACAGAACAAGGGGAAATTTACTTTTAGTTCTTCAGAATACATTTACATTTAAATAATCTTTAAACCACCAAATTGGCATAATGAAAAATGTGTAACATAGCTGCAAAACAAGCCTACCTCAACACACCTGAGAAAGCAAGTCTGTTAAGTTTATGATAGACATGTCTGAGAAAGAAAGTCAGAGTTAGGTAAAGAAAGGGATTAAAAGACTTCAGAAGAAATCTGCTTTATTCATGGTACATCAATACTTTTTAGCACATTAGCGTGCTATTTTGTGTAACAGTTGATGATAATTAGTTTGTCTTCATGCTGTCTTCACAGTCTTCTTATGGCAGCAGGTAGGCACTGACCTGCTCTCARCTAACATTTTTTGTCATCAATGATATCTAGATATGCAGATATGATAATCTTAAGCCACCTTTTCCAAGATTTAGGAGTACAGACTGACCCATCCCTGAGGGAAAACAAGGGCAAATGCTGAATGACAGTGACTTTCATTAGTGATTTTCCATTACATTTTTTTCTGTCCTTCARGTTAATTAAATCTAAATTAAATTTTACCCGCCACCATTAAAAATGAAACTCAAACAAAATATAAACTAAGGAAATTTGATGTAGCTACAAGAACATAATGAATATACAACTTGCTTTTATGAGGTTATTATGTTAGCTAAGGCTCTTCTTGGTGCCAGTAGAAATTTGTAGGAAAGTCAAAAAGATAGTTAACTTCTTCCTGAATGGGAAGGGAGAGCTGTTATTTTTCACTTAGTGTGCAGTATTGTATTATGTGGATAATCAAAGCTAATCAGTATTAACTGCCAAGTGTTGCATTTTCATCTGAACTTCTGTCATGTGGCTCTATTAAACAACAAACCTCCCCATGGAGACTACTTTAACTATATTGGTTGAATTTGTTTTTTAATTAAAACATATTATGGCAGCTTACTGCAAAAACACTCTTTGTGATATCCTTTTTTCTTTCCAAAATTAAAAATTGCATGTTTCCTATTATATATAAAATTGCTTTAGTGTATCTAAGATAATTTGATTTTTCCAAAGTGACAAACAACTACTGAATCACGGGATTTTAACTTGCTCCTGAATCYCCTTTTTTTGTAAAACCAGTCTCTCAGCAAAGCTAACAGCAAGGTGTAATATTTAAACAGCACTTTCTGCATAGAATTGTTTTCAATCAATTAAATTYAGTCAGCTTATTTTTCTAAACAATGACGCTTGCTTAACACTGATCCATGATCCCTTCTGGTCACCTTGATACTGTATTGGCTACCACTGATCTCTTGTTGCCCAGATGTCTTTCAAACTATACAGCAAAATACTTTAGCACTTTTAAATTTATTTACCTAAGCAAGGACTGTGAAAAGCGTCATTATTTACACTGAAGTCTGTGCATACGCTATGCACACTGTATTCTTTGCATCCCTTAATTTTTGAATGCTATTTAAATAAAACGTGCATGTTTTGGTTTGTTCTATCTAAGCCTGTGCTGTTTATTGTTATTAATTCTGATTTTCTCAAATAGTTMAAATGTGTGAAATATTTCAATCCATTTGTGTTCAAGGTAGTTTTGATTCATGGCAACCTCATCTAAAGTGTTACTGTGTGCCATAGCCCTGTTCATGAATGCACCAGCTCTAGTATCTTTTCTAGACTCTGTACTTATTTTCTGCAATGTTATATTTACAGCAGAAGCAAAGGATGAACAGAGAAAGCAGCACAACCAAAAATTCTAGTCCTAGTAATCTTTTACTTTTTCACACACACTTTTAGTACCTCCAAGATGAGCAGCTGAGTGTTAAATTAACTCAGATCATGTACAAACCATTAGCAAAATTAATACAGAGGCTCTTCCAATAAAAATAGCTTGAGACTGTTCTACCACTTATCTATCTTGAGAGTACAGGCAGGAATTAATTGCATAATGATATCCCTCTGAACTTTTCTGGTCTTTTTTTAATACAACCATGATTCAGACCCACCAGAATAACCTCCACTTGTCTATGAAAAATTTCCTTTTGAACTAAGAATCCTTCGCTAGGACTTTTTTACCTTCTGGGAAACACCAAGTGCTGTGGTTTATACTTAAAACTCCCCCGAGCCTCCCTAGGTGTGGGAAAGCAGGGTGTTACCTACCCGCTTTCTAAAAGGTGAATAAATAAGCAAAAGATAGGGCATTATGTTGAGATACATTGGTTTAGACACTCCTTGCTTTATTATATTTCTACAGAAACAAGAGGGAGRAAATCTCTGCTGCTTTATTTTCTTATTCTAGGATGCCTCAACAGGAAGATGAGCTGCAGTGCTCTGCCTTTAGTAAAAGAATGAGGCATAATGATCAAATTAAGACTGGAACTGCAGATAYAGAAATATCTCAAGAAGCCCTCTGTAATTCAATCCATATTTTGTCTCAGGAGTAGGAATACAAACTGTATTTTTCCTCCCCTGCACTGAAGAATTGATACTCAGTTCCTGACACTATAAACTGGCATGCATGCAAATTTACACAAACTAAATATTCCACTGTTTTTTCCACATGGTTAGCCGATATACTGATCTCACATGGTTAGCCACTGGTGTCATGACATGTGACCTTGAAAAAGAAAAAGTCTGAATAATTTATTACATATGTGATATGGGAAACTGCAAAATTCTGTGGAAATGCTTTAACTCATACTCTAGACATTTACTCACATAGATGCCTGGGCAGAATGCTGAATAATTGTATTAACTTAGAATCACATATTACAYTAAGTCCAGTGTAACAGCTCCTACTCTTCCCAAATTATGCAAGTCATTCTCTGAGAAGATCATGTTGCTGTATAAGATTCTTAAAAAAGAAAATAAATACAACTTGGTTCTAGACCAGAGTCTTAACCACATCTGTATTATCAGCTTTCAGCTATGTCTAGATTTGTTTTTTAGGGTTTTCTATCAGGAATCATTTCAGCATCCTTTATAGGCATTTGTATGTAATATATTTTTCACCATCTCTATAGGACATGGGTAAGACATAATGTACTCATTATTCAAGAACATCACTCACTTTAAGGACAGATGTTGATATTTAGATCCCCCCAAATCCATTTTAATTGTGAAGTGCAGGACATAAGGGTCCTGGCTCCCTGAGGTAGGCATGCTTAGGGGAATCCTCTGGAGAGTATGAGCATATGGTATACATTTTTATGACATTTCAGCAGCCTGGCAGGGCTTCTGAAAAAGATTTTAGATGTTTCAGTAGGAAGAAACAAAATAAATGTCTGTGTTACCAGGACACTGAATTTTCCCTGTTGTTTAAGGCACATAAGCAACAAAAAGGTCTAGACCTTGTTCTCTTTGGAGTCAAAATAGAATTTGACCGTTCACTTCAGTAGACAGAGAATCACTCCTACATGAAGACARGAACTCTAAGAAGTAATGTTCCTGCTATAGCTGCCACCAGGGCAAAAGACAGCAAAGGTAAAAATCCAAGAGGAAGCAAGGTGCTTTGAGAAGAGAATACTAAGAGAAACCAATTCCCTGAATGATAGGAGAGGTTCAAAAGCCARCATGGACAGAAAGGGGAGACAGAGTCTAAATATTTCATAGTTTACCTGAACTAGATTTAATGGTGATAACAAACCCCGTACTTTCTCTAACACTTGCTAGTGGGACCCTATTAAACACGACTCCGTGTGGTTCATGCATGCTGACTCACACAGCAGGTTTGTAGCCCTAAGTGCATGCACTTCCTGGCGATACACAGGCTATTCAGAGTGCACACTTCTGCTTTGGTATCTAGGATATTGCTGTAGAAGCACACTCCCATTAAAACAGACAGCAACAAGAGCATCAGCCCACTACCCTGTGCTCCACTAGAACAGCCTCTTCAGCACCCTGCCTTCATTTCCTAATTAACTTTTACAGCTGCTTCCTGCCTTCTTTTAAGTATTCACAATTAGTTTGTTAATTCTAGTTTACCCTTTGACACCTTGTTTGATATTTTATCATTCTCATTGAATCTCTCAGTTTGTCATTTCTTTCTGAGAATGAGAAGAAATTTTCTAGTCCTAYGTAGCCTGTCAAGAAGTCAAGCTGYTAAGCTTTTTCCCTAGTACACAAACTATTTGTACAGCCTTTGTTCTTGAAGATTGTCCCTTCATCATAACATTCTGCAAGACACTCCATCAACTAGGCCAGCCTTCCTTTTCCTCACCCTTTTTTTCCTCTAGTAACTTCTCCTAACTGTAGGTCCACATGTGATTTAAAGGTTCTTCTTATCACTCCTCAGTGACCATATGACTGTAGTGCCTGCCTCCAGTTCTGGCCATATGAATCTTCCTGGAGCTCGTTCTTCATTAAAATTGCCATGCCTTGGAGCAATGTTTACTGCAGTGAACTCTTATTGCCTTTTGGAACAGAGCGCCTTACTGGAAAAGGTTAATGATTTATCTCCATCATGGAAACTTCTAAACTGCTTCATACCTGCTAGAAGTAATAGCACTTTTGAGTTGCTTGGCAGTTCACTGATGATTGTGCTAAATTCAGGCTCAAGAGTGAGAAGGATAGAAAGTAGTCAGGTAACTTTCTGCCTTTGAAATCTCTGTCTCTGAGTAATGGTTTCCTATAAAATCCAAAGTGTTAGAGGGGATAAAGGCTCATGCATCAGGTAGAGGCCAAGGGATGTGTAATAGATCCTTGGCTCTTGCTTTTGTATTTCATATGCCATAATTATCTTGATGCAGCTCTGTAAATGCAGGATGTACTAGTGACTTGGGCAGATACAGTGTTGCGGAAGGCTGAGCAATGGCAGTCATCCTCTCTTTCAAGAGAGAGTTAAAAGGCCTGAAATCTGACACAAAAAGGTCACAGCGTAYTGAAAAACAGTGAGTTTGAATGTCCATTTTTTAAATTTATTTTTGTAGAAATAGCTACGTACTGAAAAACTCTGTTACTGAACTTCATGACTGAAGTAACCATACACAGCAACACCTGGAGACAGAGCCTCCTGAGGCATTTTCAGCAGTGAGGGCACTTCTGTAGGAAAAGCACTTCAGTTACCCTCTTTACTCAAGTAAATGATGCGGGAAAATTTTAATTGAATTAAGAACTAAGATAGTATTTTACAGATTACTACATAATTACTATAGATGACTTTTTCTAGGCTGTAAACTTTTGGCAAACAGAGACCTCTCAGATGTTGCAAGCACCAAGSGGAGGGGAAGCAGAGTGTCAAAGCAGTCCATCAGAAGAGGGAAGTCCTGTCAATGCCTGGGCAATTCTGAGCAGCCTAGGAGAGAGGGATGGAGGGAATCTTAGCAACAAAAACACAGACTTCAGCACAGGTTGAATCTAAATTTTTTGTTGTTGATATGGATATATGGGTAATTAAGTAGGATGAGATGAAACACAGAGATCAATATCCTTTCTTATTTAAATCTTAATTCCTTGCTTGTATTGAGAGAGATCTGCTTATTATAGAGGAAACATTATGAACATTTAAATGTTTTAGGATTCAAAAAGATTTAGGAAGTCAGTCTGATTTTCAAAAGTTCCTAGGTGTCAAACTTTCATTTCAATTACCTTTTTCAAACTAGCTCCTTTTCTCCAGCAGAACTTTTATTGAGCTTCATTTAAAATATATACTTTTTTTGCTGTCGTTGCAGTAAAAATCACTATACTGCAAACAATACTTTTCAGATAACCATTCCAGCAGATGAAAAATAATATATGCAACATTGCCTACCCAGCTGAGCTTGTAAAGTTCTTATTTGGAAAAGAGCAAACTAGCATTATTTTCTTCAAAAATGGTCTCTTGTCACTTTTGCATTCTTACAGAAAATGGCTTTACCAGTTTATGACTACCTCTGCCTGAAAGTAGGAGGGTAGATATTTTTTATTTATGAATACTACTGTAAATGGTATTACTGTAATACCCACAGAAATTGATGCAGTCACTTAATGTTTTCCTACCATTGCTTTATTTCTTTCATAGATATTCATGTAGAAAACTTCATATATATACACACATATATATATGCGTTTAAAAAAAAAGTCTGGCAGAATTCAGTTTTTTGAAAACTAACAGGCAAAAAAAAAAAAAAAGACAGACAGATGGAAAAGATTACAGATAATATTCTGGTTCCTTTTAAAGATTAYATTTATTTGCAAACATAATTTCCCCTCAAGATATAATGATTCATTGCWTTTCCAAGACTACCTAAATCTTAAGCAATCAATCATTTTTAGSAGTTTGATTTTAGGAGCGTTTGTTGTCAAGTTGCTTTTACATGAAATCTTTGTGTGTTGTGTTATAAATGTAATGTTCAGGATGTAAGATTCATTACAATAATAGGACTGTTTTGCAAAGACATAGTAGAGTCTAATGTGAATGCAGTACATGTCAGGATTGTCTAGCCATAATCTATCTGAATTTGTCGCAATTATTACTTCATTGTGTAAACTGGAAGAAAATATTCCTTAAGAGATTCAAGTCTTGTGTTCACAGTGTCTATCTCTCTGCCCGTTTCACCAGAAAACCTGAAGAGCAAAAAAAAAAAAAGAATATGTCATAAAAAAGTAAAAAATGAATATTTTTAATAATCTCTGCTTGATCTTATTYTTTTCTCAATGTTTTAATTATGCCAAAGAAACAGGAATATCACAGAAGAAGAGATATTCTCCAAACATATTTTAGCCTGAGTTGCAACTAGCAAAGCAGGAGGAAGATATAGCCTTATCTTTACCTTGACTTACTAGACACCCTCTCTAATAAGGGAGAAATGGTTTAACTTTAAGTTAGCTCTGTCTTTGCATCAAGTCTACACAATGCCTCTAAAAAGTGGAAATTGCTGGTTTGGGCTTATTGGAGAGCATCATCACACAATGCTGCCTTATATCATGAGAGAGAGACCTCTCTAGCCATTTAAAGTGTAAGTCTTTTTTAGGTAGATAGTAGTTGACTAGTTCAACAATATTGAAATCAAAATTCAGATATAATCATATTGTTTTGCTGTAATCTTTATTTCACAAACTGTGTGCCTTTGGCTACCTTAAAATCAAAACAAAGCTCTTCAACAAGAGGGTCTCATTCTTGTGACAATATCTTATTCTTTTCCTTGTTTCCCCTTCTGATTAACTATAGTTTTTGTTCAGTTTTTCAACTAAGAAAGTTTGTGTCCTCCAACTGACTTCTGAAATGKTTCTTAATGGTTATTCTTTGAAAATTTGGTGTTTAATCTTAATCAATGATTATATATTCTTCTCATTGTTTCTCACCTTGCTTTTGTTACAGATTCTGTGCATCTGTTCTTCTAAGTACCTGCAGATTCTTTGCTGAATATCTGTTCAGAAATTCTCTTATTAGAGCACCCAATTCCTTCTTTGTCCCAGATCACAGTATGGAGTGAAAAAAATAGGTGAAAAACTGCCAAAAAGTTAACTATAATAAAGATCTTATATACCTAAGAAAGTACTCTTTTGGCTGTAAAGTGTTATGGGCACAAGTTCTTGCTTAAAGCAATTCTAATAGCTATTCTAGTTTATCACAAATACAACTATAAATGCATYATATTAAAATGTCCCAATAAAATCTTTACTTTCTTTCTTGGTCTACCTCTTTCCTGACCAAAGAAACTATTAGATTTGTAGCTGCATTACTAATGGCTTTTTTTTTTTTTATTTTTAATTCCTTCCAAACCAAGCTCAAAATTAGTCTAACTTCTTGCTCCTAACCAAAAATCGAAAAGTTATTCATGATGAATCATTTATTTGATAAATGCTGCCCTTTTCTAATTACAAACAGATGTCAGTCTTCACAAATTTGGTCATTATTTGGAATGTAATATTTGGTTTTGGCCAATCCAATCCTACATCATTATTAAGTAAAACTTACTTCAACTTCAGCGCAAAAGGACCTGGCCTAAAGCACAACTGACATTTTTGAAAGGTAGCTTGGACAGCTCACTAAAGTGTTGCAAACTGGTTATTTTTCAAAGTCTAACTCCTCGTCTGATGGGAGTTTTGGTGAATWTTTTGAGAGAGGATAAATAGTATGTGAAGGGGTATATAAAGAAGGACATTAACAAATTAATTATTTTCATCTTTCCTCCAGAAAGTATGGACTGATCTTGAGGAACTGGTTCAAGATACATAAGCAGGATTGAGGACTGAAGAGCATTTGACATTGTTTTGGACCTAACAACCTCATGTAAGTGCCACCAAAGTGCAAATGTTACTATATGGATATAAATATACAGGGGTTAAAAGCAGATTTAAATTTCATTTTTCTTATTCTGCTAAAAAAACACTGTAATGTGATACAGTGTGATAATATGATACAACATAACATAATGTGACATAATATGGTAGCATACACTTTCTGAGACTCAGAGCATGGGTAACTTATTTTCTAAAGCAAATGATCATTTAAGCGATAGGTTTATTCAAAAGAGGTCCATCTAGTTCAAAGATGTGCACCGTAGAATCATAGAATGCTTAAGGTTGGAGGGGACCTCTAAAAGTCATCTAGTCCAACCCCCCTGCACACGCAGGGTCWCCTAGAGCTCGTGGCACTGGGTGTCATCCAGGTGAGTTTGGAAGMTCTCTAGAGAAGGAGACTCCACCACCTCTCTGGGCAACCTGTTCCAGTGTCCTGTCACCTTCACTGTTAAGAAATCTTTTCTTAAGTTCTTGTGGAACTTTTGATGCCTCAATTTGTGGCCATTTCCTCCAGTCCTATCACTGACCACCACTGAGAAGAGGCTGGTCCCATCCTCCTCACTCCTTCCCTTGAGGTACTTACACACACTGATCAGATCCCCTCTCAGCCTTCTCTTCTTCAGGCTGAACAGGCCTAGCTCTCTCAGCCTTTGCTCATAAGGTAAGTGTTCCAAGCCCTTAATCATCTTTGTAACCTTTTAATTATATTTTAAAACTAAACAAGACACTGTTTTCTTCATGACATTTACTGCGTCAAACCACTTATTCATGTCCTTCTCGTCTTTACCTAGCCTTCCCAAGTAAAAGTACAAGGTTCCGGACATGGAACATACAATGATTCCATTACATTGATGCGCAGTTGACAGGACAGCCATGAACGCAAAAACTGCTAACTGGGATTCTGCTTAACTGGTCCAGAAATCCCAAACCATGAACATATTGTAGCAAAGGCTGTGAATTTTAAGTTATAAATTAGATATAAAGTTGAGGTCCAAATCTGGTCCAAATCTTAAGAACTAGCAGACCAGCTAAAAGACATCGCTCCAACAATGCTTGTAATAGAGTCCTGTCATCATCCTGTCATCAAGACAGCAACTGACTCTTGTTCAATAGATCATATTCTCCCCCTTAGCATTACTCTACACAAAGATGCCAAGAAGTTAGCTTATGTCCACGTGCAATAATACGTAATGAATGCAAGAGTCAACATGTAATGAAATGCAGAGTCAAGTACACAAAAAAGTGAAAAAAAGCTACAGACTTAATTTTTTTTTTGTATACTGAGTCATTTGGTTTATTATTATATCTAGGCAAATGTGAGAATGTTGCAGAAATCTAGAAAATCACCTAGTAATCAGTATGGATTCAGTGAGATATAGTGAATTTATTTCTTACAATTGCCAATATATAAAGAGGGAGAACAAAATAAGTGAAATGACATTAGCTTCCAGTGGCGTTAGGAAAACAGCATTTATATTAGCTTCAAGTTCTCACATCACTGTCAGCTCAAGGAGAAAATGGTAGTGCCCAAGCTCTTTCTGATTCCTGCTTGCTTAGATTCTGGGGAATTACCAGATATTAAAYCCAAATTCTGTGCTGTAAATAATTTTGCTGGGCTACCACTTTGATGTGGGTAAGTCGTATTCATTTGAAGCAACCAAACCTGAAATATTGTCTCTGACATTCTCCAAATTCCCTAAATAGAGTTTGCCCTCCTGTTTAAAAAGAAATATAGCATCTTGACACACAGCATGCTTTGTGAATATTATTTCAGAATAAAAAGAGTCTCAGAACATATTACAGGCAGAGATTCAACTGATTAAGGTAGARAAACAGCAGTAAGTATGCTGAAACCTGGAATCTATATTAGGGATATTTATCAGGCTTACAAGCAAAAAACATAAAGGCTTGAAAATCAATAAAACTCTGAGCAAGTCTGGGACACAAAACCCTGTTTTGTTTCATTTAACATATTGTTGAAAAGTGACACTGTTCTCACTATTCTCAATAAAGTAGGAATAGTTGGATATGATTTTTTATTTCTTGAATGATTTTATGGGATGGGTATCTCCATGCCCTTCCACACYTCTCCCAGCCTCCTGCCCATAAAACGAAAATCTCTAGATGGAGCCATTTTAATTCTTAGCCAATGATATTGTATTACACTGGAATTTAACAGTGATATTTTAGCTTTCTGTTAATTAGTACAGCTAAAAGTATCCTGGATTACAAAATGAGGAAATATATAAAAATTAATATCTCAGAACAAACTGTCTCTAATCCACTCCAAAAAGTRAATAGACAAGTTTTCTTCACTCTGCAGGTTCCCACCAAAAAACTGTGCAGCACTTTGGAAGGAATCTCTTCAATCTTAGAAATATCACTTCAATACATCTCACAAGTCACATTTCCTGTGAGAATTCCGGGGACCGCCCACTTTCCTGCCATGCACAGCGGAGGGCAGCACTCTCTTTGGAATTTACTTTAGGGCTACCTATATGTATTTAGTCCCCATAATCCTGAATTAGTGCCACTTCTCTATACCCTGGCGTCATTCTTCTGGCCTACACTAATGGCAGAAGCATACAAAGCTAGACATTAAGCATACCATTAGAAACTGTAGGTGTTAGATATTTCTTCCACTTGTACAGCCATTAACATCAGAGAAGGATGACAAATGCAACAGCAGAAAATTCCTCTAAAAATGGTAGACAACAGTGGCTTAATATTACAAGGGAATACCTATTTTTCACTGTAGTAATGACCTATAACAAAARAAACAGGACAAAAAAGGAGCAACATATGAAATCAAACCTCAGTTGCTAGAGTTAGCAGCTGGTGCTCTCCTGCCATGGATAGGAATTGAAAATTCAAGGAGATAATCATGGGCTGATCAACGTGCCCTTGTGGCCAAGAAAGCCAATTGGATCCTGGCCTGCATCAGGAGGAGCGTTACCAGCAGGGTGAGGGAGGAGATCCCGCCCCTCTGTTCAGCCCTGGTGAGGCCGCATCTGGAGTACTGGGTGCAGTTCTGGGYTCCCCAGTACAGGAGGGACGTGGTGCTTCTAAATAGAGTTCAGCAACGAGTGACAAATTTGATCAGCACCTACCATATGAGGAAAGATTAAACGAGCTGGGCCTGTTTAGCCTAGAGAAGGGAAGGATGAAAGGAGATCTAATCAATGTGTACAAATTCCTGAGGTATGATTGTAGGGAGGAAGCGGTTAAACTGTTCTCCGTAGTGGCTGGTGATAGGACAAGGGGCAATGATTTTAAACTGAAACACAGGAAGTTCCATCTCCATGTGAGGATGAACTTCTTTCCTGTGAGGGTGCTGCCCAGAGAGGCTGTGGAATCTCCTTCTCTGGAGATCTTCAAAACCTGCCTGGATGACACCSTGTGCATYGTGCTCTAGGGGGCCCTGCTGGAGCAGGGGGGTTGGACTAGATGGTCTCTAGTGGTCCTTTCCAACCCTAAAGATTCTGTGATTCTGTGATCTTACTAGATACCATTCTATGATTTTGCTGTTAAGAAAAGAGTTATAATCACTMAGGAAGGATCAGTGTTGGGTGTACATTGGAGTTTAGATGAGAAGCCTTGTGATTTGTTTTTGTAAAGCAGTAACAGGTTTACAGAATGAAGAGTAAAATTCAAATGGACAACAATGAGATATTAGGATATTACAGTTTAAAGAACATTTATTTTCACAAAGCACTAGTTACATATTATAAAACAATTTAATATTGGCTGAGAGTACCAGAATCTAATCTTAAAAAGTTTGGGGAAACTGTGGAGAGATATTATTGCTGACTTTGTACACTTCACGGTCTGACTATCAACTACTGAATAGTCAAGAGGAGGATTAGGATTGAAGAAAATATAGCAGTTATATCACATGCTTCCACACAACAAAAAAAAATTGTTTGGCYTATTGGATAAGAATGATGAGGCAATTTCAGAAATTAAACATTGTTTTCACCAAATCCATGCATTGTAACTAACTGTACGAACACAATGAATTATGCATGTGTTTATGAAACTCAGTGTAAGGGATAATTTGAGTGATGATATCAGCAACCAGGAAAAAAATGTACCTTTCCAATGAAAAAATGTTGTTCAAGCTAGTAAATTCTTTTAAGTCAAAATATCTTTTTTCATATTAATTTRCCTGACATCCACAACTTATTGTGCCAAGATATAGGACATCATTACTTTTGAAGGAAAATATACTCCTTTCTTTCTTGTAACATATACTACTGAAGATACATAAAACTAAATAAAGGATCCTACAAAACCTTAGATGATATAAGAGAAAGTTTGATTGCACTAGTGTTACTTTACGTTAGTTTTTAATCAGACCAAATCCCGTGGTCTTTAGCTCTGTCTCCAAGATGGGCTTAGCATTCTGAGGGAGTTAAAGTCTAGGCTTCTTTAACTGACTGCTCTGAGAGACTAGTCTTGACAGAGAATATTTTTCAACACAGAATAATATCAACGAGACAGGGCTGTAGAATGGGAGATGTTCCCTGCCAAGTTCTAGAGCATSACAGCCTATGCTCAGGTTCTCGGCAACATGATGCCCAGGACCAAGGCTCATGCAGAGCACAGAAAACCTGCATGTGCCTGTGCTGTAATGCCATTCATGGAAGGAAAATTCCTGAATTTACAAAAAAAAAGAAACAAATAGCTGGATGTTCAGCACAGGCTGAATGTGCTTAAATGAGTGGCAGTGCTGAACAGTTAATTTAACACGTGGTAATTACGCCTTGCTTACTGTAGCCTTGTTTTTTGGTGGCTCTTCAGCCACAATGGGAGTATTTTGACTTCTCCCTCAGCTAAAAATAGGCTACCAKGCCTAGCTGTGCCAGCACATTTTATTTCCCGCAGATTTTGAGAATGTAAAGACTTTATTCAAATTAATGAAATTATTCTCATTTCTTTCATTGGAAACTGCACAGGTTTCTCAAGTCCCTTTCCCTGTAGGCCTGGTGGCTTTTTGCGTAGATGTGCATGTATGCATCATCATTTAACCAAAAATTTATGCTTTATTTATACTGRAATAATAATGATTAGCAATAGTAACTAACAGTTAAAACATCATTTCCTACCTAGYGTCAAGATTTTWTTTGTTTGTTTGTTGTTTGTTTAGAGGATTTTGGAAGATCTGAAAGACTAGTCAAAACTCAAATCTCTGGAGTCATTTCATACAGTTTGAGGTGGTTTATCTCAATGAAATAGTGCAATGTGTTTTACTTTTGTGTTACTGGAAATGACATTTGATCTATTCATGAGACTTTCTTTGTACTAGTWATAGAGATTTCAATGTCTCCACTATTAGACTGCATTAATAGGAGTCTAGCGCCAAAAAACTCCAATGCAAAAATGTGTTGACATTTTTATAAACTTTAAAACTCTCAAGAAACATTTGTATTATTCTTATTTCAAATTGTATTATTATTAATGATTTTGAATTAAGGCTAGATATTGCATCAATTCCTGAGACTAATTTTGCAACCACTGCTGTACACTTTTCTGAAAATCTAAGTCGTCCTTTTTCACTGATAGCTTTTTCTTTTCTTTTTTCTTTTTTTTTTTTTCCTCTGCTTCAGTAAAAAATGAGATATGAAACTTTGAGATCTTCTAATTAGGGGAGAACTAAAACCTACCTATTCAAGATTCCCCAGGAAGAGTGATTTTGCATGCAAATTCTACTTATGTAGGAATTGATTAAAAAAGATTCAATTTATAGCTGTGGTTTAACAAATGACAGCCCAAAGCCTAAAGCAGTAGTTTGAGCTCTTTAGATTTTTCAATTAAAGTCAAAAGAAATAGAAGAACAACTCTTTAAATTAGTAAAAAGTGAATAATAAGTATTATTTGTAGCATGCATGTCCCCATGCTAATGAACTATCTAACGTAATGGGAGAACACAGGCAGTACTTCAAAAGGGGCAATGTGTCTCAGAACGTAACTGTGCTTACCAGGTATTCCAGTTGGTGGCTTTCACCACAGAGTGCATGTTTCATACGCAATTGATAAATGAACTGTTGCCTGCATGTAGTGAATGAAGTGGTTTTATGTAACACTTGCTGGCTTTCCACAACAAAGTTACATCTTTGGTATGATAGCAAACAAAACTCACAATAYTTCTTACCTATTTATCTGGGTTCTTTAGTTTTTCTGTGGTGGAGTAGGAGTTAATTATAGGAATATAGTTTATTGATGCACAATGAACTACTTCTTTTGTTTTCTGGCACATTATTCCAGATAAAAATTGCCAAAGGTGTGTTTTAGTAACCTTGTTAAAAACAAAAACAAACAAACAAACAAACAAAAAAAAAAAAAAAGAAAAAAATCAAGGCCAAAACCTTGTCTTCCAAGTTTAAACACAGAGGAAAATTTTACAGCTGAATCATAAAGCCATGAAAATAGAGAGTTATAATGGAATAACTGACATAACATTAAATATTTCAGTGCTAATGGGTACAGCTGCAATATAAACCTCACTCAGCATAATAAGAAAAAAATGGCCATGAAGAGTATCAGGGTGTCAGAGACACTCCATACAGCTGGAGAAAGCATAACACAAAATATAACACAACATAACACAACAAGTAAAAATATAACACAACCACTAAAAAATACTCAGTGCTTTTGGACTTTATTCTTAACGAATAGGAAGGATTAGTATTCTCCATATACTGTGGTAAAAAAAAAAAAAAAAAAGTTTTGAGAAACAAAAGCAATAGTAAAAATAAAAAATAAAATAAATTTTAAATCATTCTTCCCTTCTTCCCTAACTGGTTAATAGCCCCTTTGCCTGATTGATATGGAACTCTGGTATCAGCAAAGCAGCTGTGCAAAGGTCTTCTTAAAGCCACCTCTTGGGATCCACACTGAAACACCAGACTAATAAATTTATTCTAAAATACAGCTTGAAAAATGGTTTGAAAGGTTTTGCATTTGATCTCTTGATATTACTGTCAAGCTCATGGGAATCAGACCAGTGTTAACCCTCCAAAGAGTGCTGAGTTTAATGCTATAGAACACACACACACAAAAAAGTGCTTTCTCTATTTTTCTTCCTCATTTTTAGGTCATTAATCTGTTATTCTGTTTTACAGTGTAAATATTATCTCTGGTTTGGCAGGTGTGTTGATGTGCATATTTCCCTTAAAAAAAGCAAAAAAACAGTGAGCACAGTTTTTTTCAAGGACAGAGGAAATGATTGAGGAAAGTGGGTATCTGAGTAATGAGCTTGTTCTCCTTTCAGTGAATGTATGTGTTTTTTTATCTTCTTCTCCATGCTTAGAAACACTAAGATCAGAAAAGCAAATACAACCTAATGATCTCATAAAAATCTGATTTAATTGGCAGTTTATTCCCAGAAAACTTTGAAGATCTCATACTCTTTATACTCTTATGTAAACACATAGGGTACTAACATAAATAATGTTTTCAACAGGGACCTTGGATTCCCTATTTAGAGTCCTGACAGCACTGAATAAGTTTTATGTGAAAAACAAGCATTGCCCCTTTATTTTTTTCTGAGATTCATTCAAAAAATATTTTTTGCTCCSTCACCATGTAGGTGAGCTTGCAGTTGTATGGTGTCTTGAGAAATGAAATGAAATGAAACAAAATGAACAAAGTCTGATCACAGAAAATTCCCTGGCTACTCCACAGAGAGACTTTACAGTATCTCTGACATGCAAGGGCAGAATATAAGAAGCAGTAGCAGAAAGCTTGTAGCACTGAAAGAAAAGGAGAGAAGAAACTACTTAGATTTCTTTATCAATGACGGGAGGGAGTTGCCACTCTGTTGTTTCATTGTAATTGTAACTTTTTTAAGCTTGGAAAAATAGCCTTATACTTAATGAAGTTCTTCTCCTGAACAGAAAAGCAGGCTGAGAACATTCCAATATTTCCTTGTGATATTTAGATTGGGAGTTTAGTCATCTAATATTCTCACGTCACAGAACATTTTTGGCATTCATAACATTATAAATGACTTATAACAAGGGAGTAAAAAATGGAGTAACAGAAGCGTTGTGGATGGAAGMATTTCCCCATTTCCTGTTTAAAGGAAGCCTATAATAATCATATGAAACATAAAAACTTCTTTAGTATGGAAAACCCAGAGGAAATCAGGTTTATTTAGAGATGTCTCATTAGTGATCTTCTGACAAGGGGAGATAAATGGTATTTGAAGAAGGTTGATATTGATTCAGAAGAATAGAAGAAAACAGAGGAAATACTTAAGAGTGTAATGACTATTTTAATATTTAATGCTATTAAATATTATGACTATATTTTATTAGTACATTAGAAGGTAAGTTTAAGTAAGGTATATTTGGGATTAATAATATGATACTAACTACTACAGTTAATATAATGGAAGGAATACCTAAAATAGCATGGGAGATAATTTTCCCTAAATTTCTCTCTCTTTTTTTTTTAAACTAATAAATACTCCATCCTGATTATATACATATTCAGGCAAATACAGGCAACTTTGTATGTATCTAGTGTACAGATTGCTGTACACTATAGCTGCCTTTGATGCGGCAATTCCTGAAGTATTGTGTCCAGAATTTTCTTCAGAAATAAAGCAAAACAGAAGTTAGAAGAAGAAAACTTAGAGGAAAATAGCAAGAAATGCAACCTATTAGGAATTACTGAAGAAATTTATTCTTATCATCCTGAAAAAGAGAAAATAGTTGATAGCATATAGCAGTATATAAGATATGTTATAAGGAATCAGTTGTTGCCATGAGGACACAACAGGTTCAGAGTTGAGTCTGAGTCTTCAGGTGGAGCAGAGCACTGAAACCATTTATCAAGCTCATTATTTACAGAAATATTGGAGCACTGGAGCAGGCTCAGTCCTCAGGCCACCTTTTCAGCAGGAGATTTTATACACAAACTTTAAAAAAATAAAAAAAAAGCCAAAGATGTGTGACAAATTTTAATTAAGTTGGAAAAACAAACAAAAAACCCCTTGCTGTATTATCAAACTGTAGAGTATTGCAATCTGTCTGAAATTCTGCTCAGAGTAACAGTAGTTAGAACTGTTCAAGCTGAAGCGTGGTTTTCATTCCCCACTGTATGTCTTATCATAGTTAATTCAGTCATGGAAAAAACATATTCCAAATTTATTTTTTTAGAGACCCAAAGTTCATAGTTCATAGTTCAGCATGTTTACCAGGTGGAAGAAAGGATGTGATAGGTGCTAATTAGCATAAAATTGTTCACCTTTAAGAATGCAGTTGCTTGGTAAGTTTAAAGAGAATGATTCATTTTCCTTTGGTTTCACTCCTGAAGAAATCCCGCAAAGTTGCTTATGCAAGAGATCCAGCCTGTCCAAGCAGGCAGTTACAATGCTAAATATTTGTATTGTTCAATTTATCCTTCTTGACTAGTCTTTCTATTTATTTCCAAATAATATCATTGGCATTTTGACTACAGAAGGCAAGACTGGTATTAAAATACATCATTATTAATAATTATGTCATTCTATTTCATAGAATCACAGAAAAGTTTAGGTTGGTCAAGATCCCTGGAGATCATCTCCCCTTTTAAGAATGTAATATCCTCTTCCTCCTCCTCCATGAAATTATTCTCAACAGATCTTTTAACCCCTTACAACTCTCAGAAATACAAAGACTAATATTTTTGTGTGYGGTATAAATACTATATAGATATACAGATATATACAGATATAKATAGACATTTATACAACTTTTTATATATTTATTGACTGCAACAATGTGTGCTTCAGTTATGTCAACCTTATCAGACTCTTTGACACTGGAGTCTTTAGTATTCAATTAATCTTCATCTACTCCATAYTTCTCAAACCCCTGTATAGAGGTTCTTAAGCTTTTTCCTTTGTTTCTTCTTTCAAAATTTTGTATGTTCGCCACAGACCACCTGCCTGAAAACTGTAGCTTCTTGCTTTCCCCTTCTATTTTCTGTTCTACTCTCTACTTTGTTACACTCATTCAAATTACAACAAATAAAGAAATCTTACCTTTCTTCTGATTCAGTCTTTACTGATTTCAGTTAATTACACATTTAGTTTAAAGGTTTTGAACTCAAAGTGGTGAGTAGAAGCTGGGATTTTGCATCACCAGACTCACCGCACTGAAGCCATTTTGATATCACCCATTTTTTTTTCTCTTTCTGTATCTCATCAGCCTTAACACCTTCAATGCCAAGATTTCATCTTCSTTAGCTGCATATCACAGCACAAGAAAAAATGTTCTCTCCATCTCAGTGACCATATGCACWGAATCTGAAGTGTTCCTGAACCTTCAAGAAGGAGAATTTACTGTTGTTCACCACTGACTTTAGCAGAGCAAGAGTCTCATTCGGGATTTTCATTTCATGAATTACCGTATTTTATTCTAAAATATATCATTTATCATGACTTACTAATAATTTTAGTGTTAAAAGCAAGACACTAGAGGTGTGTATGAGCTCATCATAGTTCTTCTGACCTATTTGTTTTTATTCTTAAGTATAATAATTAGCAATCAACATATCTATCACCATTTCTATTGCTGATCTCTCTAAAAGTCACAATGAATTATACTATGACCACTGCAACACTACCTCCCTACACACTCACCATAAAAGGTGGTTTAGAGGTAGTGCTTCAAGAAAGAATATCCTGGAAAAAAAAATCTGACAGCCACCAACTTAAACAACCATAGCAAGTGGAAAATATCTAATTTTTGCATTACTAAAGAAACTGCGTAGGATTTCTTTGGTGAAAGTCTTTTTGCTTTTCTAGTTAGCAGGGGGTTTAGTCCTAAAGTTGTATTACTGCAAAAGTTTTACATTTTTGTCATTTTCTGTAGTACTATTTTCTAAAGTAAACTATGTAAGRAAAAGCAATATGTCCATTATATGATGTGTTTCAGCTATTGCTTTCCTATTAGTCTTTTTAGGGCTTTCATAATACAAGTTAGAATATTTAAAGTGGACACATCTTTGTAGCACAACAAAAAATATTTTGCTACCTTTCAATAACAAACATAAATGCAATAACTACAAGAGATTAGAGAGAATTAAAGCAGGGTATGGGGTAAAAATGTTGTAAAAGGCTACTTAATGTATTAAACTGACAATGCCTCAAGTCTGTTTCACATTCATCTATAAATACACATAAGATGCCATCTAAATGCCACACAAGTCTGAATGCAGAAATGTCAAAATTATTCCTTGCTGACTTGCTATTCACTTTAACCCTGCTGAGAAAATACCTCTTTTGTGACCTTGGATAAATAAGGATTACAATAATTAATTTTTGCATATTCATTATGTCAAACTGAAAGTAATTATTCTTGTGCAGTCTAAGGCCAATGCTTATTCTAACTGAACAGCTATGCCAAAGAAGAAATAATAAAATAGCAAAATAAACTGAAAACAAGATCTGAAATTGGTTTAGAGGGAATGTTCAAGATAAAGGAGATGTTGATTTAGAGAATCAATTGTCTCTAGGGCATATGGAATATCTTGCAAGAATAGTGGATGCATCTGAAGATTGTAACTGTTTTATGCTGGATGCTTTAACATGCAGAAATGAATAGGAATCATACTCACTCCATAGAAAACAAAAATGATTTCATGCCAATGGAGTGTATTATTCTAGTTCACTATTCATTCAAAATGCTGATAAAACCTATAAGCCCAGAGGATTGAAAGAGCTCAAGAAATTGATATTGGTAAAAAGAAAATAAAAGTGAAGATAAAGAAAGAAACTCATTTTTGTTTGTAGTTCAACAAGAAATTGCTCTGCTTTTAAATGAACCTAGGAGAACAAGGTGATTTCACCTTCAAGAGATAAGTGTGGATTTTGGAAGCTTCCTGAAATCATGTTCAACTTGCAAACTGCTTTCCCTATTATATAATACAGAATTCAAGTTTTCTTTTATTATCATAGGGCATTGCTGCTGAGACCTCTTTTTAGTCTACTGCCTCTTCATACATAAATACAATTGCACTGTGAATACGCATTCAAAGAAGGACTTTGGTGGGTTAGTATTCAGCATAGATGGCTCTGTCATGAGAAGAATTGTATTGCTAAATGGCTTAAAGGATAAACCAGAAAAGTTCATGCTGTTTTGAATGATGTGGTGACCATTCACCAAGAACATCCTTAATAACTTAAACATTAATATCAAGTCCATAAATTCTCTGTGGACTTTATCTGGGATTTCAGTTCAGTTCAGAAACTGAGAATTTCTGTTAATGTCAAACGAACAACTGAACATCCGGGCCTTTTTTTTTTTTTTTTTTTTTGGGACAGTTCTAGTGCACTTGCAATTCAAGCAGTCAGATACACACCTGTTCATGCATAATATTCAAAAACAAGGTCTCAGTGATGCTATAATTTTGGAGAGGGATAACAGGTTGGTTAAAAGCTCTGGATGTAGGCAATCTTTTAATAGATGATGTAAATCTAAACATTGAATCAAGATATGCCTTTTTTTTTCCATATGTACCTGACAGAGTTTTTTACCTTGATACGGTAGACAGTGACCTAGGATCTAGATCTTAAACTTTTCATAGTTTTCAGGAATCTAAGTCTCATTCTCTAGTTATTCACGCTAAGTTGATTCTACCAGGAATTCTGTTGTCTTTAGAGGAGATGTGCATGAATTAAAATTATGTGAGGAAAGCAAAGGAGGTATTTTCTTTATAGATACAAAAGGAGGGAGTTTGTGTGAATGTATACAGCTATGACTCTGTCTTAAAGCAGAAGATAGATCAATAGCTATGCAACTGGACTTATGTTTCATGCTCATGTAACTTCCCAATAAATAGAATCATAGAATCATAGAATGCTTAAGATTAGAAGGGACCTCTAGAGGTCATCTAGTCCAACTCCCCTGCACATGCAGGGTCTCCTAGAGCATGTGGCACAGGGTGGCGTCCAAGCGAGTTTGGAAGATCTCCAGAGAAGGAGACTCCACCACCTCYCTGGGCAACCTGTGCAAGTGCTATGTCACTCCCACTGTTAAGAAATTCCTTCCCAAGTTCCTGTGGAACTTTCGGTGCCTCCATTTGCAGCCATTTCCTCTAGTTCTATCACTGGCCACCAGGCCACCACTGAGAAGAGGCCAGCCCCATCCTCCTCATTCCCTCTCTTGAGGTATTTATACACATTGATCCCCTCTCAGTCTTCTCTTCTCCAGGCTGARCAGGCCCAACTCTCTCAGCCTTTGCTCACAGGGCAGATGTTCCAGGCCCCCTGATCATCCTTGTAGCCCTGCACTGGACTCTCTCTAGCAGCTCCACATCCCTCCTGCACTGGGGAGCCCAGAACTRCACACAATACTCAAGGTGCGGCCTCACCARGRCTGAGTAGAGRGGCAGAATCACCTCCCTCGACCTGCTGGAGACACGCTGCTTAATGCATCCCAGGATCCCACTGGCCTTCTTGGCYACGAGGGCACATTGCTGCCTCATAGTCAACTTGTCGTCCACCATGACAACCAGGTCCCTCTCTGCCGAGGTTCTCACCAGGATGTCAGACCCCAGCCTGTACGGGTGCCTGGGGTTACTCCTCCCCAGATGCAGGACCCTGCACTTGCCCTTGTTGAACTTCATGAGGTTTCTCATCGCCAAGTTGTCCAGTCTGTTCAGGTCTAGATAGCAGTGGGATACTAAGGGGCTGCTCTTGAGAACTATCAGCCCTATCTGGGTTCTGTAGTTCCTGGGGACCAGCCTTAGCARAGAAGGCTGAGGCAAAGAAGACATTTAGTAACTCTTCCTTCTCCGCATCCTCCATCACCAACACACCCTCCCCATTCAGGAGCAGACTGACATTTTCCCTAGTCTTCCTCTTGCTGTTGATGTATTTGTAGAAGCCCTTCCTGTTACCCTGACATCTCTCGCTAGTTCTAATTCCAAGCRGGCCTTGGCCTTCCTTGTCTCATCCCTGCATTCCCTGACAATATTCCTATATTGTTCCCATGTGGCCTGGCCCTTCTCCCACCTTACATATGTTCTCTTCTTTCCTTTAAGTTTGCCCAGCAGCCTCTTTCCCATCCACACAGGTCTCTTGCCCATCTTGCTTGACTTATTGGTAGGAATACACCGATCCTGGGCTTGGAGAAAGTGGTGCTTTAATATAAGCCAGTTCTCCTGGATGTCCTTTCCCTCTAGGACCCTGGTCCAGGGGATTTCTCCAAGGAGTTCCCTGAGGAGGTCACAGTTGGCTCTCTTGAAGTCCAGGGCTGCAATCCTACTTCTTGCCCAGCTCCCTCCACACAGGATCCTGAATTCCAACATCTCRTGGTCACTACATCCAAGACTGCCCCCGACCCTCACRTTTCCCACTAGAYCATCTCTGTTGGTTAGKATCAGKTCTAGCAGYKCCCCTGCCCTTGTCGGCTCTTCAACCACCTGCATCAGGAAGTTATCCGCAACGCTCTGCAGGAACCTCCTGGACTGTCTGCTCCCAGCTGTGTGATCGGCCCAGCAAACATCAGGGTGGTTAAAATCACCCACAAGGACCAGGGCCTGTGATCATGAGGCTTCTTGCAGCTGCCTGTAGAAGGCCTCGTCCACCTCCTCATCCTGGTGTKGTGGCCTGTAGTAAACTCCCACGACCGTGTCGCCCCCGTTGCCCTGCCCTTTGATCTTCACCCACAGGCTCTCGACTTGCGCTCCACCCTCCCCTACGCCGAGCTCCATACACTCCAGCTGCTCTCTCACATAAAGAGCGACTCCGCCRCCTCGCCTTCCYGRCCTGTCCCTCCTGAARAGCCKAAAGCCCTCCATGGCCACGGCCCAGTCATGAGAGCTGTCCCACCACGTCTCAGTAATCGCAATGAGATCGTGGCCCTTCAATTGCACAAGCATCTCCARTTCCCCTTGTTTATTGACCATGCTGTGTGCGTTTATATAGAGGCATTTGAGTTGGATTCCCAACGTGCCTCTCGTTCTACCTGAGGCAGCTGCAGATTGACTCTGTGGGCCTTTAGATGTCGCCATATTTTGCCCTTTACCCTCTTCAGGTCTGGGGCCTCCTCCACAGGCAATGGAGTTAGGCTGTTGCGAGTGGCACAACAGGCCACCGCCTGCCTTATCACCTGCTTCCCCGACAATGCCCCCTCTCCCCCCTCAAATCTAGTTTAAAGCCCTCTCATTGCTAGCTCACAACCCAGGACCCTCTTCCCCTTTTGAGACGGCTGGATCCCGTTGGGTGTCAGCATGCTCGGTGATGTGTAAGTCTTCCTAAATAAACTTACTTTGGTAAACAAGTACAAACTTTTAGTATTTCTCCCTTGAATGTCTTGTGCCTAGGCAGCAGGCTAAGGTCACTACTTATTTGACATCTGAATTAGTTTTATGTTTCCTTTGCTCAAGCACAATTTATTGCTCAGGATTTGAGCCTTCTGTCCTTGATAGTGGCTTTTCCTTTTTTGCGCTCAGAAAGAGGAAAAATGTTCTATTGCATCTTCTGATTTTTGTAAGTATGTAGCATTTGGAATTCATGTATTGCTTTCTTGTTTAACTGATGCTTATGAAGCATCTTATGAAGATGTTAGAGGAAAATGTGACTGCAGAATGTGTGCATATTTTTTTCTGAGCATTGCACACTACATTTAAGAACACTTTTTCTATGTGAATGCAGTTTGCAGCTTATTACAAAGTTCAGAATCACAGTTGAAGGGACTTCTGGAGATTGTGTAGTCCAGCACTGCTCCCTCCAAAGCAGGGCCACTTACAGTACGTTTCTCAGAGCTCTGTCGAGCTATATTTTTGGTATTGCCAAGGATAACAACTCCACAGCCTCTCTGGGCAACCTGTGCCAGTGTTTGACCAACCTCACAGTGAGGAATTGTTTGTGTATGTTCAGACGAGATATCCTGATTCTATCTGTGCCCTGATTCCATTTGTGCCTATTGCCTCTTGTCCTGCCAGTAGGCACCACTGATAAGAGTCTGTATTTGTTTTCTTTATATTTAAATACATCAGTGTTTTTTCCACACTGAAAAGATCCCCTGAGCCTCCTCCTCTCCTGACCGAAGAGCTCCAGTTCACTCAGGCACTTCTTACTGGACAGATSCTCCACTCGCTTCCTCATCTTTGCAACCCATTGCTGGATTGACCTCAGTAACATTCCCTCTCTCTCCCTCTCTCTCTTGTACTGGGAAGCTCAGAATTGGACTCAGCAACCTGCCTGTGTCTCACCGCTGTGGAACAGAAGATCAGTTCTCTCAGCCTGCTGGCAGCCATCATGCAGCCTAGGGCTGCGGCTGGCTGCCTCCGTCTCACGGCATGGGCATATGGGACCATGTTCAGCCTGTCCACTGGGGACCTGAAGACTCTGCAAGCCTATTCTCCAGTGCATTGGCTTCCAGTCTGTGCCAGTGCAAAAGGTTATTCCACTGGGCTGTAGCACTTGAGACTTCCCATTGTTCCCATAACCTTCAGATATATCAACTATAACTCCTGGTTTTGTATCATCTACAACCTCAAACCCAAGGTGGAATGCTATGCAAGATATAAAATGCCCTCTTCCTGTAGAAGAAATGCTTTCACTTATTTATTTATTTATTTATTTATTTATTTATTTATTTATTTATTTATTTATTTATTTGTCTGTTTTTTGTTTGTTTACTTATTTATTTGGTTTTGGGCACAATATTTTTACCCAGAAAGCAAGTATCTTTGTGCAAACTTTTGCAAATCTAGAACATTTGGGACATTTTCAGAAAAGGATTAAGAATTAAACTGATACATACTGCTTGCGAAAGCACTCATCCTATCTCACTAGAAGTCCGAAGACAAAACTCTCAAAGAATTATAGATTAAGGTGTGGCAGTCAATGGCTTCCCATAAAGATACGAATACCTATGTTATTACTAATTGCATAAGGAAATAGTTCTCAGAGCAAAGGCAGACTCTTTCATTTCTCCATTTGAGTTGTATTTATTATTCTGGAAGAGTTTTACTGAAACCAAATTTAGCTAAATTAAGCAGATGCTACCAAAAACTAGTTTCACTATTTTAGCATTCAGATTACTTCTATAATATATATATTGAAAAAATAAAGATGTAAATAAAGAGTTTAAAATTTCTATTCACATTATTCTATCCTCATTTCTAGCCACTAAACATTACCCATCAGTTAAAAATACTATTTGATTAACTTCTGGAAGAAATATGAAAGACATATTACCATGTCTTAGTAAAGTTTGTCTCCACCAGTAATTGAACTGAGCTAAAGGCTGAAAGTTAACACAGCCATGGAAGAAATCTGGGAATTACAAGATTAATAAATAGTTGGAGGAATATTTCGATTGCATTTAACATAACTGAAAAGTCAAACACATTTCCACCTTTTTAGCTTTCACAGATACCTTCTACTTCTTCCAGATTAAAAGATCATAATATAACAAACCAAACTAAATTTGTTCCTCAGTTTCTCAGGTTCCTCATATTTGTTACAAGCTTTACTGACAGACTCAAACATTGTTCCTGATCACACACATTCCATTTCTTTTGTTCAGCACTATGGCTACCTGATGTCTCTTTGTCTTGATCTCTCTCTTCTGCCCAAGACTGCCACATGTCCTGGCTCTGCTCATTCGCAGGTCTTCTTTGTGTCATTTCTTGTTCCCTCTCCCTGCTTTACTCCAATGCCACATTTTACTGACAAATTCTACCCTCCTGTATTTTTTCTTCTACATGTTTCGCTTTTGTTTTTACATCTGCATATCTTTAAACCAACTTCAACAAAATTCTCCTGTACCACATTACCAAGAAGTGTTCAAACCTCAAATGTCAGCTGGCATAGTGCTTTTTTTTTTTTTTTTTACCTTTACCTCACTCTATATCCTGGATCATCTTTGAGGTTTCTCTTTAATTACTTTCCTTCTCTTTGCCTTCTATGTTCCAATAAATTCACTGAGTGTGGGAAAATAGCTGAGCTATCATTTCAATGGTTGACATAAAAATATCTCATACATCAAATGAGAATGTKCCAGCAGGTAGAAATGGTAAGGTTTCTAAACCTTACTTGACTCCTCTGAATGGGTCAAGTCTTCCCATAAATTTTCATCTGCAAAACTTACTAAATTGATAACAGACGTTAAATACCTGATTGCCTTATGGTGTTTTATGATGGTGTGTGTCCAACAATAAGCCTGTTCCAATTGGTAGAAATGCTATATCTGAAGATCTTTATACTAACAGAAATGTGTTCATATTTAACTAATTTTTAATGACAGACACTGACAGAATGAGAGGAAGAGGCTAAATATGAGGAAAAAAGGTTGCCCTGATATAAGAATCATGGAAGGCCACAGGAAGCCACGTGGGCTTTTGCAGATTTGCTTGAGACTGGATGTGGTCTTCATTATACAAAAAGAGGCTTGATCTTCTGAACATGGTGGAGTATTGTAACGAGAACAAAGCAATTCTGAGGCTTAAGAATTTGAGGCTGTAGACTTCAGTATAATCTGTTTTAGGAGGACTGTCACATGGAGATACAACCACAGTGAAAGCAGTAATTTAAAGTCATAGGAGTTGTGTAAGCAGTCCAACATTAAAGAGGAAATTAAAGAGATGCAGGAAAGAAGAAAAGACATAAGTGTGCTTCAGTGTTCTTCCTGCTCAGAAGAACACTGCGATCTGTGAGGCACTCAGTTACGGAATATGGCAGGGGAAACCCATAGGAGGGAAAACAAGAAGAGTAAACACAGTCAGGGGGATATGCATTAGAATACTGTCTTCACAAATGTGGAACAAACAACATGTCAGTGTTTAGATCTACAATAAGATTATAACCATAAAGGCATTCATGTTGTGATGCTCTGAAAGGAGCTAGAAACAAAAATGGGTGGAAAACAGAGAGACTTGCTATACTGGCAACTGCTGAAATGAAAAACGTCACTCCTTTTTTAAAAAATTAAGCATGCAGATAATCTTTTTTATTATTTTTTGTCTTTTATTCCTAGACCAATAATCAAGACTTTACTAGCAGTATTTATTCTCTCCTGAATATGTCATTTTTTTCTTTTAATTAGAACAAAAAGAAAACAAAAGAGAGAGAAGGGTTATATATGCAGGATCAGAAGTCAATGAAGCTATGGCAATTTATACAAGCTGAGGAATCTCTGGCCATTTATTTCAYTCTTTCCACTCAAAATTAGTTTCCATTAATCCACACACGACACTCCCAGATCACCTTTGGAGCTCTACACTAGACAAATGGTTGAGAGGAAAAGAAGCTTCACCTTAATTTTCCTCCACCATAACACTGCCTTTGCTCTGCAGTAGCAAAATTAAAGGGTCTCAAAGCCCACTTTAAGGTATCTTTCACTGAAATACCTGTTTAAAAGAGACTTCAGCATAAAATGAAGATGAARTTCCTTGACTTTGAGAAATGTGTTAGAGGCTAGATAACATCAATATTTTATTTTACATTTATTGGAAATCCACCTGTCTGTTTAATTGTGGCAATCTCAACAAAATCATGTTGATGACGGTCAAGGGCATTGCTAAACAACAGACGGTTGCTTAGAAAGGTTTACTGTTTGCTTTCCATCACTCTCCTTTACTGCAGTTCTATTGGGATGTGGGGGAAAATAAAAAAGTATTGATTCTCATGGAAATTGCTTATCTGTGCATTGTTTTCCTTTGTTAGATATAGACTTTGCTATGTTAGTTACATGATATAGAGTGAAAGTGAGTAGCAGAGTTACAGGAATCTAATAAATTAAAGCACATGTCCTCAGCTTACCAGGTATGTTTTCCTACAAGCCATAGGAAATTAATGTTATGCAAGTGAGCAAATGAACCCTCATCATTTCTGGTGAAAAAGTTTGGCTTAGTAAATCCACTGATACTCATATATCAGTGAAGTTTCTTGTTTTGCTGAATATCACCATGCTGAAAAGGCTGGGGCAAACAGTTCATCTCAACTGCCGGTTTTCTCCACTGCTCTGATTTAACTGTAGCACAGAAGTGAGTCTTAAGGCTTACGCATTCTCATGAGGAGAAATATCTGTGTATCACCACCCTTGGTTGTGTCTGTTTGGAAGCAGCGACTGGAAGGAACTTAATGTGATTACGCTGATCCCTGTCAGGTCAGACCGCTGGACCAGCAGCATCTTGTGATTCATTGTGTCTGAGAGGAGAGGGATTAAAGGAGAGAGTAACTTGGTCTGAATGACAGGTGAGGGYGAAAATGTTGGCAGTCCAGGGCTATGTTATCGGTGAGATGAAGTAAGGTAAGGTTACAGCAGGCCGAATAGTTGTATTGAGTTTTAACTCCTTTAATGTGTTCTTTTGCACACACTGAAGAATTTAGGAGACAGCACATTTTGCCTAAAATGTGAAWTTTTTGAAGAGAAAACAAGAAAACACTCAACATTACCCTGACGCTGACATTCCTGCTTGTACTCTGCAATCAGTCTGACTTGAATCCAGCTGATTCCAAAAGTATATTGCTCATGCTTAAGCCATGCTAAGTTCTGTGCTGAACAGCAAAATATGCAATCTTTCAGTAATTTTTGAACAGACATCAGAGTTTAAATCAGTAAACCCACATGGATTTTATAAACCATACAACAGTAGCAGAACAAAGGATTCAGAGAAAATATAACAAAAATGTACCATTATGATGTGGCCAGATTCATGCCTTGCTACATGGTTGGCACTAATTTGGTTGCTGTCCCGAAGATTGTTTCTCATATAAAGAATGTTCCAAAATCTTGGCAATTTTTAAAGAGACTTGCTTTCAGCAGCCAGAAATAATAATTTAGATCAAACATGCAGTTGCTCTGTATCACTCCATAACATCCCTGATTATTTCAAACACACCTGCATCTGCTCTAAACAATTATCTAATTATCCACTCGTGTATCTGAAATGCAACTTATGGACAAGCCTTTTATATCATTGCTACTCTTTATCAGTGTTTTTCTTATGTATTCTAGAGTTTATTCTAAACAGAATTTACAAGATTTAACTTTAATTCTCCTTTATGTTTCATTAATGGCTTATCTGGAGATTAGCTTTTAATGGAAGTACAAGTACAAACTTCCAACAAGGAGAAGCTGATTTATCAGGAGTTATAAAGACACATATATGTATATTTAAATGCAAATGTACATCAATAAATATAATATAATCCCATGACAATGCTTTGATATGCATGTGTAGGCCATGATCATCTGAGGAGTGCTAGATGGATCATCAAACTTTCCTTTAGTCTTTCCTATACTAAACAAGGAAATCTTGTACACAACATAGCACATTTCAAGAAAGAAAACAATACTGGCTCACTCTTGTATAGAGTCACCAAGTCAATATGATTACCAACATTAGCAGAACTTCAGCAAAAMCAAATTATCTTTTTTATCACCTCAGAATGTGGCTCAGTATCAGGCTGAAATCATTTATGTCAATATTAGGGACACATGTCAATACAGGAACCCTAAATGTTCTGTTACAGAAATCATCTCTGAAGCTGTGCTTTTCTGCTTTTGTTGCTGTTTTTCCAGTGTACTGTGCATGTGGAATCTGATCATTCTGTGCGGAATCTTTTATTTATTTATACAAGGGTGAAGGAGTATCACTGAAAGTAAAATCTCTGATTTCTGCTTCTCTGAGTCAGTCTGGAAAGCTGAACCTTTCTTTACAAAAACCAATATAACTAAGGCCAAATGTAGCATTGCCATTAGCAAGTTGTATATTTTATATATATATTTTATATATATATAATTTAACCCTGTGGAACCAAGTAATTTTCAATTGCTATATTTCTTCTAATGTATTAGTGAGGCTTCATTATGAAGGTTATATATTAGAAGAATTATAGAAGCAGAAGCTAATCTGTTTGAAGAATAAGCAATTACAAATGCATTCATTTTAAGTGTATATTAAATAAAGTAAATATGATGATTATGGTGAACATTCATTAACTATAGTTTTGTTTTGAAACTTTTTGTGAATGTATTACAGATATTGTGCACACAACTATCTGTAAGGATTTAATTACATGTTTGATAAACAGAAAATTTGCACTATAATTATTTGTGTAACTTTAGGGTAAAGTGAAATACACAGTCATTTGCTGTATTCACCATAGTCACAACTAAACACTTATTTTTCGTCGCAAAATTGATGAAAAAATAGCCAAAAACTATCCAATACATTAAATACACATATACAGCTACCTGGAGAATTTTCCCACTAGCAGATGTCAAACCATGCAGGGAGGTACATTCAGTAGAGCAACAACCTAATGCAAAAAAGACTGTGAGGGAACTGGAAATGGAACAGGTGCTCCAGTGTTGCACCACACTTACAAGCAAGCAAGAAAGAAGAAAAAAAAAAAAGGGAAAGAAGGAAAGAAAGCAGGAAAGAAAGCATGCAGCAAAGCAAAGCTGTTGTGGGCAGCTCTGCTCTCAAGATCTTTTTGATCAGTATCTTTTAGAGGCATTGTATTGTATTTTGTGCACATACAATTTGCATTACTCCTACCTTTGGAGGCTCTGCACTCTGCTCCATATGCTAGGCATATGCATGCCACAGTTTACATCAGAGCACATACTCTTGTTTCACAGCCCTGTTTCATAGACATTTGACCAACAGTACCTTTACATTTCCACTGTATCTAAAGAACCAAGGACTAGAGGTCCAAGGCATCACTGGCATTACAAATTCTGAGTTCTGGCCATTTCATAAAGCCTCATCAAATATGTTGTGGTCTTTGGAAAGGTTGGGAGAATATTTATTCTTAGGTGATTCTTGGACTTTTAATTGTTTCACTGAAGAGACACTATAACCCCAGGAAGTAAAATCCACACACTTGCAAACCTTACCCGAGATGATCATTCTGCTTCATATAAACACCGCTTGTGGATCTGCTGAATGGGCATATTCMCCTGCATGTGGATAATAATGCAGGGAAAAAATGTGCTCCTCTGAGAGTTAACTGCTCCTGATCCCAGATGAATTCAGCTTTGCCTGTTTCTCCATGACACTAACTTTCTTCCTCCAATAGGAAATGTAGGTTCAAAAATTGTATCATATATTGTTCTGCTGTACCTATATGTGATCTGTGAGTTTCCTGAGACACAAGAACTGAACAGGTTAAAACTCAGTAAATTTTGGGGTAAGATATTTGGAGCATTCAGAGCTTGGGCCACAGGAATAGTTTAAGAATGGGAAATATAAATCATTCCCTTTCCACACATACATGCTTTTTTTCCTGGCTATAAAGTCAGAGGTAGCTAGCAGGACTTGGGAAAAAATCTGCACTTTTTCCCATTTCTTGGTGTTGGAGTAACATCAAAGAATCTGCTAACAAAAAAAAAAAAAAGCGCCTTCATTTTCTGGTCAGCGGTTTAAAAAATAACAAGCATTCACAGGAACTCAGCTCTGATGATATGTGCWCAGCAGGAGATTTTAAAATGGGATCTGACTGACACATGTTTTGCCCCTTAGCAGAAACTAACCTGTATTGATATTTTCATATATTTTATGGCTAGAAGGAATCATTACTGTGTTACCTAGCCCGAGCTCCTGCATTACTTAGAACTGTGGACCTTATATTCTAGTCTATATACAGATAGTCTATATACAGAGAGAGTGTATATAGACTAGAATATGTATATATAAGTATTGCTGATATAAATACTTGCTTCATTTCTAATAGGTGTGCTTGAACTCCTGGATGTTTCATGGGAAAAAAAAAATTTGAATATTTATTTGTAAATTTACAGTAATAGGAAATCTGCTAACATCTTTGATAAGGCCTTCCAGCAGTTAATTACTATCAACATGAAGAAGTGTGTCCTGTTTCTGTTTTGAATTGGCGTAGCTGGAGCTTTCAGCCATTGCTTCTTCTCCCTGAGACTGAAGAACACTCAATACAGTGTTCTCAATAAGTTTTCTGTTCCTAGCTAGGGACTTATAGACCGTGATTGTATCACCCTTAACCTTTCCTTTGATAAGCTAAATAAAGTAAACTCCTCTCAAGTCTTTCATTACCTATATGACCAAAGGGAGGGGGGGAAAAAAAAAAAAGGACAAGTTGCTGGTAATGAGTATAAATTAAAGGGTAGGAACTGTGGCTAGAAGACAACAAAATGTAGGAAATATACAAATCTTCACTGCCATCCACACAGAAAATAAATCATAAAGACATGAAAGGAATGCTATAAGCAAGTAGTTTTGGTAGACTGTTACAGAACATTTATTTCAACTCTTAAATCATTTCTGTGACTTTTCTTTGACTTTCTGGGCTTTTCAAGATGCTTCTTGGAAAATATAAATAGAGTACCGTACAGACACCATAACTGGACTTAGTATTCCAGCCATATCTATTGCAAACACAGAGATATACACATGAGAGAGGTGACAAAACTTCTACAGCAATTAGATTATTTCCCCATTTAAAAAGTTTTATTCATGCATTCAGTAGCAAGATTGTTGGCCACAGTGCCATACTGGGAACTTAGGCCAGTAACAAGGATTATTTTGGAATCAGTCTTTCCGTGAATGATCTCCATCCTGCTAGTATGTAGTAGGAAGATATTTAGTCAAAGAAAGAGATTATGCCTACCCCCCAAATTCTCAGCTGTATTTAAAGGAGACACAGACTTAAAGCGATAAGACTTACTTTTCACAAGACCATGTTAATTGACATTAATTATATTAAATTTATTTAATTATTTTAAAATCAAACCTTTATTTTCTTCATTCTTCCATTATTTTCTTCAAGATCAATATCAGCCTAACAAGCCTCTAATTCGTCAGGTCTCTATTCTTACCCTTCCAACACAGCAGCACATCAGTTTTCTACCAGTATTCTAGAGTGTCTAAAGTCTTAAAAAACTTATATAAAACTAGCACAACTGGTTATGCCGTTTTAAAGAAGTTTCATGTTAACTAAATGCTGTTTAACATGGTTAAACATGATACTGGCAATGCTTGGATATTTAATGGCCAGACCAGTGTCCTGCAGAGGATTCCTTAGGGCATGTTAGCAAGAAAACAACAAATGCAGCAAAGAGACATGCATGTAAATCTGTATAGACCTTATAGTAAGAAGTAGTGCTATGTAAATATAGTAATATAGTGAGTCACATTCTGACTATACTTAGCGCTACTCAACTATCTCTTCCCTTTACCTGAACAGTAGTAGTAAAAGTAGTGGATAAAGAAAGTGAAAAGACGAGCTCAACCTTTTAATAAGGTTGAACAGTGAGAAAAGCCTGAGCAGTGAGAAAAGAGTAAAACTTATTCTTCCGAGTTTAGAGGTAAATATTTACTAGCATGTGCACTGCACAGTTGAAGGCAAGGCCTATTAGTGAACAAATGGGCTATAGTGTTTCTGCACTCAAACTGACTGAAGGGGTGGCATGTGACTAAGTATATTGACACCAGCACAGTCTATTTTCCTTAGCCTTTCAGGCACTATTTTTTTCACTTGCCATTACTTTCCCTTACATATTTCTACACTTTCAATTTCCACATCACTATCTAGTTTCCTTTCCCTTCCATCAATTACCATATTGTAAGGTTTCTCTTTTGCTTTTGTGTTTTAAGACACTTCCATTTCTGTCTGAAGACATTCTTTTTTTAAAGAAAAGTGTGTTAAACACTTTTCYATCCATTTGTTTATTCATTCAAGTATTTATTGTCCTACTTGCTGCTGCATAAAAGTTTCCAAGATTGAGGAACTGACTCCTTTCTAAGCATCATTTATACTTACTAATAGTTTTGTTTCAGAAATAAAAACATAGTACAAACACAATACAGCTATTATGTGATTTTTAGTCTTGTGATCATGCTGCCTTTAACTGTCACTGCGATGTCTAACGTCAATGACTCTATGTCATAAGCAATGGTTTTAATTTTGCTTTTTTTTTTTTTTTTTTGTAGTAGGAAATGGTATATCAGATAACCAAATAATTCTATAGCAGCTATGGCATTTTTCGATGGATACCTCATCTACTGCTTTTCATTTGCATTCTAATACAAAGGCATAATTATCCAACATTGTTTACTTCAGATTTTTCAGTGCTTTGGAATTCATTAGTACAATATTTGAGATAAAACACTACTCCTTCTTTCCTTTTGTTCACTTAATCTATAACTGATTTATAGCCATTGATTTGAACACTCCAATAATGTGAATCCCACAAGTTTCAGTACGACCAATTAAGGCAAATTTATGCTCATAAACATGCAATTCTAATTCCTCTTGTTTATTGCCTACACTCTTGGCACAGGCATATAAGCAATTAAAATTTTCTTTCCCTCAAGCTCTTTCATGCCCTGATTAATTTTATTCTTGACACCTTGATTTTATTCTAAGTGATCTATCCTTTGTTCACCTTTTGCTGTTAGCTTAGTATCTCCTTGACTAATTTATTTAACTTGTCTTCTGGTTGTCCAGGCTCTTATCACCAACCAAGATGGCTCAGCATACCCTGAGACCAAGACCTCCTCACTTGACAGGACAGCAGAAGGAGTTTAATATCACAGGAATATACCTTGAAAAGTGTGATTCTGTGGAACCCTCCATAAGAAAATCTCCTTATGTCATGAGCCCCATATTCCTAGGTGTACCTAATTATCCATGCAAATAATCTCATAATGCCTAGATTTCACAGACATGGATACAGAAGGAAAGAATTAGAGGAAGCCTTTTAAACAACATACGCAATTAATGCTTAGCCATGACTGTATTCTGCACTTAAATTTTCAACACAATTAATTCCATTAGCCTTAATCTGGAACCTATAGGTAAAATGTACAGTACCTGAGCCCAGAATCTTGAGATCTTGAATGGAAGATGCTATTATTCCACTAGAGAGGAAAAAAAACCCAAACCTGTCGTTTCCTCTGAATCAGCTAGTTGTCAGTGTAGAATTCTTTAAGAGGTAAGTATTGCAGTTGGACATGTAAGTAGCTAACTTGTATCTTGTTACAGACCCCGTAAGTATTCATATGAACATTTAGATATCCAATAAAATGTACATGAATACAAATTTAATTGTTGATTTGTACAAATTCATTGTGATGACTGCTGCAAAAKTATGTTTCTGGGTACATTCTGTCAAGCAATTTTATTTCTACTATATTTACAAACAGAGAAAAAATTAATTAAATATTCCTGAGTAAATATATATGGCATGTGTTTTGCAATATCTACCCAACTTGCAAATAAAGTCACTTACTGTTTGTACTTTTATCAAGCACTGAACAATAATTTTACTATTAAGAGATCACTACTGTTACTGTTAAGAGTCAAAAGCCAAATTTGCTCATTGTCTTGTTTTTGCCCTGCACTGAACACAGTGGTGTGGCTGGGGGTTGACCTGAGCTCCTGCAGCGCCGTTGTGCTCGCAGTTTTTGGTGCGTGCTGGGAACCATCTCACCAGTTACAAAACATCCAGCTCTGGAAGCAGTGCTGTAATGTTCATGTCTGCGCAGCAGCTTTTTGTGTTACCAGGCAGGTCTGGCTTCCCAGCCACGAGGAAGGCCCATTAGCGTCCTGGGCTGTACACTGCCCTCTGATCTAGTTCTGCACCAGAACATCCTCGACTCCACAGCAGTGGGACTTCAGTCTGTCACCAGCCCCCCCACTCCTGTTGCTCTTCTTTCAAAATAACACAGCTTACAACGGGAAATATAGGGTGGTGATCAGTTTATGTATTCATGGGGCTTTGTAGCAAGTGAATAATTACTTGTATAAACTGACCTTAGTGGCTACTGTAAAACAGTCTAATTATTGCATTCTTAGAGTGACTGTAATTAATGTAATCTCCAAAGCACTAAGATATTAATATTTCAGGTTGCAGATTGTCCGTAACATTTGCTGCACAAGCTGGTGGTTTAATGTGCAGTCTGTGCCATAATTCACTGCTAATCTTTCAATACTGTACCTTTAAAGTGCCAGCTCTTAATAAATTGCTGTTGTAAAACCATAGGTTTGAACTTAGCTCTGGCTGAAAATTAGCAATTAAAAAACAGCAGTAGCCTAATGCAAATATATATTAAAAAAAAAAAAAAAAAAAAAAAAGCTACCTTTAGTGGTAGTAATTATAAACAAGAACAAGTTATTATTAACCAGACCTGGGTTTTACCCACTATTTAACAAAGCTGACATATTGCATCTAACGTTGGATATAGAGCTTCGTAATATTAACCCTTCCTCAATGCAATTTAAAGTCACACTCGTTTCCTATTTAACTAATATTGAAACACTGAAGTGTGAAAGTTTTATAAAATGTCCAGCCTATTTTTAAATAACCTTTCTTATATACTTGCAAGGCATGAGGAGTGGGTCACTTGGCTAAATAATCTGTGCTCTTAACCTTGAAGTAACTGGGACAGGACAAGTATAGTTCAATTACCTACAGAAGAGATTAACAGAAGGTATTGTTTTTGTGCTAGAAGAGATTTCAGCTGCAAATGAACCTTCTCTGAGTTACACCTAGCCTGCTTAAAGGATTTGAAACTATGAAGACTTTTATTAAAGTGCAGAATCCTGTAAATATATTATTTAAAAGTATAATGAGTATAAAGCTGCTTGCTTTCGAAAAAGTGCCCTTGGCAAAGGCTGAAAGCAAAGTAGAATGTAGATTTAGAGGGCTGAGAATAATGTTACATGGTATTTGTACTGGGGTAGGGGGAGGTTTTTGTGCTAAAGGCTAACGTTTTAGGCTGATGTAGCTAGACTACTTAATACATATTTGAGACTAATAGATATGAAAGTGATGCGCTTTATTACCTAGTCTATTGACTGATAAAATCAAATCCATTACTCTAATTAGTAATTATTATGAAAAAAAAAATCCTTAATTCACAGCTGCAGTTTTACAGACACTGTTTATTTACTTACGATAAGGATGTGGGCAGAGCCCGTGATTCATTTGGCTTACTTTAAGAAAACTAGATTGCTTTTCAGATAATTATTAAAAAATATGATTATTTACATTATGGAAATAATGGACACAAAATTAAAAAATCTTGCTGATCTTTTCATTTCACCATACATATCGTAAAGCTTGTCTGATTCTCATTTAAGGGATTTTTCCTAATTCAAAACTTAATATGCACCTTACAGAATTTTTGCATTTCTCTTTTGAATGACTAGGCTTTGTTCTCTTGAGTAGTTTCATTAGAAGGCTGAAGAGCTTCCAGAATGACACCTTAATGCATTTTGTTATGACTCAGGCAGCCTCTGATAGCCAGCTTCTTTCCTCCCGTCCTCCTATTACAGCTACGACACTGTTCTTCAGAGAGGACATTCTTTGTTTCCCGAAGGTCAGTCATATTCAGAAGTTTGTTCAATGATGGGTATATTATTTCTAAAAGTTGCTCTCTCCCATGTAAGATATTAATCACATTAATGCAATGATGTTGAAGCTCTTTTTGCCTCTTTCATTCATAAATAAAGTAAATGATGTGCAGATATGTTTCTTTTTCAGTAAATGTAGACAGGTTCTATACATTCCGGTAGCACTTTTGAGTGCTTTTTGCTACTGAGCATTTAAATGCCCCATGGACATTAGAAAAAAGCAAAAGCCATTTAACCATTTAGGCATTTATAACCCATGTTCCATCAATGGTATCAGTAGCCTTTACTTCTACTGCAATATTTTCCACCTAGAAGTAGAATTTGTCTTTATGTTACTATGTCTTATCTTAATCCATGTCATGATTTTTCACAGAACAATATGACCTATATCTATCTCTAGAACACAAAAGTTAAACTGCTTTTATACATGCAGCAGCACTTGTATATCAGGACTTAAAATTATCACATCTATATTTTTACAAGTATTTGTAAAATCCCTATGCAAACAAGTTCAGATAAACTAAAACAGTTTGTGAATACTTAGGAATCGATTTTAGAGTGAACTAATAAATTACATGTAATTTTGAAATCCTGTATAGTGAGATTACAAAGCTGGTATGACATGGAGATCCCATAAGGGAGTACAATACTCAGTGTAGATGACATGTGATGTGATAGGCAAAGAGCGTTTCCCAGTTAGCTGTTTCACATGGCTGCGTGTCACTCACCACCACCACCACCATCCCTTCTTCAAGAGACTGGGAGAGGCAGAGCTTTCCTCCTCTTTTCACTTCTCTTTTTAAATTAAGYCAGGTTGACAGCTCAAGTCAATCAAATGATATATGGGCTCAGCAGTAGATGGCTTAAACTCTGAAGAGATCTCCAACAAGACCTTGCAAAGGAAGGAAGCTAGAACGATGTAGCTCTAGGAGCAGAGCACTTGGAGGGCAGAAGCAATCCTCTACATCCTCTAATTATGTTAAATAGACTGCAGTAGATTTATCTGTCTATTTATCTATCACTCAGACACAGACATTTGCTTAAGATAATCACTCCATCACTTCTGTTTTTTATGGCTCTGTTCCATAAAATTTTCTGGTATCTGTTTAGCTTTGGCTATATGACTAGCTTTTCTTCAAATGCTTAAAGTAAGGCATATGTTCAGCAAGGCTTTTGACACCATCCCTCACAGCATGCTCCTGGGCAAGCTCTTGAAGAGTGGGTTAGATGAGCGGACAGTGAGGTGGATTAGGAACTGGCTGAATGACAGGGCTCAGAGGGTAGTAATCAGTGGTRCAGAGTCAAGCTGGAGGCCTGTGGTTAGTGTGTCTCCCATGGGTCAGTCCTCGATCTGGTCTTGTTCAACTTATTCATGTTCCCTGGATGAAGGGATGGAGTGCTCCCTCAGCAAGTTTGCTGACAATGCAAAACTGGGAGGAATAGCTGATAGCCCTGAGGGCTGCGCTGCCATCCAGAGGGACCTGGACAGACTGGACAACTGGGCGATGAGAAACCTCATGAGGTTCAACAAGGGCAAGTGCAGGGTCCTGCACCTGGGGAGGAATAACTCCAGACACGCCTACAGGCTGGGGACTGACCTCCTGGAGTGCAGCTCCGCAAAGAGGGACCTGGGCGTTGTGGTGGATGACAGGTTGACCATGAGTCAGCAGTGTGCCTTTGTGGCCAAGAAGGCCAATGGGATCTTGGGGTGCATTAAGAAGAGCGCCTCCAGTAGGTCGAGGGAGATGATTCTGCCCCTCTACTCAGCCCTGGTGAGGCCACACCTCGAGTCCTGTGTGCAGTTCTGGGCTCCCCAGTGCAGGAGGGATGTGGAGCTGCTAGAGAGAGTCCAGCRCAGGGCCACRAAGATGATYAGGGGYCTGGAACATCTGCCCTAYGAGCAAAGGCTGAGAGAGCTGGGCCTCTTCATCCTGGAGAAGGCTGAGAGGGGAGCTGATTAATGWATATAAATACCTCAAGAGAGGGAATGAGGAGGATGGGGCTGGCCTCTTCTCAGTGGTGGCCAGCGACAGAACTAGAGGAAACAGCCGCAAACTGAGGCACTAAAAGTTTCATAGGAACTTGAGAAAGAATTTCTTAACAGTGAGGGTGACAGAGCACTGGAACAGGTTGCCCAGAGAGGTGGTGGAGTCTCCTCTGGAGATCTTCTAAACCCGCTTGGACGCCACCCTGTGCCACATGCTCTAGGAGACCCTGCGTGTGCAGGGGGGGTTGGACTAGATGACCTCTAGAGGTCTCTTCCAACCTTAAGCATTCTATGATTCTATGAGTCTATGATGTTAAATGAGATTGCTGATGCTAATTAAAGAAAGTAGTTTTATAKAGAGAGAGAGAGACATATACACACATATGCGCATATACACACATACACATTAGAACTGACTCCTTCCCATAGAAAATAACAGCAGTACCAGTAGGCCTTTTCCTATATACCTAAGTTTTGTCTCTGAGGATAATGAATATCACAATCCAGATAACTTTGACCTAGCATGCCTCCATCTATTTTAAATTGTCATTCTTTTTTAAAAAATGAAAATAGGGAAAGAAGAAAAAAAAAAAATCAGCAACAACAATAACAAAAATATGGATATGCTTCCATCTCTCCTCATTGTATTTTCAAAATTATAGTAGTTAAGCTTGCCTTCAGTGCCTAAGTAACTTATGCTGTTACAAATACACACTGATTGAAAGGACAGTTTTACAGAAAACAAATAACTCAGCAAGGAATTGAGCTCAAGATAAATGAGCAATGAGTGACATATTTTTAAAATACATGGAAAGTGTTGAAATCACCTAAGTTTATGGTATTTCTTGTTTCTGGACTGCAATTGTCTCTCGATGTATTATAGTCCATTGCAGAAACTAAGGAAATGTAAAGTCTAATCTAAAATTCTAATAGCTTACATTATATATTAGCTGATTTAGCTCCTGCTTGTTTATACTTTCCATTTCAATTTACAATCGTTAGCAATATCTAATAACAACTGTGTATTATACATATACTTGTGTCAAGCTTTATCCAAATGCTACGTTAACAAATATAATTAGTGTTTTGTAGGTGAACTTTTGAACCCTTATGAAAGAAGATGTGTTAAAATCATTGGAAAGGAAAAATATACTTTTGTCAATGGATAGCTATCAGTTGTCTGGGAAACTTCACTTATTTTAGAATTCCAAGGCCAGGAAAGGTAAGTCTGTGCTTGATGTTGTCTCTGCTTCTGCTGCTATCCCCTGCCATCCTAAGGGGAAATGATTATAAGGTGACAGCCTAATTTATATAACACACCATATGACTAACTGAAAATATTTTCTGGGGAATAGTTTAGTGGAAACAAAACCCCAAAGTATATCGATATAGCAAACTAGAAAGTAGTAAAGTAACTTCTGTAATTTTGAAGGTGAGGCTGGGGATATGGAGGAAATCAATAAAAAATGAATATCAGGGAAAGAGAAGCTGGAGATCATGAGCATGAAAAAGAACATGAAGCTACATGCCAAAATTCCAGGAGATCTTAGCAGATCTCTGGTAACCTTTTCTCCTATTTCAATTTGACAAAAAAAAAAAAAATATATATATATTATATATAGAGACTAGATCTATAATTTCTGAAAGGTTTCTAAATAATCAAGGTAAGACATGAGCATTTAATCTAGGGTGTGATCACCACTTTCTTAACCTATTCAGGAGAAAAGAGAAAACCTCTTGAATCTAGAAAAAAAGAGCCCTCTAACATCTGAAGCTTTGATATCTACAGGTACATGGACCGAATGGTAAAGAGCCTCAGTAATGAAAGGTCATCTGAACTGCCAAATCTCTTTGGGTCTGCACTGGCACAGTGACAATTAACATTATATGAAGTAGAAATTTTAAAATGTATGAATTGGCATACTTAAAAAGGGATGTCTGTATTCAAGCATAAAATGTCAAGAAAGATATTAGGAAGATGTGTTGATCCCTTCAAGCATGACAATTGTGCTGTACAACACGCATTTGTGTTAAATATGATCAACGTTCCTGTCAAAATGGTTGAGTTCACTGATAAACTTTAGCTTGTCCATTGCTTGTAATGAGTGTCCACATATATATATATATATATATATATATTTTCTAGAGGGTAGTATATGCAAGTACCTCCCAAATAAAATGCATTTGAGGCACTGAAATGAGACAAAGCCGCACAAAGCACAGACCCTCCTGGCTTTTCTTGAATGGAATTAACAGTGTTGACATTTCAATTATCATCACTGGCAATCTGCATGAAATCTTTTTGCTGAAACAAATTGAAAATTTCACACATTTTATAACTGCTTTTCATAACTACTTTTTCTGCCTCCCTACAAGTCAAAGCAGATGCCTTAACAGTGAAGTGTTGAAGTTTTCTTTGCAGTCATAACTGTTAGAGACATTTTTTAAATAAAAGGTCAGTTCTTGAATAACAGAACAGAAGTTGATTTTCCAGTCTGTTTCCTAGTGGACAGTGAACAGCCTCACAAAGCCATAGACACACAATTATACCATTTGCACTCTTTCGAAGAGGGTCAAAAGAATAACATATTTTTAGAATATGGGAAGTAAACTACTCTTTCTTGCCTGAGATGATCATACTAGCCAAAGTTAGGATTTCTACCTAATAAGAGAGTAAGAGTTGTTATAAAATTGTTATTTACCTTTCAGTTGAAATCATGGATCTTCAAAATTTCCTACAAAAAAATAAAAAGTCTGTGTTTTTCCTCAAAAACAGGAGCACAGGATGTTTCCAAATCAAAATACTTGTGGAAATCTGGACCTCCCCACTGCAAATGGCACAGCTGGTGCATCAGTCCTCCATCAGTGAGTGCTTGCTGTGCTTAGGCCAACTGATGGTGTCAAAGAGAACTGGGAGGCAAAAGCAGATTGAATTTCTCTCAGAAAACAAGTGGAAACAAGACAGTTTCATGACATCTTTCACTGATTGTCAATCTGCATTTTTCAATAGGAGGGAGTGCTCTGTTATAGTAGTAGTAATGCTCTGGAGGCCTGTGATAGTGATCTAATATTGTAAGAATTATAAGACAGTGATCTAATATTATATGAAGCTCATTGCTTCATAGTTGCCTTGACTGCTTATTTGTTAAGACGCATACTACTGATTTGGACAGCCTTGCTGTGGCTGCTGCCTAAACAGAATGAAAGATCCTGATGTACCATTGTATACTCAATATTTTTAGAGGAAATAATAGGAAAATGTAAACGTAGCTGCATAAGGTATAAAAATATGAAGCTATTTTGATTTTTTTAGCTTGTTTTTGTTGTTTTTAAATACATAATAGAGTGCTTTGTGCTCTTTTAAATTGCCTTCCATAGGTGTTTTTCTGACTGGGCCTAGCAGTTGGCTGGACAGTTAGTGTGTAAATAGCAATATATTTACTGATACAAATATGGTGCATGTACATGCTAGGTTTCAACATTTTGTGTTTGGCCTTGCCTAGCTTCTTGGAATAAGTCAGACTCAAATACAGATAYGAGTTCTTCTAGGATAAGGTAGGCCCATGCTGAGCTACAGAACCAAATGAAGATTTATCTACATATTCACCAACAATTTAGCTCCTCTACCAACCAAGTCCACAGCAAAGGAAAATAAGTTTAAAACTATGGCAAAGATGAGTACAAAAACATTACTGGAGATGTAGCATTTAAATCATTAAACTCTGAAAAGTTTTTTGCAAAGTGCATAAGTCTTCTTCGTTGCCTTTTGGTTTTCACCACAAAGCACTCAAATATTGCTCATTTTGCTCATCAAATCTTTCTCCTTCTTTCTCGCCTTGAACTTCCTTTTGACCAATAATGTTGAGATGTTTAAATGAAAAGCAAATGAGAATTACAATGAAAACTGTTAACAGAGGTCAAATTGGTTTATTCAAGACCACCATTTGGAGGGAAAATGTCTGTTCCTTTTCTTGCAGTACATATATTCCTTCTGAGATCAGTAGAAAAACTCACATGACATTGATGTATAAAGAGGGCTTTCTGTCTCAGAGGAACAGAGCATAATTCTCACTTGATGTGCAGTCACTAAGGTAACAATGTTGTTAGTGATTTCAGTATCGCACAACAGCCAAGAAGCATGCAAGAGATGTAAATTATCTATATGCCAGCTACCACTCAGTTTTCAATTGCTAAATGCATCAAAATACATATACCCGAACATTACCCTGTTCTCACAAACTGGTGATAAGGATAAGAGCATTTGCATTAAGGTGTCTCAATAGCTGGTGACTATGTATGGTACCTTCTGAAAGGAAGACTGAATGCAAAAATAAGCCTGTAGTGATGGTGATAAAAGTTTCTTTTCTTATTGCTTTTTCTCTCCCTTGCCCTCGTTTATGAAATACGGGTGCCTGAAAAGAGAATTTTAGTTCCATTTGCCAGTTCTCCAGCTGCCTTTAATTTGTGATGCCATAGTTTGTTTCTATGGAAATTACTTTCATTTCCTGAAAACTGAGGATAATAAGTAACTTGGTTAGGGAGTAAGCTGTAGGGAATTATGATGTCTTTTTGTTTGTTTGTTTTCTTAAGCACTATTCTTTTTTAATATAAATGATAACATAGGTGTTATACATTASAACATTTAAAACTGTGTTGGGTTTTATCAGTGATTGCTCTTATTTCTGTTTCTTTCAAGGTATTACCTAAGAATATAGGGATGTGAATTCTACTGAGTTAGTGTTATAAAAAGTTATATTGCCAATATTTAGAAAAAATCTTTTGATTTTTAAAGAGAATTGTAGTAGTCTGGGAGTAGAATGTGTGTTTTATCTTCATAAATATTTGCTAATATTGAGGAAGTGACTTTTGATTATTATATTTTATTTTAAATACTGTGCTGTCATATGTTAGATGAAGTTCCTCATCTCTCCCAGAAGACAATATATTTTATAGTATAAATGTACTAATGAAACTTTTCTTATTCTGCACTTATTTTTAACAAAGCATGAATATTGCATTGAAAATATATTAAGGAGATTCGAGGCATCTATCTTTTGTCAATTTGTACCTTTATCAGCAATTTCATGTTGGTATCAGGAAAGTTAGGACAACAAAAACACCTGGAGTAAAACTGTGGCTGTCTGACATTTCTAATAATCTAACACTCCAGACAGATTAAATAAACTGGGGGTGGAGGAAAAAGGAAAAAAAAAAGAAGGAAAAGTACACCAATACAGATTAGGGGCTGACCGGCTGGAAGGCAGCTCCAAGGAGAGGGATTTGAGAGTCCTGGTCCACAACAAGTCACCCACGAGGCAGCAACGTGCCCTGGTGGCCAAGAAGGCCAATGCGATCCTGGCTGCATCAGGAGGAATGTTGCCAGCAGGTCRAGGGAGGGGATCCTGCCCTTCTGCTCAGCCCTGGTGAGGCCACACCTGGAGTATTGGGTGCAGTTCTGGGCTCCCCAGTACACAAGGAACGTGGAGCTCCTAGAGAGGGTTCAGCAATGAGCAACAAACATGATTAAGGGACTGGAGCACCTACCGTATGAGGAAAGGTTAAATGAGAAGAGTGAGAGAAGAGAGGAGAACTTACATGTATAAATACCAAAAGGGTGAATGTAGGAAGGAGGGGGGGGAAAATTCTTCTCAGTGATAGCCAGTGATAGGACAAGGGGCAGTGGATACAAATTGAAATGGAGGCAGTTCCATGTCTATGTGAGGAAGAACTTCTTTCCTGTGAGGGTGACAGAGCCCTGGAACAGGCTGCCCCAGAAAAGCTGTGGAGTCTCCTTCTCTGGAGATCTTCCAAACCTGCCTGGATGCCACCCTGTGCCATGTGCTCTGGGTGTCCCTGCTGGAGCAGGGGGTTTGGACTAGATGATCTCTAGAGGTCCCTTCCAACCCTAAGGATTCTGTGATTCTGTGAAAAGACTTGAACTTGTGTTAAAAAATAAAAGTGTGAAGAAATGTTTGAATAGTTACTTTTCAATTTGAATACTTGGCATCTATTATTTTTGTCATTTCTAGTCAAAAGCAGAAGCTGCAGCTGGCATTCTGCTAGCAGTCAGTAAATATGCCAATACCTATGATTTCGTGAGGCATTTTCTCCCGCGTTCAGCTCCTGCAATGACGTAACTATACCTGCTGTTGTTGACAAAGAGGCGCTGGGGCGGCACTCATGTTGACGGTCGCAGGCAGTAGAGACCCCCTGTGCCTCAGCTCTTCCTCCAGACTCGCAGACGCTCCCTGGCTGACACCAGCTGCTGCGCTCGGAGCCCATTCTCCACAGCTGGATCCATGTGGAGTCCATCTACCCCATGGGCTGGTGCAGCACAGGGCACCCATGGAAGACACTTTGTATATGAGGACCGGAACTCTGTTGACAGGATAAACTTCACAATGTCATCTATGTTTCTAAACAGACAGACCTGAACAGGTGGCACTACCATACTTACTCCTCGGTGTCTCTAAGACTCAGTGTTGTCGGGCATAAGAAACTGCCCAAAACTAGAGAAACTATTTGCTCTTTATTAACCAAAACTTGAAATATTCCTGCTATCTGGTCATAACAGACATAATAAGTAAAGACATATATAATATTGTTCAAAAAAAATCATTATGAATTTAGGTGTTTGTTAAATATGAATTATATGGCTATATTATAATATTTAGATATCTTGCCTTGCCTTATGTAGCTATTTTATAATGCTTAGATAATACAGTTTGTCAAAACTTCTTAACAATGCAAATGCAGGAGAAGTTAAGTTAAAAACTCTGTCAGGAACTTACCCTTTAATATCTGTGCATCTCCACAGATAAAAGAATGGATTATTTGGCATGGAAAGCATGTTAAAACTACTAAAGCCTACCAGAAAGATACTCCTTTGCAGGCATCTGTTCATAATGTAATAACTTTAAAAATGAAAAACCTTTGTTCAGTTCTGTAAGGAAGCAAACAAAGCTTACTGATTAAGCCTCATTCTGCTTCATTGAAACTAATGAAAATAATCAAAAATGCTACAGYGGGCATGGAATCACCACAGGATGCCAAGCATCTTTTGAGAGGTCTTCAGTGTTCTGTGGGAACAGAGACCAGGACTACCCATAAGATCTGTAGCTGAGGGGAAAGAAGAGATTTTATATTTAAAATGAGTGGGTAAAAAATGTCTTGGTTTCTGTTCAATTAGCATTTTAAAAATATTTTTTTCTCCTTATATACCTCCTCTGATGCATTGTAAGTTTAGGATAMAAGTGTGGTGTTTTTTTTTTTCTTTTTTTTTCCTCAGCATTTACAACTAATATTAAACTGGCAAGTCTACTTACAGAGAGAAAGGAAAAATATCTTACTGCTATCTTCCTGAGTTTAGTGGGCTGATACTTCTCAGTCTTGGATGACTAGTCAAGTTTATGAAGTGTCATTACTTTCTTTCACGCTTTCTGACCCTCTATCAAAATGGCAGCTTTCCCTACATGCTGCCATTATATCTCCCTAATAGATGAGGTACATTTCTGTGGTGTCGCAGAAGGAGAATTGAGGAAAGGATATTTTATTTCTTGGCCTTATGAAGGAAGTATTCCACATTATGATGAGCCTACTAGCCCACTAGGAGAGGCTTGTGTAGCGCCTACCAAAAAGAGCTTCACAGCTTGACTGGGTGGAGGCTCTGGCAACCCTGGCACAGGATCTGAGAACAGCTCTGACGGGGTTCTCCGAGGAAATGAGCCTTTTCCCCATGGAGCTCACCAAAAAGCTGGGCAAGTGTGAACTATAAGACACTACTAGTTTGCTTCTGCATACAAACTACCTATGCAAGGGCTGCAAAATGTCCCCTACAACTCACATGATGAAGAAGGAAGAATTGAAGAAAGGGCCAAAACAGGGCAAGAAAGTTATGCTGTCTGAACATTGAAATTATATTCACATTTTCAATTCAAATAAAAACTTGCCCCTAAATGAAATTTTCAATATCTGTGAATTATTTAAAAATGTGGTAAAAAGTTCTCAGTTCTCTTCTTCTGAAATCTCTACTATTTATGTTACCAAGCATACAAAAAACTTCACTTGTTTGTTTTGGTCACATTACCCAAACATGTGTGCTGGTATGTGCATAGATTATAAGCCAAACTACAGTCAACAGTGACACAAGATGTTTCATTTCAGTGTTATGTGTGAGTTTTTATACTCTGTCTACCTCTAGCACCTGCAAATAAACTTATTTTTCTCCCATGTTCCTCTATACAACTGACAGCCTGAACATTTATTGTTTTGTGGTATATTAATATTTATTTAATCTTGCAGGGGTAATGCAACTTATTTTTGACCATCTCTTATTGTAGTCTGTATTTCTTTTTTATTATATTCAGTTTGAATACCAACTGAAATCAACTCTTTTCCTATTATATTGCTTAAGCAGCTAAAACACACCAAAACAAATTCCAGCTTTAATCTGGAATAATTCTATGAGTGAGACTTAATTTCTAGTGAAGCAAGTCTAATACATTGATGAATTTTATAGCCTTCGGACACAGCTTTCTTCCATCAGCCCATTTTTAGGGCACAGCTTCGCTTTGCGAATCAACCTCATGGCACAGTAGGAGCCTGCCTGGGCCTGGCCCCTGAGACTCCAGCCCCTGCCTGCTTCTCCTCACAGAGAGCAACCTACCGAGCCGGAGTCAGTCACGTTGCCCAGGGGAGCTTTTCCTCACCCCGGGAAAAATGGACATGCTTTGCAAGCATTGCATTCAGTGAGAGCCCGCACTGTAGGGCCAGGGCTGCCTAGGGGAAAGCAATGGGATGTCGCCACTCTTCTGTTACTCCAGACTTTCTTTCTTGTTTTGTTGCTCTGGCTTTACTCTATGCTTTGTCTTTGATTCATTTATTCCATCTGCTTGTTTCCTCTATCACATTATCTCCTGATTAAAAAAAATGAACCTCTAGTCTGCTGCTTTTGAACAGAAAACAACTGCCTCAATTGATTTTATAATGTGCTTTATACAAACTGAAACAAATGAAGTAGTTAAGTAAAAAGGTAGAGGTCTGCCTTAAGTATATTGTGGATGTTTTAAGAGCTTTCAGACACTCAATTGCTACGTAGTTAACTCTGAAATGTGGCCAAAAGGAAATACATAAATAAATAAATAAATAAATAAATAAAAGGAATATGAACAAACAGCATCTACTTTGATGAAAGCTCTTTCTATTCATTAGGAACAGCTCTGATATTTTCTTCTTCAGTGCCAGCCAACTCCTGACAGTACTGCTAAGAAACAGTACACTCCCCTCCATTTATTTTCATGCACTTAATTGACCATTTTAAGAAAGAAACGGCCCTTTATGATAACAACAAGACAAAACACAGTAATTGACCGAAATGCACAGGGCCAGCTGCTAAAAACACTTTCAACTAATGGAAACCTGAATAGAAGGCATGAAAGTTTCAATTGCAAGCCAATTGCAAGAAAGGTCATATCTTTTTTTTTTTTTTTTCCCTAAGGAAGAAAGAAGACAGAATACTTTCTATATGAATTATGGATACAACAACTTTTTTTTAAAAAAAAGTCCTATGAAAAGAAACTTCAGCACTTCAAAAGAATTTTGTAGCGATTGGCTCATTATTCCAAAATACGCAGTATGAAAAACTGTATTTTAAAAGCTTTCAGTGCTATTATTATGCTGCCAATACACATTTATTTAATGTCCCCCTTCATGGGACTTTATGAGGTTTCTGAAAAGGCAATATCTACATGTGAAACAGTGTGYAAACAACATTTTGGTAGCTTTAATGCAACAATAAAAAACAAGTACCTGAGAACAGCTATCCTGCTCAAGGATAGAAGAGTTTAAGGATTTTATTTGTAAACAATTCCAGATACAAGATTTTAAAAAAATGACCTTTGCATAACTAAAGCAAAGGATTTAGCTCTCTGGAGGGAATTGGTGGAAATCAAAGTGTGGAAGAAAGAGCAGGAAAGAAAAGGAGTGTGCTTTCTGTGACACGTTTCTTTCTTTAGAATCACTACGAATGTCAGTTGTGCTTCAGGACCTGCCCTCAGATGTCTTCTAACCATATGGAGAAGGAAACTGCCTAGCAAGTGTATCCCGAGACTATCCCTATGAATGAGCTTGACATTCAAGCAAGAATTTGAATCTAAACTGTTTCAAACCATTTGCAAACGGGGCAGGAAAAAGTGACCACTGAAAGCCCAAGCCACAGCAGATATGCCAGTCTTTGGGTAAGCCAGGGATGTAGGCACAGGGTGGGTGCAAGTTCAGGGGGCTTTCAGGAAATGGCTTCCTCGTCCCCATATCCCAGTGCAGCTCGGGTAGCAGGCTAAAGACACTTCTACGTAAACACTTTGTTTCAGATGAGAAGGAAGCATTTGATGGGACTGTGGATGAAGTAGATCCTGCATATCATTTTGCCTGTGCACTTGAAGCTCCAGAAAAAGTGAAAATAAATCACTGAAAAAAAGAACTTCTTTAGCAGCTCTTCCCTGCATGCTTCCCAAATTAAAAATTCCAAACATGAATTGTTTTCAAGTTCAGCTGGTGTTTTCTACAAGCAAGCACCCATCTACTTGGATTACTTTTAATTCTTCATTATGTTTGTGAACTAGAGTACAACATTTAGTAATTTCACTAAAATGATAAATCTCACCCCAGACTTTTTTTCCCAGGCATATAAAACCATATTCTGACCAGCTGATCAGTACAAAACAAATAGGCTGTTAACACTTTTTTTTTTTCCTGCTCTGCAGGTGTGGGGAAAATTAATCTTTTCAACAAACACTTTACGAATGGGCACTGTATTTTAGTTCTCATATGCTTCAGCCAACTTTTGAAACAGATAGTGAAATATTTCAAACATAAAATCCATATTGTGCTCAATGATTACTGCAAATCAAGTACTCTGAAATATGGTCTTATTTTTATCAGGCAGTTTACACATTAATTTATTCTAATATCAGTACTCAGTTCCCATATGGATTATGGAAAGTTACATTTCATAGACATATATGTTTCTTTGACAGTCTTTCCACCCTTCCATTTTTTTTTTACAAATTGAAAATGGGATTGAGAGGAAAGGARGAGTTTATTTTGGGGGTCAGGATTTTACCTGATGCCAGGAAAATCAATGTTTAATTCTCACTGACTCCCCTAAGGGAAGGATTTAAAATTCAATTCTTAGACTTCATATATGTCTTCACATATATCTAAGAGGGGCCAAATTGCAGTCTGGCCTGAATCTGGATATTATTCCAGAATATCCAAGTAAATTTGGTAGGTATCTGTTACTGATGTTGTCGTAAAAATAGAGGGCTATAAATGAATCCCGTTGCATAGATATGAAGGTGATTGATACACTTTATATTTCATACACTAACTTAGCTTTAAAATGCTGGAATGGCGTGAACAGTGGTCTGTACCTCGGCACTGTGCAATCTCAAGTGAGAGTACAAGTTTCATATATGGAACACTATTACTACCCAAAACTAATCACAAAAAAAATCYATTTTTTGAGTGTTTGTATTATCTCTCCACATCTAGCAAGAAACTTTGTGAAGGGTTTCCAGATAATCTACTTATTCTATCTCAAGCAGGCTACAAATGGAGACCAGATTTTTTTTCTAGTTGTGATGACTTGAGCAACATTATCTGTCAAATGCCTGTAACACTAGTGACAGTAGCACAGCCTATGACATTGCTAAATCATTCAAAATCAAAGCAGAAGCAAGTAAGGAAAATACTATGGAACTTTTTATAATAAATGAAAGTATTTCCTTTTCTTGTCTTATTTTTGTTTCCTTTCTAGAAAAGGAAAATGAAGCAAAATGTAATGCTCAATGCTACCCAGTCTCACTTAGTGTATACATGTATGCCTCCACAGAGGTGCCGAAAATAAATCCATTGTGCTAACTTCTATTGGTTCCTAGCAATTTTCCAGTAAAAATACACTGACATCTTTGAAAGRGTTATCAAAAGTTGTTAAATTGTCACAGCTTCTGTTTTTGTAGGATCTTTTTGCTTTTAATGTAACCTGAATGTTTTCTTAGTTGCACACTTCTATCTTCACAATATATTTTTTACTTTACCTTTTTTTTTCCCACCGTACAATAATAAATGGAACTGAAATAAGCAATTCTGTGGAATGCTGGTTTTGCATGAAGTCTCAATTCCTACTCAGTTAATGTCATGTAAAAGTGAGATGATAATGCTCATAGAATGATTTCATTCTGTCAGGAATCCATGAATTTCTGTGCAAAGGCTGTAATTGCAGCTACTATCGTTGGAAATACACAGCTTGAAGTGTGCAGGTAATGCTACTGCAAATAGTTTGGATTTGCATATAATATATGCATAGCGGTTGACAAGAGAACAATATTGGGATGATTTGTGATTCAGATCAGTACATTAACTGGTCCAGCACATACGAAACAGCTGCATGCACAAAGAAATCGCCAGTTCTTTGTATGACTTTGTAATTTCTTGTTTTTATAATGATGCCTTGTTAGAAGGAACCTGTTTAAATGTGAACTATTAATAAAGAACTACAGCGTCCACTCCTGTTTTTTGGCGTCTACTTTGTAATACTTTTGCCTGAGGACTCAGTATTAGGCTTGAATGTTCTCTCCTAATACAAACCATAAATAAAACTGGAAACCATTTCACAGCTATAAGAAACAAAATGTTGAAAACCTGAAATGATGTTTGTCATTACTTGCTTTTCTGTCTTTTGGATGTGCATGAGTAGAACACAGATACTATAGAATATTTTCTCGTACACCGTTTGAGACAGATTTTATTCCTTTGCAGCTATCATTTAAAAAGTAGACTAGCCACATGAAGCATGCTAAAAAACAAAGAAATTATAGCTGGCATATTTTCTCTGATTCTTGCTCTGCTAATAGTGCTACATCAGAAATTATAAACATCAAAACAGATGYTAAAGGTGTTTGAAAATTAGGGGTACATTACAACTGAAAACGCTCTCCATCTCTTTCRCTAGGAAGTATTCATTAAGTTATCTGGATTGCTTGGTTCAAGTGGTTGTCTTTGGAGTTGTGGGAAATTAAACCTAAACTAATGATTCTAGCATTTGTTTTAGTGTAACAAAAAACAACACACAAAAAACCCCAAACAATCAATCAATCAATCAAACAAACAAACAAGCCAAGAAACCTCTTTAAGCTGTTAATATTTAAGATGTAAGTGAAAGCTTTCTCTAAAAATTGTTATTGGAAAAGATCACTGCTAATAGCATACTAATAGCATATGTATCAGTTTCACAACTACAAGGCAGAAAGTTGGCAAGGCGGAAGCCTACGACAGGAAGGGAATGGTGGAAGATGAATTTAAATGGTTAGATATCCTTGTGGGAAAACCCAAGTGCCTCTGGATTTACTCAGCTGAAAATGTGAGTGCAGCACCTGAGGATCTATGGAAATAACCCTAAAATGTTGTAGCTGGAGATGAGATGGAGTGTTACTGGTTCATAGGCACAGGGTGTAGGGGTGAATGGTGATTTTTGGAGCCAGACCTCTACAGTCACTCAGAATTTCTATTATATTATTATTAACATACCAGTTCACATGGTGAGTTAAGCAGAACCAAACACCCTTTCAAACTGTTCCCAAACCACTACATGTTTATTTATTTGTGAAAAGTTCATCTAGAATAATTCATTAAAGTAGCACACTAAAATACTGACAAGATGATGGATCAGACTTTTGTGTCAAGCCATGCTAGAGAAGAAGAACAAATTATTTTTCTACATCTTTGTCTTACTCAAGTGAAGCCAGAGGTTTTTTTTCATATTGCTGTGCAAAAAGTGCTATTTGGGGGCCACCATGATCAGATGTGCAAAAATCTCACCCCACAAATAACACTTAAGCTTAGCAAATGTTTTTGTCTGAAAATAGTGGAAATCATGACTATCTAATTTGGAGGCTTCTTAAAACTATTGTCATTAGTTCAGCTATGAAAATAACAGAACAACTATTGTATAACTCTGCTGCACACAAGTGCAGCTTTCCTCCTTTTCTATCTATAGACTAGATGGATGCAATGTGGTCTTTCCACAATTTGTGGTCTTTCCCTTCATTAAGCTAGCCTTAGCTGAAGTTCTTGTTTCACGTAGCCTATTAAGATTCTATTTTTCAGTCCAAGTCAAATTGAATGTTATTTTGTGTGCAGATTTTCGTATTCAAATAATCCTGTATCTCACCTAGTTCATTTTGGTGCTAGCTTAGACATCTCTATAAAGTACTGGTAGATGATAAATGCCAAACATAACTGAATTTGCAGGTCTTTTCCAGATTGTTGTGATGATTTAACGCTTGGTGGAATCATCTTCACCAAATTAAAACAATCTTGTGAAAAAGCCGACAGCCAAATATACAACATAATATGCTTAAATGATGAAGAAAGACTAACAGCTTGGCAACATCAAGCAAATATTTGATGCCTTGTGATGTCCTTTATATTTTAGCCATCTGTCTGCAGTAGACACTTCATGAAAGATTCATTAGAATCAAACATTTTTTCCATGCCCTATGGATATTAACTGGAAAAGATCTGCAAACAATCCTACATCAGAAAGAGAAGACAATACAGAAAAAGCCTATTATTGTTCTCCAAGTAATCACTAATATTAGGAGACATGAGAATTTATGAAAATAAGAACCTTCCCCTTAAGTAGGGTTTCGTGGTTTTTCATTTTATTCATTTCATTGAACTGTGTCACTGCTAATTTTTTAATAAAGTTTGAAGAGCACTGGAACAGCTTGTATTAGTTTGACCCTTCTATTAGTACTACACAGAAGTTTTTAATTAATATAGCATCCTTTTTTTTTCAAAGGAGGATGGAAAACCAACACTAAATGAACTAATCCCACTTATATATATTTTCACACTTCATTAGGTTCCATTTRAACAATTTCTTTCAGACTTCAAACGCACTTCTTGTGGAGATGTTTCGCAGCACATGCACACACAGTCAGACATATTGAAAAGGGTAYGTCTGTGTTGCCATGTTGAGAAGCTCTGTTTCGTGTCAACTTCTAGTTCCTTCTGCACGCTCATATGGATTCTGTTCTACAACTAATTATTTTACTACTTTAAGAAGAATCTGGGCATAGCCTGGAAGATATTATGTCCCTCTCTCTGAATTATGACTGTGGGCATCTTTGTGCTGAGCTATGTCATCCTATTTTAAGGCTGCAGCAGCTTCTTTTCATAGAAATAACAAGGGAACTTGGTAATATTTCCTTTGATCTATCCAAATCCCAGCTTTGCTCTGATACTCAAGAAACACAACAGGCATTTTGTAGACTCTTTCCTGAATTCCTTAGTACGTCATTTTCAAAGTTTGCTGCAAGAAATTTCATTAATAATTCCAAAGATCAAGTGGTTTTGATGCTGTTTCACTAAAAATATCTTGCCCTAAACTTCTGTATTCTATAGAATGCAAAAAAAAAAAAAAATTAAAACCCCTTTAATTCAAAGTTAGTCTGTGCTATTAATTTTCTGAAATTAATCTTTACTGAAAGTTCTTCATTTAGTCTCTTAAATTATACAAAAGAATGATCATTTTAAGTCAGTGTATTCTTTCAGACAAACTGCAGGAGATAACTGTCAAGGAAGTCTGCACAGTCTCTTAATACACTGTCTTTTCACATTGCATCACCACTTATCAACTATGGCAACTGAATTGCAATAATTACGCCAGCACAATGTTGCCCATGGAGAAAATGCAAAACCTGTATGCTGCGCTTATCTATTTCCATAGCAATATGCACACCAAGGAAATCCTGCTATCAGTGAAATAAGGACAACTTGCCATTGATTTTAATGTCAGGTGATGGTTAGTAGTATGGCTAGAAGTCAGTACTAAATCCTTTCACAAAAACATGCACAAACATGCAAGTATGAGCAATATTGAAGTTCTTGGGAGAAGCCTATATGGAGTTGGTGTTCTCCAAGAAATGTAGGTGTTTATCAGGGATGGTTAACTTCCAGCCTTGTGTTTTTTAGCCAAGAAACCTTGGCTTTTGCCTCTGAATCAACTCCAGTCTGCATGATTTGTTTGAGCAGTCATTTAGGATTCCTGTATTCTTCAGAAATCATTCAGGAGAAGTTCACATTCTCCTCACTGAGCTAACAAATTTTTTTTAAGTTTGTCCACTGTTCTCACATAAAAAAATTAAAAAGACTAAAGATAATAAATAAATAAATAAATAAATAAATAAATACATACATACATACATACATACATACATACATACATACATACATACAAACCACCACCACTAAAATCTTTTGTGGCTTGATAAAATTGTTTCTGTGCTCACTTCTAAATAGGATTACCAGCCTGATAACTCTTTGTGGGAATTTTTAATTTGAACCAAACAGTAAAATACATTATTGGGTTAAGAACTATGGTTCTTGCCAAAATCAATGCTCTTGCTAAATATTTTCAGCCTAAATTGCTACTATCATTTTCACACAGTGTCAGCGTAAAGAGGTGAATAATCATTCCAATTTTCTATTTTTGTGTTTTTAAAGAAATATTGATTTTATTAAGTAAATAAACTATAAGAATACAGTTTTACTGATACTTATACCAGTATTAGCAAAAAATGAAAGCAAATCATTCAATACCTCCAAAAATGTGGAGTCCTTTTCTTTTACCCTCTACATCGTCTTCCTTCCCTGCAGCATACTATGTATGAACATACATGATTGACCACGACTCACAGAAATTCTTGCAAAGTGAGCACTTCCAGTCTATAACATTCAACCCATGTTTATAGTAATCATCGCTCATTGATGGACACCCTAAGCAGAAGCCAAAAGGAATAGGGTTGGATATGTATTATCCTGCAAAGAAGTTTCATTTTCTACTAAATAGAAACTGTGTAAATCTAGCCAACATGATCTACAATTTCTCCAGAAAGTCAGAAGAGTGGTAACATCAGAAACCCTCTTTTCATTATGATAACCCCCAGTAACCTTTAATCTGCTGACAAAAGTTGACTCTTCACCCCTGGCTGGATACTTAGCCTGAAGTGAGGGGATGGCTGTAAGCCTCATTTGCAATTCTCTTGTGTTTCTGAAGACAGACAAAGGCTGATTCAGCTGCAGTTCGACTTTCAGAGGAATGTGTGGCATTTTTTAAAGATTTTCTGACTGGAAAGCCCCAAAAGGCTATTCAAGGACTTAGTAATGTCTGAAATTCAGAAAAGTCAGGATAGACGTTCAAGGAGTTCTGCTCAATATATATTTCCATTCTGATAGTGACCATGGAAAATTTCTTTCTGCGAAAGATGTTGCAAGCARTTCCATGTTTCTCTAGCTGCAGTTTCCTCTTGCCTGCATTTTCCCCTTGCCTGCATTTTCCCAACTGTTGTCTAACATGTCGATTTGACAAGCTTTACTCTCAATGAATCCCTTTTGCTTTTTTGTCTTTCTGTGGCTTACAGTTGGAACCTTCCTATTCATCCTTGTAATGTCCAGTTACTGAAATAAAGTGGATTGGTGCTGACATACTCTGAATCCCGCTCCTTTCCCTGTAATACAGGACTAGCTTTGCTGATTCTCCGCTGCTACGTTGCCACCAGTTGCCACCAATTCTACACCAGTGAGGAATCCACACATATTCAAAGAAACTTGTGGGTGAATCAAGCTGCTTCACTCTTGTTTTTCCTTCTCCACAGAATCAAATATTAAGAGTCACTGTCCTCAGTTTAAAAATTCCTCCTCCTCCTATTTCTGTATTTTCAGTTGCTCATATGAGCAGTTTCTTCTCCTCTTCCACAACCATTCTCATTGACAATTCAGAGCACTCAGTGCTCTTGTGCACATATAATTACAGTTACAGAATATTTGCCACTTCACTGGGACACTAATCTAAGCAAACCAAAATATAAAAAGTTCTACAAACTGATTTTCCATTTATGTTTAAAATTAATATTTGGCTTTCAAGTTTCTTAAGTTTTGAATCTAAAGAGAAAAAAATCAGTAAAACCCGTCATTATCTGTAATCATCTTACAACAAACTGGCACTGGAGAAGTATGCAGTAAAAATGCAGCTATTAATACGTGCTATGCAGCTGCATGGTCTTTGGTCCTGAGGTTGTGAGATGCTGACTAACTTAAACATGGAATCAAGATTACTCAGCTCTTGGCAAGAGCCACTCAGCATCCTGCCATTGTAGGTCTTAGGTAGATCACAAACATACCAGGAAGAACTGGGCTACTCACGTAATTCCAATCTGTATGCCAAAAGGATTTTAGGAATAAATGTGGCTTATATTAATGTTTGTTTAAGAAAGCTTGTGCTATATGTCATCTTATTATATACAGGACTAAATGAAATTCAAGATCAACGCTGCAAAACCTGCTTGCCAGCCCCTCCACTGTTTAAGTCACTAAAACATGCAATGAAAAGCAGTTTCACAAATACTCATGGCTGACACTGGCAGGAATAAAGACCTGAGCAGAGGGGGTTTTTTTAAGGATTCTTCCTGTTTTATTTAGCCTGCTCTCCGTAAATCTACTGTAGATACAATGTCTTGTGGACCTGAAAGCTCAGCACATATCTAAAATGTAGTTTCTCAGTAAATACAGAAAGGCAGCCAGAACAGACAATTATCCAAGTGCAAGTTCAAAAAAGGCTAGTTTTAAAACTCCTTCTGGTTTCCCCTTTAAAAATTTGGCCCATCAATTTTTTCCTGTTTTTAAGCTGGGCTAGGAGAATAACCTCACTTATCTTTGGTGCAGAGCAAGACTGCATTATAACAGCTGTTAAGTATTTTAAATAGACACTCTGACAATGCCACCACTTAACATCAAGAAAGGCAATATGTAACACAGAGAGTAGTAAGACGCTATTATGTATAAGCAAGCAGAGACTCATCTGCACAGAAGAGAATGAAATCTATACACTCACTGACAGAAACATTGACAAAGACAAGTGAATGTCCATTGCAGAATCAAGTAGAGCTGCGGTTGAACAACCTTTGTAAAAGCTTGGCCTGTACTGTGACTTGTACCGCATCATGGCAGGCCCTGAAACACATCATCTACAAGTATTCTGTATCGACAGGAAAAAATTCATTTTCATTTTATATTTATTTAAGATCATGGTGCAGAAAGATGGAAAAGGAAAGTGGATTGCTGACAGTCAGGCACAGGTTCTTTTTTCAGAGAAGGCATTTATTATAAATGCTTGTGCATGGATCACTCAGTCTGTCTTTGTATACCATCAGAGTGAAACTTCTTTCTTCTTCCCAAGGTTGTTTTATGCACAGGGAACACTGGACAAAAGCTAATATGTACATTCTAAAGCTTACTAAAATGTTCCCAGTTAAAAAAACCCTCTAATAATATATAAAATATTAATAGATGTGCTTCTGTATCTCTTTGCAGATCAGGACCATCACCTTCCATGTCCTCAGGCTGGCAAAATCGTTYAGTTTTGCTTCATAATTCCCCTACCTTAATGGCCACATACTTGATTTGACAAGAAAAAGGAAGCACATATATATTGATATTTAATAGCTTCTTTCTGTGATAAATTCTTTGCATGAAGACATCAATGGCTCTGGATGCAGGAGAATCAATATAGGGGAACTAAAAAAGGGAAAGTTAAAAAAAAAGAGAGAGAAGTTGTTCCTGACACAGAGACAGAATGGTAGCAACTTATGCTTGATAAAAAGGAGAAACAACCACTTCCCTGAAAACCTGCCCAAGGGAAAAACCAGCAGTACTGCAGAACTAAGGTATTGGTGAGGGTGTATATTGCAGGACATTCTGCTAAGAAAACATATAAAGTTTTTGAATTAGATTACTTGCTAAATATTGAATGAAAATGAACTTAAAAATTGTCCAGATAAATAATTTTAGATTTTATTTTGTGCAATAAGTAAAACAAAAGACAGAAACCTCTTTAAAATAGGTAAAATACCAGTTTCTCCTCTTCTATGAAGACACGGCCACAGAAAACTTTCTTTCCTGTTACTTACTTTCTATGCAAAAGAAAGARACTTATTTTCTTTTGTATATCTGTTTCAGATTTTATGTTATTACAGATAAATGTGTACCACTACAAATCACTTCTAAGCAACTAAAAGGCTTTCTGTGTCCTTATGGTCTTTTCTTAGCTCTTGCTAAAACATCTTCTGAATATCCTTTAGCATTTGTCAAGTATTAGAGTTATTGCTATAGTAGTACCCAAGGACTTCAAACACAATTAAAGACCAATTCAGCTGCCTTAACATAGGTGTCATTTAGAGACAGGTTGGTATATTTAAGACATCACCATGGAATTGGTGCTTCCTCCTAGATCTTCTCACAACTGTGTCTTTTTGGTAGTCAAGAGCCAAGAACTCTGGCAAATCTCACATGACTTTTGCTTAGGCAGCTGGAACATGTCCAAGATGACAAGGGACACTAAAGGAAAGAGACTTTCCATTCTCAAAATGAGTCAGCAGGGAGCTTCAGTCAGATCACATGTCGTTTCTTGGTCTTCTGAACAGTGCCCCATGTCCTACCAGACCCTCACTATTTTCGTATTCATGATCAGTATTAATTCAAAAGCACTACAGCTATTTAACCCTTATTCCTCTCAGAACCACAGATATCTACTGAGAAAACTACATGAATTTATTTTATCATCTGCATCTTCCTCCCTATACTCATCTGTTCAAATACTAGATTAAAAAAAAAAAAAAAAAAAAGTTGAAGTCACAGACACATTAATGATGATAATTGTAAGAAAAGCAGTGTTTACCTTAGCTGAGGAGCCAAGAACAAATTTTAGCTACACAGATATGCTGTTATTAGAAAATCACTGTTGTGTCCATCCATTCTATTCCTAATGGCCTATCAATGTCTACAAAAGTGAGTGCCTTCTTTTGTCATTGTCAGCCTTCCCTGTTTATTACTCTGTCACTATGTTTTTTATATAGAAAGCATTCAAAATGGAATAGCATAAAAGGTTTTACTTGGGCTAAAGGAAAACACATATCAATATGCTCTAAGGTAGATAGTCAATACATAAAAATTACAATACTGCCTTTATCCCACTACTATTTTGGGGACTGTCTCTTAGAAGAAAGCAATCGAAAAAGTAAAAAGAGTAACTAAAAAGTCAGATATTTGATTAGTGGTGATTCATGATATGGGCAATAAAAAGGACAGCTCTTGGTCTGCTTTTTGAGAACTGTTGCTTTATTTTTTAATTTGGATTTTTAAAAAAGTCATTTAGATTTTATTATTATTTTGCTTGTTCCTGAATAATACATTTACTGTCTGAAAATACTAGACTAGAATGCTACAGCAGAGAAAAATTAATGCCAACACGTCTAGAAAAGATTCTCCCCCTTCTCATCAGAGATKCAAAAGTCTGGAATTCATGGAGCAGAGCACCAAAGACTTCATGGAGAGAATTCTGAATGCAGAATGGGGAAAAGCAGTTTTATGGAGGATTATTTATTCATTCTGCCACATTTTACATGAGGTCAAACTTCACAGAAGCATCCGCTTTAACTGCAGTCACTCATTTGAAATGAGTCTATTCTGATATGACTCACTCATGTTATCCTTCGGATGTTAAGATYCATTGATGTTCTGTGATTCTGTAGAATGATCTAACTTTTTTTCCATAATATAGGTGATTAATAAAGAGATGGTTTGGTGTGCAGAAAGAAACAAATAAAACAGGAAATAGCTGCTTGGGAACTTTTATGATTCATTTGCAGATGATTTCACTCTAAGATATTATTTACATGTTATAAAAGTCTCCTTGAGTTACAATTTTGACTTCTGAGTAGGAAACAAATCAACCTTTCATATTCTCCACAGCTACATTATTTACCAGCACGAACATGAATATTTGGTTCAAAAGTAATTATAGTTTTTGTATAAACAGATGTTTCTAATGCACAAGWCTTAAAATATATGCAAAAAGTGAAGAAAAAAAATACTGTATGTGTTTAAGCTATTAAATCCTGTCTAGATTGAAGTCTGCATCTGTGAAAAATTCATGAACTATGCTCTTGTAATACAACAAGTATCCTGGAAATGCTTGTGCATATAAGCAGCTTTGCTCATATAGGAATAACTATTTTAAATTACTCACACATTCAGTATTTGTCATCTCTAAAACTCAAGTATTAGCTTACCTTTGTCCTCTTCCAAATCATAGTGATGGAGTAATACTAAAGAAAATTTCAACTTTTTTGTCTCAAGTAAGACGTTATAGTAACAAAAAGTAAATTGCAGCTATCACTTGGTAATATTACTGACACTGATTAGCCTTCTAAAAATATTCAGTTATATTTAGGATCCTACATTGGTTGATTATCAGTGTATGAAACTGTAAACAAAATCCATGTTGCCTTTATTTTCCTTTGTATTTCCCCATCTGACAAAGTGGATGGGGAAGATGTATGAAGATGAGGTCAGGAATCTAGAAAACCAGACAGCGGTTTGCGTCGTTACATATTTTGGATAGGGAAAAAAAACAAAGAAACAAAAAAGGCAGTCAAATCAAAAGAAATCAAACAGATAGCCAGTTCTACTTAATAAGTATTTGAGGACTGAAGCTCTTGAAGTTTCAGCTACTTCTTTAGCTAGACTTCAGTTAGTCTTGTGTATTCTACACTAAGGTTTGAAAACTTCTTTATTTTAAGCATGCAAGGCTGTTGCATCCATASTGGAGAGGCTGAATTTTCCGAAACTAGATCTTTGCTTCTTATATATAGGACAGAGATCGAAAAGACCGCAAATAATAAAATAAATAATAAAATAAAATAACCAATTGTTATTGGCATAAACAGACGCTTGTAGCAGCAGACAGAATATAATACTTTATTAAACAAACCAAGGCATTTTTTTTTCCCATTTTTTCAATCTAGAAGCGTATTGCTTACCAGGCCCTCCCTAAAACTTTTTACAGCACCAAACCTCTGCCCATTGCATCAATAATGCTGTCTGGTGCATTGTAACTGTTTTGCATATTTTTGAAATAACTCTGTTCGCCAAGTCCAAATTTTACTTATCTGACTGGAGTTCTTAGGTTGTTATATAGCACTTGAAAAAAGGCCGGTGGCCTATTCAAGAATTGCTGTGACTTTCTTACCACTAGTAAGACTGTAGCCTCCCAATTGGAAGACAGCATGGCAATTTCTCAGCTCATAATAACACTCCAGTGGTCAAAACTCTCCAATCCAGATTTTCCTTGTTTYTTTTTTTATTTTGAAGAGAGCTCTTCAAAATTCTTAGCCTTGTTTTCATTTACATAGCAAAAGCAATACTTTATCGCTATATATACTTTTTCTTTTTTTTTTCAGAAAGTTTGCTCTGATATGCCATAAGATAAGGTGTACTTTACTTTCACAAAATACACTTTCTTATATGGCAATTAAATCCTCTCCTTCTCTATATGAGTCACATTTTCTCCTTGGATTTTACTATCTCCTCTACACTTTCTCACAAAATTTTCTATACCTTCTGGTAAGCAGGTCTTTTTTGTATCTTGGAACCACTCTCTTTTCATAAAAGTACAAAATCTAAGAAAAGTTTCACTCGAATGCCTTTTTTCAAGAGTATACAGAGATAATTCATCAAATCAAACATCCTTAGAGATTCCATGTTTCTTGTTCCTTTTCCATTCCCTGTTATTTGCTTGTTACATTCACTACTTATATCTTATTTACATTAGATTTTAAGCAACTTAATACAGAGGCTTTTTCCCAAAAGTCTCTCTGTGAAAAGCTGCATGGAGGAATTCTCGATCCTGACTGGAGCTTTCAACCATTAGAGTTAAGAAAACATTAATTAAAAACAATCTTCCTTTCTTTCCACRGAGCGATATCATGTATTGTTTGCTGTTGATCTCTGGCCTCCAGAGGGTGTGCTTTGCTGCCATATTTGGGGTAGGAGCTTCCTCAATTTTAATGACAATCTTCTCGATCTTACTTAATTATCTCACAATAATAAACAGATGCTTTTCAGGACAATCCTCAGATGGATGTTGCTATATAAGCACTCTGTCAATTAATTAATTATCGGAAGTCAGATCTCAGGCCTAGTAATGAAAAGCTAAAATCCATTATTTTAGCAAGCATACAATAAAATTAAGAAGTAGAGTGGGCTTGCAAGCTTGAAAAGGGGGAACTGGTGGGAAGAGTAAGGATGTATCAGCACACATTACTAAAGAGACAGTGGTCAGCACACAGCCCAGGAAATCTTTAATCAGAAAAGCTTCTAAGTCCAATTAAGTTGTGCCAAGGCTACTCCAGTCCCTGCAATAACATGTAAAGAAGTTTCTTTTCATCCTACTTCAGCAGTTTTTCCATGCTGAGATTTCTCAACTGAATCTCTGAAAGTTTCAGTATATGTTATACTGAAACTTGTTTGATATCACAGTAATATCATCATATTTTTAAATGCTATCCTGTCATATTACTATACTGCAATTGCTCCTGTTTAGCTATTTCTGCCAGCATATGTTCCACAGAGAAACTAGTTGCTTATTAAATCAGCTGCCAGTAGAAAGTCTGGGAAATTACAAAACCACAGTAAATATTCATGAGCTAAAGAACATTCTGTTTGTATAAATAACAGAGCAATAGTTAGGAGTAAGGAAGCTGTGCTSTACGTGGGCAAAGTGACGTGTTTCCTCAGGAATGACTAAGTAACCTAGTGAATCAAATGATAAAATTTATGAATTAACATGAAATCAATGTCACTTTAAACTACTTTTTACTGGTTTGTCTTTCTACTTGACAGTTCACCATTTATGTGTTTTGATCTACATATATCCAAGTGAGCACTAAAGGCKTACATCCTAAAATTTTTCTCAATTTTATCTCTATAGAAAAAAAAAAATTTGCTCTGTCCTGTGCTCAAAAAAAAAAAAGAAATCTAAAAATCTGAATTATTATTCTGTCATCATCAAGAAAATTGCAAGTAATTTTCTAACATCTTTAGTGAAATGCACTGACTGTCTTTTCTACTCTTCTGCATTATTTAAATATGGCTTTTCTATCTTCTTCATGCATATTTTGAGAGAATGGGATTAGTTCTGTATGCTAATAATCCTGCATGTGCTACTTCTAATGCTGTGAGCAAGGGCAAGCAAAATCACCTAACTTTAATCTTAGGTGCCCTAATTTAGATTGACAGTATAATGGTAGTGATTTGGTATGAGAGCAGCATGCCTGCATACTAATGAATTTATATATTCATCCACTTCCCATTCTCTTTCATAGTCAGAGCAGAATTACATTGCAGTTACATTYGTAAAGATAATTTTCAATATGATACCCCCAAAAATGAAGATGAAAGATGAAGAGCTGTGTCTGTGGAGAAATTGTTCCCCTCTTCTTTAAGTTTAAGCTTGAATTACGGCTGCAAAAAATCTGTATGAATTGCTTTCAGAGATTTAAGTATTTCAGTGTAAATGAAATTCCAGAAGACGTAAAACTGCTGTGAGGAAAACACTTTTCTAAGAGTGATGCTACAGTGTGCTCAACAGCTGGAGAGAGGAGGGGGAAAATGCAAATACAGGATGGGAAAACACAAGAAAATGATCTGAAGTGCAAAATCTATGTAATGAATTTGTAGTATCTATGAATGCCATGACTGAGTAGTTTAACAAAWCTTTATGGAGAACAATAAAAATTTTTGACTATGTCTAATTTCTCATGGATATGCTTTTCTACAATGGTTGTCAATTATACATTAAAATTCTAATTAATTTGGCATTAATGCTGTCTTAGGCAAGCAGGTCTTCACGTTAAGGACTGTATGTCTAAACCTTTCTATATACAGAAGACTACAGGATATATCATGGAGCAATTCAGGATCAATGTTGTACTACATATAACAGGTTTGTAAAGACATAGAAGAACACTTCCACTGTGCATCATTAAGGTGGCCAAGTCCCTTGAATTGTGACAGGTTTTTCTAAGCAAGAGAAAAACTAAGAATTAGAAAATTATCTGCCTATTATTCCCATGGTTCAGAACCAACAATTCTGGATTTTGATCATGTTTATTCTATGTATGTTCCCCAATAAAATTTTCTCTTTAAAAAATATCAAATGCAGTATCCTTCTTGGTGGAACAGCATGCACACATTAAAACTGAACCTCTGTCCTTTTGTATATGCATGCATCATGGGTATGTAAATTGTGAATTATCAATTTTCACTGTCCATTATACAAAAGAAGAGTAGAAGAATAGAACTACAACAGCTACTCATTTTAAATGCTAGGGGTAATTAYATCATTAGAAGTTCACTCTCAGTTGCATTTCTGTCTCAWTTTTTCTTCTATTTCTATTGTTTAGACTATTTGGGCTTTTCAAAATTGTCTATGCATTGAAGTATTTTCACGTATATAATTATGGGTAAGAAAGTGCAGCCATGCGCTAGCCACTGCCTAAATGGGTTGTACAGGCACATGACTGTCATGAAGCTCACCCTTTCATGACATCTCCAGTGAGAATTGTTCCTTTTTTGTAGTGTACATTGAAGTAAAACCAGCTTGCTCTTTTTCAGTTTACTTCATAAAAATATTTTTTTTCTTTGAAGCATTTGAATATGTTCCTTTACACAAACACTTGTTACATATGCTTGTTTACATTTGAATTATKTATTTAAAGAAGCAGTTTTCATACAGTTCTTCCAGCTACTCCTTAGAGAACTGTAAAGGTGAGAGTAGGACGGAATGTAGCAGATACGCTACAGATACACTGTGGATTGATCTCCAGGGTTCTTCAGAAGTCTGACAATTCTACATATGAAGTGCCTCCAGGACTGTGCTTGTAACAGGTAGCTCTATGCTTTACACTTTAATGGATTTATCAATCAAAGGTTATATCATGGTTTATCAATATGTCACACWTACACAGTGGCACAAGCCTAGGCTTCCTCAAGATGCAACAGAAAATGAAGGGTTGCTCTTGAAACCCATGACCTGTCAATCTGCAACTGCTGAATGATTAAGAAGCTATATTTGCTCTATTTTGCTTATTTCAGTGATGGAAGGCCAAATTTTTCTTCTTACTAGATGTGCAGTCAGAATAAGGGAGTAAGGGAGATGTCTTGCTTTTGCTTTAATTTTTGACTCTGTCAAGCAAAATAGCTCTAGTAGTGAGTAGGAAAAAAATCTGAGTGTAAATAAAGGTACTGAGGATAAGTGACTGCAAATTGTATACCAGGGATCTCCATCAGTGAGGCAGACATCCCAACCCTGCTGAAAAAGGTAAATAAGGTAAACATGAAATACAAAACAAGAAACTTGAAGGGAACTTCAGTATTCAAGATAGTTGCAAAGAAGAGAAATCTTTTGTGTCTGCAGGATTTCCAAAAGCTCTACTTTTGTAATAGAATTRGTGAAAAGCCCACTAGAATATGCCCACATGTCATAGGCCGTAATTCTTGATCTTTAGAAAAAAATTAAAAGAGAAAATTTGCTTCTTATTTTGAAACGTGTTTTTTAAGAACTTATTGTAGAAGTACATTATTTGGAGARTGGATTTAGTGAATTCTTTTCTTCCTCTAAGTACCAGGCTAAGCAATAGGCTTAGGGTCAAGAAGATGCTTTTCATCTCTGCACAATCTGTAAGGCTCTCAAGGGTGTCTGTGTTTGAATATGAAAAGGGTTTGTTGCCCTATCCTCTAACTCTATKCTTAGAGATGTCTGGCAGTTCCTTTTACCACTAGAGATAGTCTTTTAATACAATGAGATCAGTTAATAGACTCTTAATCCTTACAGTGGACGCTTGTAATAATTTCTATCACCATAATATGAACAAGCTTTCAATTTCTGGARTGCTGATTGGAAATTAACCCCATTTACCGATTATCCTTATATCTGACCAAAGGTCCTTAGTGTGTCCTTCAGGGCCATGAAGTACCTCTAGGACATCTGTGCCACTCTTAAAAAGCTGCAAAGTCTGAGGCCACTAGCATCCGCTCTCTTACTTGTCTCTACRTTTACTGAACTGGCTGGAAGGCAGACCCCAGAGGGTGGTGATCAGTGGCACAGAGTCCTGTTGGAGACCTGTGTTTAGTGGTGTCTCCCAGGGCTCAGTCCTCAGTCCAGTTCTGTTCAATTTATTCATTAACAACCTGGATGAAGGGATGGAATGCTCCCTCAGCAAGTTTGCTGATGATACGAAACTGGGAGGAATAGCTGATAGCCCTGAGGGCTGCRCTGCCATCCAGAGGGACCTGGACAGACTGGACAACTGGGCGATGAGAAACCTCATGAAATTCAACAATGGCAAGTGCAGGGTCCTGCACTTGGGCAGGAATAAGCCCAGACAMCAGTACGGGCTGGGGACTGACCTCCTGGAGAGCAGCYCCGYARAGAGSGACCTGGGCGTCATGGTGGAYGACAAGTTGACCATGAGGCMGCAGTGTGCCCTYGTGGCCAAGAAGGCCAATGGGATCCTGGGGTGCATTAAGCAGAACGTCTCCAGCAGGTCGAGGGAGGTGATTCTGCCCCTCTACTCAGCCCTGGTGAGGCCAGCCTTGGAGTCCTGTGTGCAGTTCTGGGCTCCCCAGTGCAGGAGGGATGTGGAGCTGCTAGAGAGAGTCCAGTGCAGGGCTACAAGGATGATTAAGGGCCTGGAACATCTGCCCTATGAGCAAAGGCTGAGAGAGCTGGACCTGTTCATCCTGGAGAAGGCTGAGAGGGGACCTGATTAATGTATATAAATATCTCAAGACAGGGACTGAGGAGGGTGAGGCTGGCCTCTTCTCAGTGGTGGCCAGCGACAGGACTACAGGAAATGGCCACAAATTGAGGCACCAAATATTCCACATGACTTAAGGAAAAATTTCATGACAGTGAGGGTGACAGAGGCCCGTAACATGCTGCCAAGAGAGTTTATGGAGTTTACTCTTGGACACAATCCAGTGCCACATGTTCTAGGTGCCCCTGCAAGTGCAGGAATGTTAGATTAGATGATTTCTAGAGGTCCCTTTCAACCTTAATGATTCTATGATTCTATGAGGCTCCTGTGATTGAGAGAAGAGTGAGTTTACCACTGAAAACTTAAAAAAAAACTATTCATTTTAAACTATCCTTAGTAATTCCCTTGCTATTTAGAATTTATTTCTCAGTAACCAAACATAGATTTAATTTTCCCTTAGTTTCCATTTTATGTTTTTCTAAAAAGTATATGGAGAAATTATTTACAATCAATTGTAAWTTTTTTCTTATTCCATCTCACTTATCTGAAGAAAATTAATCATACTTAATATACTCTATCACATGGTAACTATTATTAATGATTTATAATGATATATTGATTGCAATTGATTTCTAAGAATCCTGTCACTTTTACTGTGTCTTGAAATATTGGTCATCAGAGGGATGCCCAATATTGCTATTCTTTAATTAAAGTCATATTTAGCACTTCAGCTGTTGACAATTTGTCTCCAGATAAATTTAGGATAGATCCAGGATTTTATACTTTATTGGTCCTCATGGACCTGATGCAGGATATCTTCTTTTTCTGTGCATTGATACTTAAGACTATTTTGCACAGTGTATTAAAGTTTCTGTGGGATCAAATTTCAGATATCGCAGCACTTAATTACTAGTTACTGTTAGACTGCCATTCTTACTGTTCTTACAGTTCTTACTATTAGACTGCCATTCATCATGTATCAGGGGAATTCCATCTCTGAATGGATTGTTTAGTGAACATTTATTTAGCATTTGTGGAACATGACACTATAGACAAAGTCCAGAACTGTTAGTGAATGCACTTGATTTGTCAAGACAACGGCACTGAAATTTTATGCACCAACTTGATATTTAGAAAGACAACTTCATTGAATTTGGAGGAATTAATGCACAATCACCACCACTAAAAAGCACCCCAGCTCTTTACTGAAGTTTCTGAATTATGATATACTCAAGTTGTTGATTGTAAACTAAGAGTAGTTTTAATTCTTCCACTTTACAATTTCAGAATGTTAATCTTCATTTATAATGGTCTGATCTAGTAAACTTCAAATGCACTTTTTTTTTTTCTCCTGAACCATTTTAGGTACAATCTTAAAAATATTTCAAGTCAAAAGTTGAAATAAGTGTTTTATTTTGTTTCAGTTAGGACCTTTTTAGCTTTCAAGAGATGCAAAAAAATTACTTTATATGAAAAGACCAGGACCTTTATTTATATTCCTTTAAGACCAATATGTTTATTTATATTCCTTTTTTTAGGAAAGGGCTTTCTATCATCCTTTGTTCTCACAACCYCAAATAGAGCCTTCTTTACCCTTCAAGTAACAGTAGTTCTTTTGCAACAGCCTAAATGATTAGAAGTGTGTTAAGTTCCAATGTGGGAACACAAGCACACAGGGTGCTGTTATTATGGAGGTATTCACTGCTGTCACTGACTTTTTGATCTGTAGACAGATGCATATGTACTTGAAATCAAGAAGAAAAGTTGATAAAAAGTGTGTGTTTATGCAATCATCTTTATCTTTTCTCATATATTAAAACTGGAGAAAATGGTAGTGGCTGGTAAGCTGCAGCTATTCCTTCCTTATTGTCTCCATCCTGCTTTCATTTTATTCTTGAGCTCTAGTGAACTTGAAGCGAGAGAATTTTGCACATATGCAATTTTGTACATATGCAATTTGCACATTTGTATCATGATGAGATCTTCGTGGATTAAAGCTATGTTGTGATGCATCAGTGAACCTTGAAACTCTTCCTATTATAGCTACAGTTACTTCTGGAACCAATACCCTTTCTGTCAGCCTGATCAGTTAGGGATAGAGCTAGCATGGAACCTGTCCACCAGGTATCTATCAGCTAACAGAGGAACTTGAGCAATGAGTCACAAATCAAGTTTGAAAGTCAAAATCCAGCACCAGAAAAATATCATGAACTTGTATTTCTGCTGTGTTGGTGTTTGAGCAGTTCTGTACTCTTTCTGTTCAAATTCTGATTAAGTTTTGGGCATTTAAAAACTAGCAAGTTTAGCTCTGCATGTACCTTTCCACTGTTTGACTTTAATTTCTTACAAAGGAGATCTGCTTTCTTATTTTCAGCTTCTTTAAATTGTTAATTTCAAAATGGCAGCTCTTCAAAAAGTACTGCTTTTGCATGGAGAATCAGTTTTGCTGAATATAGTTTCTTTTTCATGTATCTAATACCTAATCCATTTTACATACATATTTTTTAACTTCTTTACACAGGTTAAAGGGTAACCTTTTTATTTATTTTATCTCATTGTGATCCAGACAGATTTAATGGTTGATCCCAACTATAACATGTACATTGTTTATCATTCCTCGTGCTGCACTACCATTTCATCTGTTAACAACTGCAGATCCTCAGTTCAGGCACCAATAATGTCCTTAACATACAAAGAGTAACAATAATGTTSATCATCCCTGAATTTACCTCAGAGAGCTTCACTGTTTCTTCTTGAAGAATCTTTTCCATCTATTACAAAAGTTTTCTCAGAAATATTCCTGTGATTAAGAACTCTTTGATCTTTGATTACTTCATTATKAATAATTAACATGTGAACTTGCATTAAAAAAACCTAGAAATAGTAATCAGATCATATTCTGCTCTCAAAGCAAATGTATAAGTGTCTATACTGTTTCTATACCAGTATTAGCTAAACATCTGGAGTGTCATATAGTAAGCCAAAMTATCTCAGCTATCACATTCCTTGAATCGAGTAGCTTGGTCATAGACATCCTTGTGAKATGAAATTTAGTCCATCTGGGTATACTTTGAAAGATGTACTGTATCTTTAGTATGTAGGAGTTATGATTTTCAATTAATTAATGAAAACCTGAAGCCTTGGACAGGTGTATCATCACACAATTTTCTTAGCAAGATTTTGGCCTTCACATCCATTTCAGGTCTCTCAGCAACATTTYCTTCAGTACTCTGAATAAAGAAAGTCTTAACACAGATATAGTTGAAATGGAACTGTCTCTATGCATTTATGTAACCCCAAAATTTGAAGTGCTAGTGAATACAGTGTAGAGGCATTGGAATTTATCTTGAGTTTAAATGTAAGTGTATTGTAATTGAACTGGAGTTGCTGAAGTTGAGTTGTTACATAAACTCTACGTTCTTGTTTTCTGCTTGATCCATATTGCCATTCKCATGGTCGATGCTTTTACTAGTATTAAAATTCTCCTGCTTTTTCATTTCTTTGATAATGACCGAAACACAAATCTAAGTAGGTCATTGAAAAGTATCAGGTTCTCTATAAAGAAAAAAAGAAGTCTAGTGTCTTCCAAGTTCATTTGAAATCTTTGTGATTCAGAAAATTAACTTCACATCCTTATGTGACAAAAAAAAAAGACAAAAAAGACCCAAAAAAAGTCTGTAATATCTGTAATAGAGGAAAAAAAATATTTCATCACCAACATGCAATATTCTCAAAACAGGGCCACAGAAAATTAAGCTACGATGTGTAAAAATAGTGCCTTGTATTACAAGCATTAAAAAAAATACACATGATTTATACAACAGTCATTGAATAATTACAGAAATACTGCAAATTTTATATAGCTGTTGTAGCATTCCTGTTTCATAAAAYAGCAAAGTCAGTTTGGATACTAAAATCAAACGAATTGATTCACCTGTAGAATCTAGTTTTCTTCTTTCTAATCTGTCCTGCTTTAGGTGATTTAATTTTGACGACCTAAAATGACAAACTTCCTTGTGCTTCCAACTTTATACTTCATTCAATACTTTCTAATTAAGAATGACAGAACATAATTAAACACATACACAATGTTCTTTGAAAATATTACCTAGAAGAGATTGCAATGTAAWAGAAATGAACACAATGGTCCATACTTTATCTCTTCCAAATACTGGAAAACAATTGCTTTTCAGTTCTGCTTTATAATTTTTTTGTTTTCTCTCTTGCCCAGAAAATTTAAGAGGGAGAAGATAACCAACAGAACAAACAAACCTGGTTGTCCTWATGACTATCAGCCTATATCAAAGATTCTCAGGAGTTCCTTGGTATACATTGTTCTAGAGTAACTATGGAAATAGATTATTTCACTCCATTTAGTTCTAAGACCTTAATGATGATGATTATCTCTGTTAGAGAGACCCTATAATAGTGATATTTAGTTTAATTTAGATAAAATATTTAATTATTATTTAATTCTATCCCCCAGTGTATACCCATTTCTGTGTACTTTCACTTCAAGATTCACAAACTGGATTACCCTTTGTTCAAWGAACTGGGCCATTAAATTTCATCAGTAAAAATTCATTTAAGATTCTAGTTACATAAATATGGAATTTGATAGAGAAAATGTGTGACATCAAAAACCATAACACAACTACATCCTATAGGTGAGAGTACAAATATTTTAAAATTTAAATAGATACAGTTTCTTTCAGATTTGCTTTTTCTTTATTAGCAATGTTATAACAGCTGAAAAATTGCTATTTGAAGTACTGGTATAACAAACAAAGATGATGAAACCTGTATTTAATTTGGCCTTCAATCATAACCTGTGTTCTAAATGATTCAGTCATAAGCACAAGATACAACGTACTTCACTGATTTAATTTACTTTTTGTGGGGCTATTGTATACAATAAATTTCTAAGATTCATTGGGCATTTTAAATCCAGACAGCCTGCAAATTGCCCAAATACCAGAGGGAAATGAACATAAATAAAAAAATTGTAGCTAAATATTGAGTTACTCTTTATGGTATGCAAGGTACAAAACAATATTGGCAACAGCACAAATATTTCAAATAAAAAATAGCTTGATGTTGAAAAGGAGGAAAGCTAAAAAGAAATGTAGTAGTTTTGAGTTCATTAACAATAATTCTCTTGCAAACTCACTTACTTTACCAAGCCTAGAAAGAAAAAATGAACAAAGGAAATATCAAACGAACAGGCAACATATTTCAGGATGATTCCTAAAGGTTCCGTATATCAGCTGGGGATGGGGAGGCATGAAGAGATTAGAAGTTATGCTCCTCTAAAAAGAGAAATGGGAAATTTTTTTTGTGACAAAATTTTGGMTGGAGTCTTGCTTGTACAGAACAAGAAGCATTATAGTTGAATGACCGTTTTAAGAAAGAATTTTCATACTAATCGCATATAAAACAAAAACATCAATTCAACTGTTAGTAATAGAAAAGCTTGCTATCAAGTATTATTTTTTGACAGCCAGCTGCAGATACAAATCTTGTCGTTACAACCACTCTATTTCTTCCCTTGAATGACAAGCCTTTCAGCTTAACTCTTATCTCACATCACTAAGCAGATAATGTTGCTTGTCTTTAGTGTTCCTCTCCCCTTTCTGTAGCATTTTCCAATGATAACTCAGCAAAATAAACTAGGCAGCTACCATTACACGACAAGAGCTAACTTTAGTAACATTTCATTTAATGAATTTATGCCTATGTTTTTGTCATTATTTGTGAATAGATTCTGAATTCCTCATAATATTTCAAAACTATACACRCAGACCTATACTTCACTAGCAAACAAGTCAAGAACTAACTAGCACCTACCATTTTATTTGGTCATAATGCTTTGGTTTTTGTGYCACTTCTATTTCAGGAATTCTTATACAGCCTATGGATGACACTAATAAACTTCAAGATGGCCCTCAAATCAATTATCTTTTAAAAGTCTTATTTCTCACGCTTTCCAAGCACTTTCATTCTACGATGAACCCTGTAAACAAATGCTTTATCATCTCTAAAGACTGAGAAACCATAAAGGCTGCTGTAATGTAGATGATGCAGCACGTTATAGACCGTTTAAGTACTTTTACAGCATTTTTCTGTATGTACGGCTTATATATTCTAGATAGGAGGCTGAAATGGATGGTAGGTGTTACTCACTGTAGAATGATATTCAGAAATATCATCTTCAGAATATCTGTCAATCAATGTTCCAACTAATAACACGGTAGACAATACATTACTTAGAACTTGTGACAAAATGACTAATCATTTATGAAAAAAATGATCCATTCCTTAAACACATATCTGTGCACATATATGATGAGGCATTCAATGGAATAACTCTGTATAGGTGATTTGATGTTGAAGGTCTTGTACAATAAATAAGACAGCCTGGGAATTTCTAAAAATTATAAAGGATAACTTTCTAACACAAAAGGCGTGCCACTGTTTTACATGAGGTCTGACAGAAAACAAAAGACAACAGATCACTGAACTAAGAGTCAAGACTCAGCTTACTGAACAGACTATTCAATTAGTTATGTTCAAAAGAAAATCTACTTTGGAGTTGCCTGCACAGACAATTTTGGCTAAATTTTTGAAAGTTTGAAGGAAACATATCAATGGTAGTAAATTAAATTTTAATTCAAAAAAAAGATTTTAAAACATTTTATTACATATTTAAAATACATCATACTTGTTAATAGATTCTATTAAGAAAGTAAGTATATATATATTTGTATGTAAGATAGGAAGAAAATGTGTAACAGCTAACTGCAAGAAAATACTCTTTCACAGAAAAACTGAAAATAAAAATTGTTTTTTCTTTCATTATTAGCAGGACCAGATACCTTGAACTCAATAGCATTAAAAAAGAAATGGAAAAGGAGATCTCTGACTAACACTGTTCTTTAATAAAGACAGAACAGTAGAAAACAATAAGCTGCCACTTTTCAAAATATGATTTTCAGTAAAAGATAGGAAAAACTGAATCTCTCTGGTTTACTCATAGAAGAGTCACAGTAATTGAGTAATTTCTGGCAGCAGACAGCCTCTTAGTTTGCCATTAGAAAAGTCATAATGAATCAACAGGAAGCTGAATTAGATTAGAAATAAGACATCTTTTAGATAGTGTGAAGCAGGCAAAGAATTGAAAATTTCTGATAAAGCTGAAAAGGCATTGAGGTCTTGTTTCACTGTTTTCAGAATGAAAGATATAAGCTAATGAATTCTACTTTCTTACTCTCTAATAATTCATATTTCACTCTGTATAAAGAGTGACAAAAGAAACAAAATCTGTAATAGAACTATTTTATTACTGGGAAGAGAAAAAAAAAAAAGAGTTTGAAACAGCCCAAGAAATTATTTTCTCAAAAATTTCCTTCTCAAAATTTCGAACTTTTTGTTTTGGTCTTACTCGTAATGAAGCCAGATATAGAAAACTATTGCAAAATGGAGAGCCCATGCTCTGAATAGTTCTTAGTAATTTTCCTAGCRCTGCTGTCAAAACTGGAAGATATTCTTTAAAAAATATACCTAGACAAAACTGGAATAGAAAAGTGCAGAAGATTGTTGCCAAATAATACAGATATCTGAAAACTCACTGTAAAATATGAGAGTGTATTGGCCTCTGTTAGAGCATGACTTCATATGCAAGGCTTTCACATATCAATCCTGATGTGGAAAATAAATGAGTGTGATTGAAAAAAATGAAGCAGTTGGTTACTTCTATAGCATCCTCTGTTTTGTTACACAGCTGGAGAGGAGGGAATGGAGATAGAAAAAGAGAAAACATTGCAGAGTAATAGGGATTGAAAACTATATAGCAACGGAGATTAATTATTTTGGTGCAAGAGAAAAACATTTGTATCAACTACTATATTAAAAGCAAATTTAGATTTCTATTTATAAATACATATAGATATAGGCTTCCAAGAACTAATACCAAAAAAACACCTTTATAAACAGCAATCAGTGATGACAGTAATAACTTGCGGCTGGACTGAATTCATTTCAAACTAAAACTTTGGTTTTGCTTTCCTTGAACATTTTAATATTGCTGACACAATCTTTTCTAGTTGTACTGTCCACAGAAATCTAGAAGTATTTTATGTTACAAATGCCAGACTGTAGCTACAATTGTAGGCATCACTTGAGAAGGGGCATTGAATATCAATATCTTTTCTCAAAAAAAAAAAGTCTCCTTTTCAGCAAAATAAAGTTCTGTTGAAAAATCAYTTGCAATTACAGAGCAGATGCTTGCCCCTCTCTGGAAGCACTGAAGAATCACCACGACCACCAAGTGAGAATGTGACCTAACCAAAACTAGAACCCATCTTAATTATCAAAAACTTCTTAATCATCCAGCATTTTCCTTCAAGTATGAAAAAAAAACCACTTTAACCTTAAGCTTATTAGGACTGCCAGTGACCTCAGTGGTACTGGAATAAATTTCAACATGGCTATAATTCTTCAGAAGCTCTAGGCCTGACATGAACATGCTCACACTGTACTCAGAACGCTCTTCAGACACAGGAGACTGCAAACTTCATACATTTTGAAGACAGTAAGGCCATTCAAAGGGAATTGTGGCAATGAGAGTCATATTTTTTCTGAGCCTGCCCTATAGTGTAAGAATCCATTCTACTGAGACTGTAGGAAAGGAAAATATTATATGAGGGAAGCTGTGAGCCTTGACTTCAGAAACTAGTTTTAAGGGAATATTCTGGATTCAGGCAAAAAAAAAGATATCGAAGAAAGTGAAGGAAAGTGAAGGAGTGCAAACTTACCAGCTTCATTGAACCTAATAATCATTAGAGATATGTCAATAATTAGAGTTTAGATTAGATTAGATTTTAAAGAGCTGTACCAGACAGTTTAAGTATTATAAGGACTTCTGTATTCTAGGTATGGTCATAAAGAGTACTCTCAGAATCCCATAGAAATTAAGAGAAATCAATGTTTAAACAGTGTTCATAGGACAAGCTGTGTGAAAGAACAGGTCTACAAAGGCTGAAGATGGTAACGTTTTGAATCTTTAATGCCTAATTGTTAACTATCGCTGGTTTGCGTTCCTGTTTTATCTAATAGCAGGATGAACGAAACACAAATATATGCATAAGTTAATGAAAATATTTTTGACTGAGTCTTGTTAAGTAATATGAGTATTAATTTCACACTTATGATACATTTGTGATGCCTGGTCCTGGGAGGAATAAGTGTCCTGGAAATACACAGAAAGTTGGATGAGATACAAGAGTTTGCTCTGATCTGCGAATACAGAAAGGTTGTATCTCCCAACAGCACTGAAAAAATAAACAATTTAGGTCAATGTCAATCTCCAGTCTTAACTGAGACTGTATATTTTGCAAGAGTTGACTATAAGAAGACCCTAATATCTCATTTCTAGCCTTTGTGGCACACATTTTGGTTCATTCCAAGAAAAAAATTATCCTGAAATGGAGGCAATATTCTGCTATTTGTCAAATCATACATGTAGCTGAAAAAAAAAAAARGGRAAAAAAAAAAAGAGAGAGAGAAAGATAGCAGGTAGAATGGATTGTAGCCTAAAGGTAGGATAGTTCAGTAAAGTGTGTTTTGTGTTATGGTCAATAAGCAGAGCCTGGTATTTCTGATTCATTCCCTCACTCCTTAAAAGCYCAGATTAGAATTCACTATTTAAAATGTGCCTCTTCATGAGGTAAACACATCTTGTATGTATTTCAGCTCATTGGGCTTGGGAGAGTTTCCTTTTAGGACTGAAATACAGACTTGCATTTTGTGTAATAACAGATCTGCTTTATTTCCTGCCATCTCACATGTAGAAAATGGCCCCCCTTTCTAATTTTGCATCACCTCATTTCAGCTGGATTGAGCCATAATCCTTTCTATATAATACAAACAAACAAGCAAACAAACCCAAAATATGCAGGAAAAAACTCCTATATACATTACTGTATGATTTCTCTCTCATCTGATGTTTTCCTCACAGAAATGGTGGTGTCACCTCCCATTCATTTCTTAAAATTCAATTAGATTGATTAGCAATACAAATTCAAGCTTTATGATATCTTCAATTGAAGAAGTAGTGTGGACATCCTGCATGTCCTTCTCCTGATATAAATATTGAAGAGAAAAATGATTCAATGGCTTATGACAATAGGAGAAAACAGTGCAACTCACTTTAGTGTGCTTTTCTAGAGCAGATGTGCAATGTGATCTCAAGCATGGACTCATTGTGCTCCAGTTCCTCTCTCTAAAAATAAGATAATAACATTTCCTTACTTTACAGATCTCACAAATCTCCTAGAAAGATAAATATTTTAGAAATTATTAAGTGCTTTGACAATATAGCAAAGTATACTTTGAAAGCGACACAGAAATGCAGGCTTTTTTCCTGTTTTTCCTTTTTTTTTTTTTAAACTATAATAGCTTTACCTTGTATTTGGCAATGTGCGTGTTCCGTGACTGATAACAATTTTCATTTCCTTCATCTGTATGGCAAGTGGTAACTCTTTGGCAGCGCACTACTTCAGAGAATGCAAAAAAGCTCTGGTTCACAGTCAATTCCCCCTTTTCCTCACAAGAGAAAAACAAAATGAAAAATAGGATTAGAGCTAAAGATATATTTTGAGGAAACCAAATAATGACTTAGAGTATACTTATCAATTTTCAAGTAATTGGAGGAAACAGGATACCTAGGTATATATCAAGATTTCTTTGGAAATGTCTTTCCTCCTGTCAGAGTACTTCTCTTTCTACTACTTTCTATTTCTGAATATGTGACCCACATATTCAGCTGAACAATGACTGTTGACCATAAATCACCCAGCTGAAAATCTAAACTGAATAAACACCTTGTTTGTGTCTAGTTTACTACAGAGCATTTTTTTTTCATAGCTGCATTTTCCTCCTCCCTCCATTTTGATCTGCTCTTAACAAGTTTTCCATAATGTTACTGATAAAGCAGCAAAGAAAAGTTATGAACTCACCATGCAAAACAACACTAAAAACAAAAGAGGAACAAAAAAAACCCAACCTATTTTAATATGGGGTACCCAAAGTGAAGGAAAGACTTTTCTTTTCAATGTACTAAAATATGGACACTATCTAAACAAAAGCAAACATGGATATCTTCCACCTGGATGCAACATCTGTTCTGCTTCCAAATCCACCTTATTAAAGAAAATAAAAAGTTCTAGGAATGTTCTAGAAATGTTATTCAGATAAATTTAGGGAGACAGAACTGAATAATCTTTATCAGGCTAATGACTATTCACTAAGCACCTCATATAATTTTGTATATTTTTACAAGAAACATTTTTAACAACGATGTTAAATTTCTTTTTAAGGAATTATCTGTTTCCATTCAAAAGACATTAAATGAAAATAGCATCTTCCTTCAACGAAATACTAAAGCCACAGTCAGCATATCACTGAATGAAATAATTATGGAGCACTGTCCGCATTTTCAGAAAATACATGTTAACAGATTCTGAGTTAAATGAAGTTTCCAAGAGTTTCTTCTGATATTCATACAATAGCACACCATAATAGCTTGTGACTATAGCTACTGGCCTGTGGCACAGTGCTGCATTAATAGAAATCAGACTGCATTTATTTTAGCAGGGCTAAAATTTATACTATTTTTGAACACACGTCTCAGCTCTTCCTGTTTTCTGTTACACACTGTCATGGCAGTGATAGCTTAGTGTTAAGCTGGCAAAAACTGTAAGTTGGATGCACAAAGAGACTAGACCCTATAACAAGAGGTCATTTTCTAYCACCCGCATACCATTCTAATCATCAAATTGCAGGTTTTACATCTTAGATCCCAATCAGTGGCCTAAACATATTCTTATAGGCATGTTTCTAAGATCAGCACCCTTTGGCCAATCTGGACACATCTGAGTCTTGCCCGAGTTTAGTCATCTGGTGCCTAAGTTATGCCTGACTTCTCCACTTTTGTGCTGAGAGACATGGAATCAGACACAGCCAAAAGTCCTGTGCTCTACGGTCTCARCAAAATGCCATTAACAAAATATTCCTCTCCTTTCTTCTCCTCTCTTCTCTCCTTCCCCTAGTCCCTGGAGACTCAGAAAATCTTATTTCCAGGATGTGGATAGCTTCCCTTAGCACTTACCGTGATACTATGAAACGGTGAGTCCTTTTCCCAAGAAGTGAAAGAAAGCCAGTTATTTCCATTATGGGTAGCTGTCTTTATATAAGGACACAGAAATACACTATCTGTTTCTGTCTGGCCTCACAAATTTTAATTAGGCCATACATATGGAAGAAGTCTTATGGGATCCTTCCCATTTTTTATAAAAAAAGAATTTACACTTTTCAAAGGAAAGACTCAGATCTCTGACTCTTACATGCCCTCACATAAGCTGCAGTAATCAGTTGATGTTTTGAACAAGGACCGTTTAACATAATCTCTTCCTTAGACTTTTCTTTTTCTGTATTCTGGTTCCTCTACGCAAACAGTCAGCAAACTCAGGATTATGAGGTTGAGAGTGATCTGTGAGTCTGAGGTGACGTAGTAGAGATGAGATTTCCGTAAAAACAATAATGAACAGAAAACCAAGTGTACCATTAAGAAAAGAGTAGAGAAATAAGATACCATTTTTCATACTAAAAAAGATCACAGCAGTAAGCTCTAACAAATCTGTTTTCCTGATACGTCTACTGGCTGGCTGATAAAGCTCTTACACCTCCAGGTTTGTGGCTTTGGAAAAGTTTCCTCTTCTGCGTTAGCATATTCCCTGTCCTTACCAGTGACAAGGACAAATGCTAACGACTCCCCAGTGCTACCAACAGCAGTGACAAGGCACATTAGTCTAGGTCCAAAAACTGTTTTATTCAACTTTGTTTGCTTATTCTCCAGATTTTTTTCTTCCCAACCCAGTGAGGATTATACTTGACCATGCCTCTCGGTACTCTCAGTTTCCTGCTCTCAGAATGATAGTGAAATGGAAAGAACTGTAATATACTGATAAGGAGAAAGATATTGGCTTATATATCATGTCACATTAAAAACCTCAGTTTTGACAGATTTTGATTCTATTCACCTTTTTCCCAAGCTCAAAAATACAAAAGATTCCTAATAGTTTCTCTTTATGAGGCTATATAGAGGTCAAACTGAGATACAGCAACAAGGTACACAGTGCACAACAACTGAAAGACTTTAATTTTAACACGACAACAGGCAGCAAATCAATGATTGCCAATAGGGAGTTAATTAGGGAGTTAATAGGGAGAGGTTCTGCTCTCAACTATTAACTCCAATAGCTCACATTTTGGGGAGAGGCACTGAATGACATTTCCATTTTTCTTAATATGAGGTAGAAAATTGACTGGATATTTCTGGAAATTGCCAAAATATGACTGCCAGTACTATTTCATGTGACAGTCCACAATGCAAGCTTACAATCCATTTGACACTGAAAGTAAAAGCTGTAAAAGGTTAATGATTTGAGTTTATTACATGTCTAATTAGACTAAAAATAGTAATTAGGACTAATTTATAAAATGTTATACATTCTTCAAGTAAAACTTAGGCCAAATATAGCTGCCAAGTATAAATTGTTTTGATGTAGCTGCGTTGCTTATTTGAATCAAAAACAGTCTGGCAGTATCTCAGTTGCAAGCGTAAATTTTCTGAATACAGAGTATGACAGATGCCAAATGATGTCCATTTGTAAAAGTTCGGAACTGTATCAGTCCCAACTAGCATGAATAGCTCAATGCAAGCTGAATTAGTTTCTAGAAAGCTGAGTTTTTTATAAGCTGGTAGACATTTTTAAGGTCCGACTTGCACACAGTGGCAGAATCAGTGCCACAGAAATCATATGAACTTGTGAACTTTCACTGTTCGTTTGAAAAAAACAAACAAACAAAAAAGTGGAGATTAAACCAAGCAGCTAAGAAGCATGTACAGTTCTCCTGAGTTGTATTAATCAAGCCCCTCCAAAGACTAGGCCTAATCACCACCTACAGGGCTGTTCAGAGAAAAGAAAGGAAGTATTTAACTATGTARCTAACATATCAAACAGAAATGTGACTGCGTTAGATGCTTAAATAATTTGCTAGGAAGTAAGAGAATTGTGGATTGTTCTCTCCCAGTATTTTTCAGCATATATTAGTAGAATAAGCTTGGCAGATCTTGGAAGGGAATCTGTGAGCAGCAAGCATCAGGTGCAACTCCTACAGACAAGAAGCTTGAGGATAGGGAAGCATAACACACAGAAACACCTAGCTAAGCTATGATCTGAACTGAGTAGTTCAAGACTGACTTCTGTGGGAACATTACTTTATGGAGCAAAGGGCGCCCTTGGATGTACCTTGTGGTCCTCAGGTCTGGCTAAGGGATCATTTGAAGTCTTGAGGATCAGCTGTAACGTTGATTGCAGTAATTGACATTAATGCAATTATACCATCCTGTACTCATTAAAAGCATTTCCCTGGGTAGACTGAGGGCATCATTTAGAGTGAATAGGGCTTCTAAAATATGAATTCTTTTAGCTGTCCTATAAAAGTCAAAACCTTTTTCATCTTTTTCACACTCTTCAGGTAGCCACCGATGAAAACCGACTTAAAGAATATTTTTTTATGAGAAGTAACAGGGTACAGTTAATGTCAATTAATAGACAACTGATGGGAATCCTAGTCTTAGACATAAAAATTTTATATTAAACTTCATAGAAGTTGTGGAAAAGCTGAAGTATACATTGGTCTGCTCCTGCTACAGTTATTCTTAGAAAGCATGTGCAGGAGAGCAAGATAAAAAAAACTTCAAGTACTACAGTCAGTAGTACTTGAAGTCAGTGTCTTCTAACTGTGAGAGCGTGCAGCAGTCTTTCCTTCAGCAAACATTTTAATATTGTATCCTTTTCTCAGCAGATTCTTTTCATGATATATGGAAGAAAATAATATTTTTGAGAGACTCCTTTTGAAATGGGATGAAAGTGGCTGATGTTCCAAACATTATGCACATGAACACATGTGCATACAGACACTGTGACTAATTAAGCCTCCCAAGTGAATTCACAAATATTATATAGTAAGTATTGCAAAATAAATAATTTACTAAATTACTTAGTAAATAAAAGTATGGGTGGTATACCTATACCTATGGATATCTTGTATATAAAGACTTGCAACAGACTATGTTGCTGTAACCCCACATAGGAATTCCAGTGACATCATGTCATCCTGCAAAGCTCTGTCATCCTGAAGTAGAATAACAGGGTTATAACATGTCTGAATTGATCCGCTGTCATTATATCCCTTTGACTGCTAGTTTTATGAATAAAACCAGAAAGTGCTCTGTGAAGAAGTGAAGAATTCTTCAATAGTTTTATCTTGTTTTCACTTTCTATTCTCCCCAGGTTGGGAGAAAGCTGTTCCCGTAGGTTTTTTAGATTTTTGGTTGCCTGTTTGTTTTAGTGAAGTTTTTATTATGTTTAAGAACATAACGTTTATGCTATGTTTAAGAACAGGCACACATGTTCTATAAATAATAGTATAGGAACTTTGTACTCCTTGCTTATTGTCTGAGACATAAATGGTAGTGATAGTTTTAAGATTATTCTCATACATTTTGTTGCACTACCCTTTCTCCCACATAGCTATGTCCTAAAACTTTTGGATTTTCCTAAAGTTGTTTGAACCTTCTAAGCAGTTTTCTTTCCCTSTAGGTTAAATGAGAGGAATATATTTAAATTTCAGTATCTTTCACTCTATAAAAAGTAAACGTTATTTGCAAGGGATATTTATCAATGGAATTATAGTCTTGAAACACACCTATGTCATCTCAGTCTCTTCAGGACTTCTTACTGGATTAAATATTGTCAGGAAGCAGATCCTTCAAAGTAGATCAAGGACCACAGCCACCAACAATTTAAGGATGTCTTTTAAGATGTCACCTAGGATAAAGGAAAGCTTTCAAAAGAGTTCTGAATAGAAAGGGCTTTATCATCCTATGATTCATGCTCCAGTGAAACCTTCTCTTGCTTTAAGGCAGTGGTTCAAAGAGGTTCCATTCCCTACTCCCTGATGGTATCACAGCTTTGATCTTTCTACAGTTTTTATTCTAGACATTTAGTTTACACATATCCTTAGTCTGGAAAGACTGTCACAGTAAAATTGCATTTACCTATTTATCTTCCACTGCCTGCAGGTTGTTTGTCAGTATCCACATCACTTTTTGGCACCTACTGGTCTGTATACAAACTTGAAATTAATAAATATTTTATTTACTTTATTTCTTTCTTCATGACCATAGTAGTTTCTTCTTCGCCTTTGTTTTTCTGACTTAAGCTATGACTTCTAAGTTTTCTGAGTAAGCTTTAAATATCCTGCAGAGCACTGCCAGTTATTGTCAGAAATAAGCCTACTTTCTAAACTCCCTTTTACTATCACCCATTGCTTAAGACACAGAACTGTGTGATCTATACCTTTATGCCTCTTCATTTCAACATTTGCACAGCCTTTAACTGCACTTCTCCTTTGCACTCGGGATTTTTTTAGGTTGCTTTGCTACTGCTTAATCTTAATGGCCTTAGTTGTTCTAAAGCAAGTTCCTTGACTATGTTTCACAGATAGAAACTGAAAGTGCTTCCTATTTCTTGGATATATGATTCAGCCACTGTTCAGCTTGGTGAGACCTTGTCATGCAAAGGACATGTCATTCCTCAAGCCTTGGCTTGTAAGGGCAGAAAACCCTAATACATAAGCCAAAAGTGAGCTGTGAGATACTCTAAGGACTTAAATGATGAACCTGACTCACAGTTTGGAAATTATTTCTTTTTTTTTTTTCTTTTTTTTTTAAAGCCCATATAATAGAAAATTATAATTATCTTTTGGGTGTCTTCTTAAAAGGATGCTTAAATTGATGAGGTAGACTAGTTACTTAATTATGTTGTCCTTTTAAGATAAAAAAATTAGAACTAAACATGTTTGCTAGTTCTTAAATAGGCTCCTAAAAGATGGAGGCTGGAGTTAGGATTGTATTCCTGAATACCTCCCTATCTGAATCTGTAAGTCTACTTCACAGTAATCATGAAACAAAATACGTATTTCATTCATTCCTCTTTCCATATCACCATGATTTCTTGGGAGGGATTTCACTTGAGTGAAATTCATTAACATTCATTAAATGTTTTAATGAAAAGACTCAGATATTAAGCACCTATCCTGCCATTACTTTAAACAAGTCACTGTAATTTTTGGATGCATTGCCTATTTTATAGCGTTTTATTGATGCACTTCTTTTTTTGATTTTGTGCTTCACAGAAGACTGCAGGGAACATGTCTAGTTTCTGAATATCTAGTAACTATATTTACTATTTATTCATCACTCAAGTATCTTGTAGCATCYGATAGAGATCTTTGTGAAACAATTTTTTTGTCCCATATGCTATTTCAGAAGAAGAATAATTTATATAAGTCTTCGTATTGATTTTTGATGATATATAATTTTGCTTCTTTCAATTTGATTCTTTTCATTGGAATGAAGTTCACATTTTAAAGCGTTCTACTATGTTACAAGCATTTTGTGGGCTCTACTATATTACAAGCATTTTGTGGGCTGTAATGTCTATCATACATGACAGTCCATAGTATAGACTTTACTATAATTAACCAGGATACCATCTCTTCTAAAACAATAAAAATTTCTAGGAAGAAGTGAGTCAAGTGATTTCACTGTTATCTGTACAGAATATCAAAGAAGTGATTTCTGCATTCTTCCTGGTATGCTGCACTGATGGTTAAAATTCCGTATGCCACTTTGTGAACAATATTGTTGCTGCCTGTGATGTTAAAAGCTTGATAGATGATGTGGGCTATATTAGTTGATATGTTGCAGATGGTTACACATAATCCCTAAACATCAGGATAATCTGTGTTGACAGAATCTCCAGTATAGACACTACAGCCTGTTCAAAATGCTTATTCATTCCTCTATAGTACACTTCCTTTCAGCAATAACTGTAGYCCTTTTGAACATGTATACACAGAATATTTATAAGCACTCAAGTAAGGGTGATTTATTTCAATCACACAGGTGAAATGGTTCCAYTTAGTAATGGTGAGAATTCTTATCCCTGTAATAAAGTGAGGGCTAAATTATAATTCAGTACAAAACTCAAAAGTCACAACTCTTAGTCACCAGGCTAGTAATGGTATGAGAAAACATGTAACAAACTTTATGAGATGCTGACCATCTCTCTTTTGAGTGTAAACACTTTTAAAAAGGGAAAACTGMTAAAGTGCGAATAAAGATCCTACTTCAGAGCTGCATGAGGATAAAAAGGAATTGGACAGGATGTTGACTGGGGCACCAACTGGGGCAAACTCAGTTTCACTGTTCCATAAATGACTTCCCTTTCCACTGTAAGGACCTAAAACGTCCATTGCTCTACAAAAAATTTTTAAGCAGTGCTGTTCTCCTTCACTTCCTCAAACAAAGCATTACTTTTGGGTACAAAGAGTTTATGGTAGCATTTCTACTTACATGCTTAATCATATATATATATTATATTGCAATACAGAGCAGCACCTTTTTAAAAAATAATGAGTGCATTCAGACCACAGAATATTAAAATCTGAAATTTCTCCCTTGTTAATTCAAAACAGGACTAAAAGTTCCAGTAACAGTCTATGGTATGGAAGTTCACAAAACATTTTAAGAGAATTCCAGAACAACTTCAAGTGTAATACTGAATTTTATTCTATTTTTCCAGTCAATGGTGTATGTTTATATTCTTCAAAATATTTCAACAAAAACTACCAACATCCTCCAGCTGGCACATATCAGTTCCCCTAGCTAACTCTCCCCAGCTGAAAGGGGCAATGCTTGAGGGGAGTGGAGTGTTGAATTTACTTTAGCTGCCTTTCAGGTAAAAAGTAGGGRAAGAAAATAATTTATGAGTAAGTAGCACAGCCTTAAGGACCTTCAGAATCACAACTGTGTGTGGGGCTTGACAGGAACTCAGGAGCTCATGCATATGCAAAAAAAAAAAAAAAGGGTTTTTTTTCTTAAGAAATGTTCGGTGTTTTGGCACTGGCCAGTCCAAATAATTCACTGACCTTCTCTCTTGTTCAGGAGAATATATAAATGAACAGCTGTTTTCTGTGAGATTCTATACTTCACATGAAAAGATTATTAAACAAAACCTATAAAAAGTAAACTACGTGATGGTAGAATAATCTTGCCTATTTTCACTCAATTTCATTATTCATGGATGTCTGTTTGTTAAGATTATCAAAGAAAATGATCTTTGAATAGTTCATCAAGTAAAACTACTGCACAGGCTTCTTGCTGAAGCAAGTGGAACTCATACACAGCCTTGCCAAACCCCGGAAAAGATAAAACTCTGTCGCACAAGAGCCGACACTTGTCTGATTCAGAGATAATGGCTTAAAAAGAGAGAAAGAAAGAAAAAGAGAGAGAGAGAGAKATCATTTTCATCTTCTGGCTTATTATGAATAGTTCTAAGTAGTTCTGGTTCCCACGCTACAGCACAAAAATGTGCCTTATGGATGTTATGTGCCTCATAGTTATGGCAATATTTTGAGTAGGTTCCCTTGAGTTTGTCCAGAAGTATCAATAATTCTTTTTCAATTTTATAAATTCTGATAGTGCTATCTTTGAGTTAACTGACAAACTATTCCTTAGAATTCAATGTATATTCTTCTACTTTGTGTATGTATTAGTCTTCTTTTTACAGCAGTATATCGAGAATTTACATTCTTATTTTCTAAACAGTACTAGGTTTGCTAGGCATCCACACTAGTGCAGTTAATTGTAAGATCCCTGAGATCACAAAATCCTAAAAAATTCCTTCCTTTTCTCCTAAATCTCATTCTTGTAGCTAGAGAATGCTTTCAGTTTTACCAGGTTTATCATTAGCTCTCCCCCGTTGCCTCTGAGTCTAAAGCCCTGGAGCTGCACAGACAAGGAACACAATGGAAAATCAAGATGGTGCAGCCAAAGAGCCCACAGGGAGGCTAAGCTCCCCCAGCTTTACCCAAGTGCCAAGTGCCATGCTTTCTAGCAGAGCTGCCTGTTGGAGGTAGTGGCATTGGCTGCTCAGTGCAGTAGGAAGGAATGTGCTGCATCTCCCAGCACATGTGGATAGGAGAGCACCTCTCTGCACCTTATGAAACCCAACTTCAGCTCATAGAGAGCTGGTAAGGTGCCTCAAAGGATCTCAGAGAAGGCGGGTTACATTTCTTTTAAGCCACTGAGGAGAAAGAGATTTAAAWTCCGTTTGAATTGTCATGCAGTGCATCAGGCAGTAATCCCAAATGTTGCCACTAGTAAAGAGGGAAAGACTTGGAATTGCAAGGTATTCCAGTGATTCAGCAGCAAATCCTACTGCATCTTAAAAATTAAGCAAATATTGGCTTTGCAATTGAATGGGCACAAAAGAACAACTGAGAACTGGTCTTACAATAATACTTGCATAAAATCCAAATAATCTCAAACACTAAATTGAAGAGTTTGAAATCTATTTAATAATAGTTTAGAGGTCTCCCATGAAATGGAAATTACATACCAACCCAGAGCATATAAGCTATATAAGCTATATAAGCTATATAAGCTATATATATATACACACACATATATATATGTACACACATATACATATAAAATTGAGCTGAGAGTGAGCAATGATTTGGAGATATTAATACTGTTATTTATTAGATTAAGTACCTAGACATTCATGACAAGAACACAAAACCACTCAGTATCCTTTTACTTTGTCTCTGGAAATGGGATGAAACTGTTTATGTCTCAGTAGTCTTCTAATGACATTCACATATTGATACTATATAAGGGGAACTGAAATCTGGCTTCCTGCCTTGTCCTATTGCCACTCTTTGAGCAGAGATAATATTAGCAAAGGTGCAGTAAAGCTGTAGTAAATTAGTAAATTATGGCATCAAGAGAAGAGATAGAAACTGAACTTTTGTGACTGACTTAAAGCAGCAAAGGTCTCTGCATGGAAGTCACGGGAGAAGAAATACTCATRGTGAAGCAGTCAGGGAGGGAAGGTTCTTCTCACTGAGGGAGAAGGCAGTGAGCAGCCAGGCCAGTCCCCTCTTTATCCAAGGCAGCCTTCAACATCTCCCAGGGAGAGAGGCTTGGTTATCTCATTTACCTGCTGCAGTGTTCACTTGCTTGCTGTTCACTGCAACGGCATGTACACATCCTAATCCGGAACTACATGCACTCTGCTTTTAGCTGCTGTAAAGAGTGTGGTCAAGGCCACAATGCCAAAATTTAGCTCTAGTCCCTCTCTCTCTCTAATAATAGTAATAAAAAAGCCTATAAATTTAGCATAGGAGATGCAGTTTATTGCTTGCCTGCAACTCTTCTACTTTGACCTGACAGATTTTAGAAGGAACAGAAGAATTTAACTTCCTTCAAATTCTTAAAGAAAATAAAAAGAACAACAGCAATAGAATTGTCTTGCCCTTGTTTCCAACAAATGCTGGTACTAAAAGTTATGGCAATATAACAATGGATCATTAGGCAGAAAATAATCTGCTGTATATTGATGTACGGAAGTAAAGGCCTTTGCTAAAAAAAGTTTTCTGAGAAACAGTGAAGGAAATGCCTTACATCTAAGAACCTAAAATAGTTAAGCAATCACAAGAATGACATATAGATTTTAAATTTGAAAGCTGTATTTCCTTTTTTTTTCTCCTGGATTCCTTTAAAGAAATAATGTAATTCATTTTTATAAACATGTTCTCATCCATTGAAGGTACTTATACAGTACTCAAAAGAACCTTGGTATTTATGGAGTCAGTCAATGCCTATTGGCATTGATATGCAGAGATCTGAGATAGACAAGTTTAATGCAATTTATTATTCAAACCTTTAGCGAGCCTGTCAAGGGCAGTTGTCTCTTTAATTTTTCTTTTCAAGCACATCCACACAGCAACAATTTGTATACTAAATGACGGACTGAAGGACAAAAATATCCCTAATAGGCTCAGATATCATACACAGGACCTATATTAGTCCTGTGCAATTAAATGTTTCTAAATTGTTTTTACAATTTAAACATTCATTTCTCCTACATATCAGCGAGTGTCCATCTATCTCCACTTGGTATGTCCCATTGACATATTAGTTTTTCAGAAATACCACAAGGAATATTACAAACTGAAAAAAAAATATTCTTTTAACATCCACAGAAAGCCCAGTTTGAAAGCAATGTTATTAAAACACACAAGAAGTTAAAGGAGGTTGATTGTGAGACGAAAAGTACAAATTGTAGATAATAACTGAAGACTGGATTRCACAAATTTATTTCTAACAGCATGTCATATAACAGAACTTCTATCTACTTCTCTTGTAATACCAGCCAGAAGTACTGGCTCTGTCCAACATGCCAGAAATCTTTACATTTTGCAAAGAGTTAAACTATTTTCTCAGGTCATCAGCTACACTATGAGTTCCTAATGATCCACCAAAGAATTAATGCAGACGTAAATGAGGCAGAAGTAGAATGAGGAACCAGAAAAATTTATGTTACACGCATATAGGAATAACACAATGGGAGGGATTAATGAAGTGAAGTGAACCTTCAATTACATCTCATTGGTAACAACAAAATGATCTTTAGGGTGCACTGGTCTACAGAAATGTTTTGCCGAATTATATTTCAAGACCATTAATCTTGAGGACAAAGGGCAAAAGGATTCCCTCACAAATATATTCTGGCCACTTGCAATTATTTTCAGTCTAATACTGGAATTAACATGATCCCACAATCTGATCAGCAAAGCTCGTACAGCACTGAAAGGGAGAAAAACAATTACTTTTCTGATATTGTTACTTGTTGCCACCAGTTGCAAGTCTAAGCACCCTGAAAAAAATACACATTCCTGGTAACTACAAAATCTGGTGAATTTGATTAAAGTGATGCAATACAAACAATACAAATTTTTTTTTTTTTTTCTTTTTGTGAGGGGAGAAGGGGACCAACCATTTGGAAGCTATTTCCTAGAACTGACTTCCAAAAGTTTCCAGATAATAAGTTGGAATAAAGGTTGATAATTAAAACCATGAACATTCTCCTTTGCGTCTTTTCAGTTTTTAATGAATTTGATTTGTCTTATGGTTTATGTCTTTTTAAGAGAAAAAAATATAATCAGAAATTAAAATCAGTCCAATGGCTCCACGAGTTTGCTACAAGTAAACACTGTACTTTTAAAATGTTGTCTGTATATTCTGTATATATCTTTTGGTGTGTATATTCTGTTATTTTAAAGACAAATGAATATGCTAATAGTCGCAAAACATACTAGACGCACAAATGAAACAGGTCAGAATACTTGTAGTCTCAATTTTGCAACTGATCACCAAGTTGTCTGAATTTTTTTTTCTTCTCCTCTTTTCCTCCTCTTTGGCTGTCTTGTGCTCAATCTCAATTAGGATATGAAGTAAAATGTTCCAAATATTTTAATTCTTGTATTTTGACTAGGCTCAAAGACAATAAATTCTAATATTTGGGSTTATGTGTATGCTTTAATTTTAGGAACAGCCATAAGAGTTCAAGGCAAATAATTGATCAAATTTCTCCAGCTGTTGCAGTCAACTGGGAAAGGACTTTTTGGAATCATAATTGAAAATTGCCATTTCACCTTTCCTAGGTCTGTGAATCTTTTAATTATTCCTATATATAGCCTACAATGATATAGGCTGATATATTGACTGTTCTTCCTGTCTTTAGAATAAGAGATTCCCTTATTCCATAAAAGCAATAAGTGAATATAAATTGATAACTGTACTTCATGCTTTGGTGCATAAAAGTAGGATTCTAGATGAACCATCAAGTTAGATTATAAGTTTATTCAGTTGTTTTGCCTGCCAGGCTGAAGGCGCTTTAGTGGTTCACGGCTCCTGAGAGTTCTGGATAAACTCTCAAGACGTCATTCTTTCTTATAGTTTGTTTCCACCATTATCTTAGTCAAAATGGGCTAAACAGGAAAAAAGGAAAAAAAAAAAAAAAAAGAGAGATGCTATAAGAGCCAATAACATTGTAAACATACATTGTAGCTTTTAATTAAAAATAGAAAATACAGATCAATCATTTCATTTTACTTTTGTCTTTTCTTAAAAATATTAAGATCTCCTTTCTTAGAGATATGTCAGGAAAAAAAATTCTAGAAATTAGAGCAAACAGACTGCTCAGACTCAGAACACAGAATGCATCTCTGCCCCTCAAAGCTGACAGTAAAAATAAGGAACACAATAAGGAGGAGGTGAGGCAGATACAGAGAGAGAGTGACTTATCTTTAGTCATACAATGAATCACTGATAAGAAAAAAAAACCACATATAGAGTTCCAGCTCTGACTAGTGGACCACACGGGTTCAAATTTCACATCACATCTTCATAAATGAAGCAAAATGCTTCATATACAATTTTCATCTTTTGCTAATAATTTACCTGTGGTATTATTTGTTCTTTGCCCTCCTAGTAGATCCGTAGAGAAAAAAGGAAAAGAAAACTATTTCTTCATGAAGTATGCAATCCTATTTTATTTTTCCAGCATAACTACTACAGCTTAATGAAAAGAGCATGTTCCAAAGTTTTTTCACATCCTCCTCACCTTCTTACACAGCAAATTAATTTAATGGGGAAGAGGAGGGAGAGGAAAATATGACAAAATAGTATCACAGATGTTTTATGTCTCTCTCTCTTACCATATTGCTTGACCCTTAAAAAAGAAGACAGAATGCCCACTATATGGAAAAGTTAATAATGTGCACATTTGAAAAGAAATAGAAGTGAATATGTTTATGTTCTACACAGCTATAATAATCAATCTAGCAGTAAGGAACAGACCATCAAACTAGGATATTATGACAGGTTACACATCCATATACTGACCTACTAATGAAGTATTCACGTATCTGCACATCCTCCATTTCTAACCCAATTAATCTCTTTTCTTTTTGCCTTTTAGATACTCAGTGCCAAGGTAGATCTGTAAAAACTCAAATGTAATCAAATAATATTTAAAATACCAGTATCAACTGCAACATGTTGAAGAAAGAAAATGAAGTTAAAGACTGTATCAATCTCTGYCCAGGCATTTGCTCAACAACAAAATGGGGAAGAAATTCCCTCCTGGCATAAAGTTTATCTCCTAATTAAAGCTGAATCTTTAATTCTTTAAAGTTTGATTTTGGAATTCATGCAAAATATTTTTACACTTCCTTCTCAATTTTGGATAACAAGGAAGACTCTGTTTGACAACCACCAGCTACTGGAGAATGATGGGAACCACCTCAGCAGGAGGGGCAGGCAGATCTTTGCCAAAAGGCTGGCAAGTCTGGGTAGGAGGACTTTAAACTAATGAAGGAGGAGGAAGGAGAGTGGCACAGGGACAGGGCAATCAATACCACGCAGCCAAAGTCAAYGAGCATCCAGCCCAAGCACGGTAGTGGGGAAGTGCAGATAAGACGTGATTGCAGAGGGTCCTCTTTCACCCCTGCTGGGACACCTGCAGGCTCAACTACCTCCCTGAAATGCCAGTACACCAATGCACAAAGCATGGGCAATAAGCAGGACGAACTGGAGATCTGTGTGTGGTCCCAGCATCATGATCAAATAGGCATCACAGAAACGTGGTGGGACAGCTCACATGACTGGAGTGCTGTCATGGAAGGCTACGTGCTCTTTAGGAAGGACAGGTTGGGAAGGTGAGATGGTGGAGAAAGCAATTGGAATGCATGGAGTTCAACCTGGGGGTGGAGGATGAGCGAGTTGAGAGCTTGTGGTGAGGGTTAAAGGGCAGGCTAACGTGGGAGACACTGTGGTGGGTGTCTGCTACAGGCCACCTGACCAGGATTAAGACACTGATGATGCCTTCTACAGACAGGTGGAAGTTGCCTCACAATCACAGGCCCTGGTTCTCATGGGGGACTTTCACTACTCTGACATCTGCTGGAAAGACAACACAGTGAGGCACAAACAGTCCTGGAGGTCTCCACGGTGTGTTGATGACAATTTTTTGATGCAGGTTGTGGAAGAGCCAACAAGGAGTGGGCTAGTGGAGCTCATACTAACAAATAGAGAGGAACTTGTTAAAGATGGGAAGGTGGGGGGTAGCCTGGACTCATGAGTTGGTGGAGATCAGGATCCAGCGAGGAAGAGGCAGGGCTGTAAGTAGACTTGCAACCATGGACTTCAGGAGGGCAAACTTTAGCCTCTTCAGGTTCCTCCTTGCAATGATCCATGCGCTAGGGCTCTAGAAGGAAGAGGGGCCCAGGAGAGCTGGTTAGTTTTCAGGCAGCACTGCCTCCATGCCCAGCAACAGTGCATCCCTGTGGGTAAGAAGTCAGGTGGAAGGGGCAGGAGACCTGCATGGATGAGCAAGGAGCTYSTGGCAATGCTCAAGCAGAAAAAAGCTGTCTACAGCATGTGGAAAAGAGGACAGGCCCCTAGGGAGAAATAAAGGAACTACGTATTCCTGTAGGGGAGGATTGCAGAGACGCAACCAGGAAAACAAAGGCATGTTTGCAATGTAATCTGGCAAGGCATRTTAAAAATACCAAGAAGAACTTATTCAAATATATTAACAGCAGAAGGAAAGTCAGGAAAAACGTGGGTCTGCTGGTGAATGAGGTGGGTGCCCTGGTTACAAAAAACACTGAAAAATCAGAGTTGCTGAAGGCCTTCTTTGCTTTGATGTTTACCAATGGCAGCCCTCTAGAATCCCAGACCCTAGGGGGTTTCCCTAGGGGAAAGAGGACTTGCCCTGAGTAGAAGAAGATTGGGCTAGAGAGCACCTAAGGAAACTTGACACCCACAAATCCATGGGCCCCGATTGGATGCACCTCAGAGTGCTGCATGAGCTGGCAGATGTTTAAGCTACTCTCCATCATCTTGGAGAGGTCCTGGAGAAAGGGGGAGATGACAGAGGACTGGAAGAAAGTCATCGTCACCCTGGTCTTCAAAAAAAGCAAGAAGGAGGAGCTGGGCAACTASAGACCAGTGAGCCTCACCTCCATCCCTGGAAATGTGATGGAGCATCTCATCCTGGTTGCTGTCTCCAGGCATGTGGAGAAGAAGAAGGTGCTGAGGAGTAGCCAGCATGGAATCACCAAGGGGAAAAATCATGCTTGAGTAACCTGATAGCCATCTATGATGGAGTGACTGGCTGGATAGATGAGGACAGAGCAGTGGAAGTCATCTATCTGGACTGCAGCAAGGCATTTGACACCGTCCCTCACAGCATCCTCCTGGGCAAGCTCCAGAAGAGTGGGTTAGATGAGTGGACAGTGAGGTGGATTAGGAATTGACTGGATGGTAGGGCTCAGAGGGCGGTGATCAGCGGTGCTGAGTCTAGTTGGAGACCTGTGGTTAGTCGTGTCCCACAGGGTCAGTCCTCGGTCCGATCCTGTTCAATGTACTCTTTAACAACCTGGATGATGGAATGGAGTGCTCCCTCAGCAAGTTTGCCGATGATACAAAGCTGGGAGTAGCAGCTGATAGCCCTGAGGGCTGTGCTGCCAACCAGAGGGACCTCGGCAGATTGGACAAGTGGGGGCGAGAAACCTCATGAAATTCAACAAGGGCAAGTGCAGGGTCCTGCACCTGGGCACGATGGGCTGGGGACTGACCTTCTGAAGAGAGGGACCTGGGCATCATGGTGGACAACAAGCTGACCATGAGGCAGCAATGTGCCCTCGTGGCCAGGAAGGCCAATGGGATCCTGGGGTGCATTAAGAAGAGTGTCTCCAGCAGGTCGAGGGTGGTGAACATCCCCTTCTACTCAGCCCTGGTGAGGCCACCCCTGGAGTCCTGTGTGCAGTTCTGGGCTCCCCAGTGCAAGAGGGATGTGGAGCTGCTAGAGTCCAGTGCAGGGCCACAAAGATGATTAAGGGCCTGGAACATCTGCCCTACGAGCAAAGGCTGAGAGAGCTGGGCTTCTTCAGCCTGAAGAAGAGAAGGCTGAGAGGGGACCTCATCAACATCTATAAGTACCTCAAGGGTACTTCTCTGTGGTGGCCAGCGATACAACTAGAGGAAATGGCCACATATTGAAGCATCAGAAGTTCAGGAACTTAAGGAAAAATTTCTTGACAGTGAGGGTGACAGAGCACTGGAACGGGCTGCCCAGAGAGGTGGTGGAGTTTCCTTCTCTGGAGATCTTCTAAACTCACCTGGATGCCACCCTGTGCTACATGCTCTAGGAGACCCTGTGTGTGCAGGGGGTTTGGACTAGATGGCCTCTAGAGGTGCCTTCCAACCTTAAGCATTCTAAGATTCTATGATTCTATGACAAGGAATATGTGCTTTTCAAAATGAAGCCTTCTAATGAGGACATATTATATAGGGCACTTACAAATGGAATCTGCTACACAGCTCTGTTGCAGACTAATCAGAAAAAAAGATGTGCTAACAGGGTGGTACAGAAAGTGCCTACTTTCCTCTTCTACTTCACTACACTTATAAATGGTTTGCTACAGTTTTTCTAGACCTTTAAGTAAATCTCTGCCAATTTCATTTGTTTAGAAAGAAACACAACAGACTGCTACAGCAGTCCCAACAGTGCATCTTGTCCTTTTTTCAGGGATAAAATACATATTGCAGAGTCCACAGGTTTTCATATGAAAATTCCTCCTTCTCCTCTGTAACACTTCTCACATAATCATTATTTTTCATACAGCGATGACATTTGCTTAAACTGGAAACCTTTAAAAGGGAACAAAGTATCTTCTTGACTTCTGAAGTTCAGAGTGGCCAGTAAGGGACTCTGACAATGTTAGCATTTTAGAATACACAATATGTGTATTCCCTGCTTGAATTATTTAAATAGTATAAATTTATGCATTTCTAGCATGAGGGAGAAAAACATTKTCAAAAAGTACAAAATCAGAAACAAGGACTACAGTCTTTTTATCATAAAGTGACCGGGACATGAAGGAAGTCATGTAACTGATATACAAATGAGACAAAAAGATCATTAAATTCAGATTCAATCACAATCATCGTTTCATGAGTACTACAGCAGAAACAGAAATCGAGTTCTAGATAAGACAATAGTATAGCTGAATTCCCTCAACTGGGACAGTTAGTGAATACTTTTGCAGGATAGTTTCCTGTTTATGGTATTTAAAAATTCAAATCATCTAATGAACCCAATATTCTTACTGTATTGGAGCTCATACTTCATTGATGCTGATGTACAAAAAATAGTAATGCCATCGGAGAAGACATTTCTGCTGCATTCCCTCTTTAATGCTGTCACAATTGATCATTGATATTAAACAGTATTTACCAATTATATGATCTCCATTAAGATAAAATTTTCCTATTTGGAAAGTACTGAGCATCAGTGAGTTTAACTGCAATTCAGGACTCTACGTTTAAAACAATCTTTGTTACCCACTTGGAAAAGTGGATTCCTTGTTGCCTGCTTTTTATGTAACACTTGCACACAGGCTTTGAATTTTATTCCAAGAATTGATTTTTTTTTATACCAAAACCATTTATATCCCTGAGATAACACAGAAGTACTTCTACTGCTGTATTTTTTTTCACCAAAGCAAACCTAATAAATGTGAAATCCTCTCTCCACACTCAAGATATCAAGGTAAGGCGGATACGTTTGAAAAATTGCTCTAATACATCAGAAAATATAAAAATCAATAAGCTATAAAAGCTAAAAAGCTTCTTCAATTTTGTCCCCTTATTGCTCAGTGTAGGTGGCCAGGGCACTGAGAACAGCCCAAGGTTGCAAAAAGGCTATTATACATCTAGATGCGCATGGTGAGGAATATATGAAACCCCTATGTAAGTCTGAATGCACACTTGAAAAACAGAAGGGAGCCAGGCATGGCCTTCAAATTCTTGCTCATTTGATTGAGGACTAGAAAGTGTGCTTGAGAGATTCTGCAGCCACAGCTTTGCTTCATGTCACCTCTGTTCGAACGTGAAATAAAACCTTTAAGAGTAATTTCTGTTTTTTCCCTTGAGTCTTTTGAGGTAGTGAAATTTCCACATTTTATAGGCTGTTTATTCAGAAATTAAGGGTATAAAACTGTCCAGAAAGATTTTTGAAAGACAGTATATTACTTTTTATAATGTATTTCTTTCCAAAAGTCAAACGCATTCAGTTGCAAGCTAGCTAGCTGCATTTGGAAAGCAGAAATCAGAAAAAATAAAATCAAAATGTACGTCAGTCAGCTTTTTTCATGTCCCTGCACATATCTGCAACCAAATTCTCTTTCAGATGAAGGGTGCAGGCCTTCCACATGCCGGTGGAGGGCTTCAGTTCTGCTGCTAAACTAATTTAAGAGCCCGAAAGCCTTGAAAATAGATCATAAACACTTTACAAAGTGTTTTATTTTTAATTTAATTAAGCCATTCAGCTGCTCTAGTTTTCTCAAGATTCTTGTTTCTCAGAAAACCTTATATCATATGATATATGCCAATATAGCCTTCCTCTGTATTACTCCTCTACCAGATCTCTAAAGTGCAGTCAGCGTAAGGAAGCCAGTTACAGCAATTTGTATTTTAAAATTTCCATTACACAAGGATATTTTTCCATGAAGTTTAGAATAAAGTCCTCTGAAATTCCCCAAGACTGATTTCCTCTTATAGCTTGAGATCTCTTTCCAGAATATTCTTATAACAGAAATCAAGTAAGTCACTGCCATTCTATCAAAAGCTAACTCAGTTTGGTCAAATCATTCAACTACTGAAAAATCACTGCCTTCATGCTGGAGGTGAGAAGTTATGTTCAGGTATGCTTTATGCTATTTATTACACACCGAGCAAATGCTGCCCTGCCATTCTTTCTCATGCTGGTTCAGTCAAAATTCCTACCAAGTTTTCAAAGCAGAAAAGAGCCTCTACCAAAAAGTGACATAGCACTCCAAGAAACACACACAGTTATGTAAGAAACAGCTCATACGTCAAAGGAACTCGAGTCTTCAGATCATGTTGGCATTCTGGCAAAATGTACACAAACAAGCCTTACACTAGACTTGGTCTATATGGCAGCAAGCAAGACTAATCTTGGATTTCTTGTTACTGTGTTTAACTGCAAGGAAATAACAACTTTAAAACATTGATCCAAATCCTTCATATCGTATATTGATCATTTGACTTTTCTTTTGTAAGCCATGCAGGCATTTTTGCCACATCAGCTTTTCCTAGCAAAGACAGAAGTTTAAATTTATGGCAGATTATATAAACAGCCAGAAGAACTACATCTGTCATAAAGCAGAGCTTTCATCTTGTTGTGAAACAGGAAACCTGACAAATTGTCGATGTCAATATTGAGCTGTGAACAAAGTCTACAGAAGTCAGGGATTATTTTTAATTGATTGTTTACAGTAACAAGGTAAATTGATGAGATACATTTATATTGCATTCTTGTACATAATTTCCTGTCCAAATCAAGCTGGCAGCAATTCTGATATGTACTCTACATAAAAATATCATGGTAGCATCTAGAGTTACTTGATTGTTTTCATTTATAACAGAACAAACAGTAGGTTTTTATAAATCTGAAATAAAATCTGTTAATTCAAGGCACGATGTGAATGAAGTGAACCTTCGTAGGCTGATTGCAGTTATGTCTCTGAACAGAGCCAAATCTGGTTCTCCTAGAGTAAAATAGTCTAATGGACCTAGTGAACTGCTCTTTGTGCTTAAAGCAGCTCTCAGTATTCCCTCCGATGAGGGATGGGAAACAGAAGTTGAATTACGAAGCAAATTACTGATCAACACTCCTCTATAAACACAGGCTCTTTAAAACTCTTCTGGACCAGAACCCTATCCTTTATCCCTAACTTTGAAAGGTGAGGAGAAGAGAGCAGAAATTTTGCTTTACCTGCAAAGCTAATTGAGTCAAGCATTATTTTTGGCTATGTCTCTTGTCAGAAAAAAAGATTAATTCATCAAAGTATAAGATAAATGCTGTCCTAAGCTTTTCAACTTCCAGCAAAAAGAGAAATGTTTATATAAATAACAACATTTTCCAAACATTCAATTACCTACAAGAGCAAGAAAGATCATCTTACACATTACTGATATGCAGTCCATACCCTGCACTTTTTTTTCCCCTAATTTAATGATTTTCAAGTCTATATTCTGTCAACTTTTCCCTACAGTCCTAAGTTCCATGGTCAGATTAAGATCAAGTTTATATGAAAGACCAAATAACTAGGCTATAGCCTAAGAAATGAGTAAGCAATCCAATATTAATCTTTTTTTTTTCCTAAATCTCYAGGCATTTTACAGCGGATGTGGGAATACATCATGACAAGATTTATAAAAGCAGACCTCAGCTAAGCAATGACTCATTCCTAGAACTGGATTCAAAAGAATATGTACTCTTGACAGTAAATGACTATTAAAAATGTAAAATAAGGCAGCTATGTCATATTTATGTCCTGCAAAATACACTGTAGGGTGCTACAATGCTCAATTATTATTTTATTTCAAAATTATGAACACTTACGAACTTATGAAACTTATGAAAAAAATTATGAAAACACAAGAAAGACAAGAAAAATATATTTTTTCCTGCAAGAAAGAGTCCTTTGCTGTAGCAGCTAAATGAAGTCCAAATTCAGCACTATTTATTTAAGATGCTTTTTAAAAGTTAACTGCAAGGGAGAAAATAGATGTACTTGTGGTTTTTACTGCTTTACTGCCACGTTACACTCTACTAAGTTGGTTGTGTTTTTTGTTTGTTTGCCTGCTTCTTTTTCTGGTGAATTTTTCCCTTGGAAACTTAAGTGATTGGCCTCTCAGTTACTTTCAGGGAAGTCTATGGAAAGCAAAACGCTCATATGGGATAATGCCATCATAGTGGCCAGAGACCTGACCTGCATTTCTAGCATGCTTTAACAGAAGATTAAAAAAGTAGAATCAATGAAGGATTAAAAAAAACAATTCTAACTCCAGCTTTATTCTTTGAAACTTTATCTTCCTGGATACTACTTCTATTTCTTAGTCTTCCTAGCTACAGAAGCCTGTTCCATCTGTATGATCTGTGTAGCAAAGTCATCTAAAAGATATAATCACCTATTCTTTGAAGAGGCTAAGAGTAAACTGCTACCTAAACTCTTAGCCTCTGGGTGTCCTACAGTTATCCAGAAATATATTATTTCCAGACATGCGCTGTTTCCATTTTTGTGACAACTGGATTCCCAAAGGAAGATGGATTAATTCAAGTAGATGGATTTAGGAAAATACATTCCTGTGCTACAATCTGAATGAAATAGCTTTTGGTCCACCTGAATTGGCAGCATCTACACAGAGTGCTTTGTTGAATAAATTGTGGAATAAATATTATACTTCAGCTTATGTAGACATCTTGCCAGAAGGAAGTTGGCTGTTAACAGGCATTTTTAAGCAACATTACTTAAAAAAAAAAAAGAGAGAGAGGAATTTGGGGGGACATTCTGTCTTCTCATATTGCTATTTGCTCATATTAAGCTGTATTGAGATATAATTATATATGTATTTAATAYCATGCCTATTGTAATCTGCCTCTTGTAATTTACCACTGTGATATAGTAACATGAAATAAAGCATCTTTCTCTCATCCTTTCTTCTTTCATTTTGGTAGGCGCCCTAAAAAAGGTAAAGAGAATTAAAAGGAATAGCATAACTGTGGTATGCTGAAATATAAATGTGGCTATTAATCTGTTGACCTAAAATCCCTAAAATAAGGACTTGGCTAGAAGTCCTTATTATGGAAGTGAAGAATATAATATGAAAGACTGCAACTTCTTTCACAAGGAATTAGCATGAATTTCCATAAAAATTCTACAAATTTTGCAGTAGAAAGTAAGCCTCTCTATCAAAAGACTAAACACTGAAGCTGATGAATGACCTTGAACTAGCTCCAGTCAAAGTAATGTTGAAGAAGTTCCTTGAGAAAGTCAATTCTAATTTTGCTGTTATAAACTATTTGGTTTAGGATATTATTTCATAGGTTTTGTAATTCTAGAGGTCTCTTTTCCAACACAAACTTAGTATAACCAGAATAAAATCGCTAGCCTTCTATGCATTTACTTGTATGCATATTTCCATATTAAAACTTTAAAGATGCACATTCAAGTCACTTTATTATTATATTTGACTGATAATAGACTTTATATAATTTGAGAACATTTGTCCATTTGTGCCTATAGAGAATAGAGTTGTCACGATTTGGAAAAACACTTTATCCATCAATATGGTATGGAATTCTCTAGAAAATCTAGRCTTAATTTCAGCATTCTTGACAGATTCCAGTTTCAATATTAGCAACACGCACGCCTAAGTTCCTCTGCAATTTCAGATGTATAAAATGTTTAGTTAGATTCAGCAATAATCTAATACCTTTTTTTTACACTGAGAAAAAATTTATTACACAAACAGCCTCATTATTGGTAAGGCAATTATTTCAGAGAAAGGGGCTATTCAGAGAAGATAAAGCTATCAGAAGCTGATATCAGAGAGCTGTTGCTCTCTACAGTTAAACTCTGGTCTTATTAGGAGATCTTGGTAACCATGGAGATGGAAGACATATACGTAAGATGAACTTTTTAACTCAGAATCTCAAAATACTTCTCAACTCTGTGGATTTTTCTCTATGTCTTAATATAATGACATCACAGAGGTTTTGAAACACTCTTTAAAGTTGGTTATGAGGAAGATCACCAGCATAAACTTTTTTAGGGAAGGTATGAAATCCAATGCAAAATWATCAAATAAACCAGTACCAAATTATTTTCATTATTAATGACCTCTAACCAAAGACGAATATACATATTTTTGAATTTGAAGCTTAAATCACTATGAAGCAAACATTTATTGCTTAATTGACCCAGGAGATTTCTGACTGCATTCTGAAGAAATGGAAAAGATAAACCTTTTTCACGTCTTTGTTTTTTTACAGAGTGACATTTGCAGATATTGCTAAGCTCTGTTGAAGGTGTACAATAGATGCTGGCTAGTTGTCTTCAATCAGAAAAAGAAAATCCCAAACAGTAATATTTCCATGATCTTCTCTGTACAGTCTGCACATTGAATTTTCATCAGCATAATGCAACAAACAATTGTGTTGAAGCTAGCCATGAAAGACAAATATTTGATGAAAAAAAACTTTACAGACCACAGTATCAACTGCAGATGAAATGAAAAAAAATCAGCAGAAATGTTCATTACATACATAAAGAGAGCTGAAATGTTAACCCACAAAGAAAAATTAAAACTGGATTCCTAACCAATACTTACTATCTGGCAATATTTTTATTAAACAAAAACAAAACCAAAAAAAAGTCATAGGAAGTACTTTAGAATTCAGAAGGAATGGTCATACACATAAATTGGGTTAAAAGCTGACAATCACAGAGGTCAGCACGACATCAGCAACTTTTCCAATCAATAAGTTTTTTGTTAGCAATTAGCAGCTAAACTAAATCACAGCTATGCCTTCCAAAGCCCAGGGGAACACAATTCTGTTTGGCCAGTGGTTTGTCCTTCATCACACTGAATTATCTTATAGAGCCGAAGCAAACAATTTGTGAGAGTTGATGATTTCAGATGAAAAATTAAAGCTTCTCAGAAGCTTCCTGGTTGTTTTGGTCACCTCCATGCCAGAGTGCACTCATTAGATCACATTTAAAAGAAAGAAAAAAGAGAGAAGAATGAGAATAGACGTTTTAAAAACGGACATATTGAAAGTGCTCCAACCTGGAGTCCAGATGATCAAATGGACTTAGGTACAAAAAATACTTCCAAAGACAACACATCTATGGTATATCATATTCAGTCTTTCAGAAGCTCTGAGTGGAGCCATGCATTGGTTGGGCATGAAGTCCTAGCTCCAGACAAACATCTTCACCAAATAAAGCTGGCAAGAAGGAAGGGGAGGAGGAGAAAGGAGAGTTGGAGGAGGAAGGGGATCCTGACCCATGCAATGCCTTCTGTCAAACTACAGGTAACAGCATGGTAGATGTCTGAAGATGGCAAGTTCTTCTGAGGCTTTAGGGTGTGACAATATATTTATACATTTTCCATTTAATTATTCCTTTTTCTTTTTAAATGAAACTAAATGATGTAACATGAAAACAATTATAATAGAGGCACAAAAGGATTTTCTTTTTTGACTTGATAAATCCTCTGTAATTTGTAATTATACAAGAAGGTAATGTGCTCATTTCAGTCAACTACAGGGACCTGTGGCTGTACAGACTATAAAGCTTTAAGTAATCCCAACTACCTGTATTTCACAACTACCATGTTCTAATGTAGGACAGCAGTTTTTTCAAAGAAAGTACATGAGACATATCTTTTCTCAGATGTATGCTCAGCCTGGTGGACGGTCGTGAATAAAACATGTCACCTCACGGTTGACAGCCACCCCTCAAATTTATATGACACTATATTTCTGGAGAGAAACTTTATCTTATGAGTTCATTAGGCATTAAGAGGTAAAAAAAAAAAGAAAGAAATTAAAAAACGAAACTCAAGAAAACGCATTCTCCACGGCACTATGGACTAGCCTGAACTATCGTTTCCCAGTTATTTACTCAGCCAGACTGTAAAGATATGCATATACATATGCATATCAATGCTAAATGTGTATACATATCTACATATGCATGTTCATTGCATACCCATTTGAAGAGGTGCGGGTTATGTGGTATTGTGCAAACAGGCTGCAGTCAATGTGTTGGGCTGCAACTGCAACAGGAAAAGGATCCAGAGTCAAAGCCAATGAGTGAAAAGGCATATATCTACCTATGTACTGAACTGAACACAAACACAAAACCAGAAATTCGTGATTTGACTTTAAAGAGAGCACCGGAGCTCAACAAGGTAGACCCAGGCCTTGCAACTACTGTCGGGAATTTTAACACATGCATCTCTGACTAATGTGTATGGTTATGACTTGGGCTCATTCAACAAAATACAATCTGATATAGCCATGTGTTAAATTTTATACTTTAGAAGAGGGTGCTTATGCCAGTGTAACGTACGCCTCTCTCTTGAAACTCATTGACAGAGAAAATGAAGAGGTCAAAAATAATTACAATCAGTATACACACACTGTGCAGTGGCTTAGTCTGCTTACAAACATTTTGATCTTTAGTTAAAATGGTTACAGTAGTTTTGTAAAAAGATGAGTATGTCATCTTAGGGGAGCAGATACCAGAATACTGTATGCTCTCCTGATTTCTTTCAAGAAAGGATATGGAAAACACAGGAGTATTAGGAGAGCCAATGCTGATCTGAGAGCTAAAGGAAATGATTAAAGAGCAGAAATGTTTTTAAAAGCAGAGAAATTCCCTGCAGGGAAGAGTGATACCCTCTGCAGATTCCTTGCAGGAATTGGGCAGTTGCCTGGCCGAGACGTGCCGCACAAAATTACGCTGTGAGTAGTTGGGCTGAGCACAGAATTCATTTCCAGTTTCGCGTATCAGGAGCCCGTAGGGAACTATCTAAAACTGATGATATCCTCAAAGCTGAGCTTCTGAACCCATTTGGACCTTCTCCAGAGTAAGTTTGGAGGATGTTTCAGAAGGTAGGCGTGGGTAAATTTGTCTTTGAGAAGAGTGTGGAGGTAGTTTCTGCTTAACTGTGTAAACACAGACATGTCAGACTTTAGGTCTTTTCAGGTATTACACACTAAATTCTCTGAAAGACTTCAGAAGCCTCTATGTGTGTTTACTGTAGGATAAAGCTCACAGTTTATTTCTGAAGTTTTTAACTGTTTTCAGCCTAGCCACAGTTGGAAGTAAAATTTAGGTTGCCTGTGAATCTGTATCTCCATTTTCATGGAGAACTCTTAAGGTTAATTATCTCTCTCAAATATTTTAACTCACTATTGCAAGAAACAATGCAAAAACAGAAAGTGCAGGATCATTTCTATCAAAATAGCATATTTGCAGTCATAACAGCATCCACCAAACAGAATTTTGAAGAAATACATATATGTGTAGAACATAAAGAAAAAAAACATGCTAAGTTGTCAGGACTTTTGGCAGCAGAAGTAACATTCACTTCTTGTAGGTAGATCTCTGATGAATTGGTAGACACAAAAAATACTAACTGAAATTCATAGGAAGTAGTAGAATTCTTGACAAAATCTTTATCAGTAGAAACGAAAAGCACATTTGAAATGTTTTTGTTTAAAAATATTTTTAAGTTTTTCATGCTGCAAGTTTACTAATGTTAATAAACGTGCAGCTTTACTATATACTTATTTTAAAGAACAAAAGGACAGATAGCCAAATTATGATTATTTCCAATAACATTTCATTTAAGAAAGAAACTATATTTTAACTATGAAGTTTGAGTAAAGTTTCCTGACATATTGGAGTTTTTCTCTTCTGGTTTCTTTTTTTTTTTAAAAAAAAAAAAGAGTATTTTCTTGTTTGTTAACATTAAAAGGTTTTGATGAGAACTACTGCCATCATTTGATCTTAGGCAGCTATTTTCATCTTCTCTCCACAGCAATCTGTGTTTTCTTTTGTCACCTTGTTTTATCAGAGTGACAGGCACACAAGAAGATGCCTAAGAATAAGACTACTTGAGTTAGCAAATGATTCCAGAGAATATTGCCACAGGCCTCATTTACACACTGAAGTGTATGAGAAATACATTGGATACTAACCAACTTAGGTGGTTTAGATACTGCTTCTAACACAGCTGATGCTTTGATTCTTTTGGATGCCAAAATGTTTGTGTGTATGAGTGTGTGTGTGTGTACATGCACTTGCACCTAGGACAATATTCCAAAGGCTGAACTGTGACTCTTAACAGCATCTCATGAGAGGCACAATATGAAACTAGAACTCTTAACTGGAGCTCTGGAAGACACTTTTTTTCAGGACAAAAACAACCCTCCTTGAATACCTGAAAAAGGCAAAATTCGTCCTTCACACATGCTTTTGAGACAAGGTTGATCATGCATCTTCACACCTTTTCTGCTATCCTTTCCGTAAAGGAATACTCATGTATGAGTTCAATGGACGTAGTAGATTCTGGTAGTTTGTTTAATTCTTGTTACCTAGCTGGTAGAGAGAAGATGTAAATTCAGCTATGTGCATTCCAAGCAATCTATTCTACATAACCTAGCCAAAAGGAACTAATTTTTGCAACATCCCTATGAGGTAACACTGATGACTTTCTAAAACATTTATTCAGATTAAAAAAAAAAAGAAGGATTTTTAGTAAGATTTTTTTTTCCCCTTTTTTCTATCTAACAAACCAGGCTTTGTTTAAATGCTGAGGTTTTAGGTTATGAATTTTCCATGAGGGAAGAAAAAAAAAGAGGAAAAACAAAGTTCTAACCACTTGGCTCTTCCTTAATGAATGCATGATTGCCTATCTCCCCCAGCTCTGTTTTAAGAGAAAAGATTAAACTGTGCTATTTCTTTGAATAAAAGTTTTAAGGATTAAAAAGCAAACATAAGGCTTTTTTGAACTGCTAAAGAAACTAGTAAGGCAGGATTTATAACTCGACACTGTATGTAATGCACTTTACTGGCCTTACTGGTGGATCTTCTACAACTACCATTTTCCTTCCCCCGCCCCCCAAAAGAGACCCAGTTTACCTTTTCTTTTTTTTTTTTTTTTTAAAATGCACCTTTCAGAATCTTTCTATCTTTCTAAGACTGACAATTAAACACAAAGGATTTGTGTTCTGGTCTTCAAAACACAGAAAAGTCCTAGAAGTCTTTGCAGTGTTTTGGATCTTATTTACTTTTAAACTAAATCTCAAGTGGCACAGGAATACACTAACAATTTAGTTAGAATATAACTAAAATTAAGAGCTCAAATATCTTTTAGAAAATATATAGTATTTTGCCTTAGGATCTTGCAGTGGGCCATATGTAGYTAGGCTAAGAGAACAAAAGACTCCAGCCATGGTAGCTGTTGGCTGCATGAGCTAATTTCATACTATTAGCCAGCCAGTGAAGGAGTGATCTCTGTGTTCCCAGTGTGTATCGCTAGCGAGTGCCATTTATATAACAATGGAGAGAATGTGTACAGTAATTTTTAAATCTTTAATTCTACCTTAGAATGCTGTCTTATGAAGCAGGCAGTATCTTTTTCTCATGGAAGAAAACAACCTATATGTTGGTAAGATTAGTCTAAATTTCTTGATTGATTTCTTGGCCATGACACTTCCCTAAGTATGAGGTAGTCTTTACTGTTCATAATAGAAAATCACATCCTTTCTTCAATCTGAAAGGCAGAAAATAACTTGCCAGTTTGATGATCTATTCCTATGACACAGTGTTTGAACAGTAATAATGCTTTTCATGACTCATGCATCCTCATTTTCCTTTAAAATGATACCTTTTCCTGTGTAAAATCACAGGTAAACATGCTTATTCAATGCCTATCAGCCTGACAGTTTGTTCAGACAGTGGAAGATTGGTTCTGAAAGTTATTGAAATCTATGGGAGTTCCTTATTTCACTTTATATACAAAATATAAAGACCGAAACAGAACTTGGAAGATCACTATATTTCATCACGCTCTCTGACAAGAGAATTACAAAGACGTAGTGGAATTTTTAGTTCCAAGTGACTTTYCTTCAGAAATATAGGTGTTAGGTAGGGTTATCTCACATGTATTGGATTTTGATCTATTTTGAATTCCTCTGGACTAAATATTAATACGCTGTTTTCTCTGAGTTAAAAGTCATATAGTGTGTCTAGAAGCAGCATAGCTCAGATTTGCAAAGCAGTTTAGTTTTAAACCCCCACACATCCATGCTGTTTTTAGTGCTTTCACTCATGTATATCAAACCTGTAAATGTTTTCCTGTACCAGCCACTTACCCGTTCTAATCCAGGTATATCAAATAACTAAAACCCTCAGAACCTTACTCAAAGAATATGCAGTCAGAGAAAGGAGTCCTAAGTTATAGCATTTAAAAATCGCATTTTGAGAACAACATATCTTGCATCTTAGATACATATACATTCAAACTTTACTAACAGAAAAAGAAAACTAATCAATTGCAACAGCATCTGTATTTTTTTCACATCAGTATCATCTTATCTTTGTGAGCAAAAACAATAGTCARTTTAGAAAGTAATCAAAAGAAAGAGGTAGAAAAGTACAATTTAGAGGCAGGAAATATCTCTGCCAATTGGAGGAGATTTTCTCCTTTGGGACTCAGCTCATTTTTATACTGAGAAAAGAGGCAGAAATGATCTTACTTTGACAGAAAGTATATTTCCCTTGAAATCCAGAGGTACTTAAAAATAAACAAATCACTGTTTATGTGGTGTGTCATGACAGCGGACAAGTTCCAATAACATTACTAATCTAAAAATATGTTTAAATAATAGTATCAATAGCAGTCCAGAGCAGTGTGATTTTGTACGCAATGTTTGTAACAAGTGGTTAGGGAACAAACTATTTTCATATCATTAATTTTAATATTACTATAGTATATGATAATGTAAGTTAGTATATAAAGACACAGGAAACTAACACAGAAAAGTTTAATATTAGTATAATTTAGCTATGTAAAAAAGCTGAGTAGAGATAGGAGTTGGGTACAGACCTTTAGATCATATGCAGAAGCAAGAAGAAGTGTATATACCATAATCAAAGACTATGTGGATTGCTTTATGGAACACAGCATATTTTTCTTCTGTATTTGTTGGTCTGAAATTTTTTTTAGTGTTCTTTTATTCTTTCTTTCTTTCATAATCCCCAAACTCAAGTGCCTTCACAACAAATGACATGGACTGCCCTACRAACAAATAAAACTAAAAGGTACCTCTTCTGGGCCTTTTACTTGTTACTCTTCAGCTTTATAAAAGCTGCTGGCAAACCTATCCAMAAAAGAACTTCCTTCCAAGACAAGTAGTTTTGTGGTAATGTGAAGTGATGTGATGACAGTAAGTGAACTCTAGACTATGATCTTTCTTCACACCAAAGAAAGCGAAACTTCTGCCCAGAGTTGCATGTGGTTTTAAAAGTGTTTCCCAAAGTACTGCCAGGGGTGTCTGCASTGCTCTACTGGTAGTTGTGTAACACTACAAGTGGTTCAGAAACAAAAAAGAGATTGTGCAGCCTCAGCATCTTTGAGAACTCAGAAGCTAATATTTGATGAAAATCTGACTATTTGACTACAATAATCAGGAATGTGGTAGGTTATCCACCACAGGATATCCACTCTAGGGATATCCGCGCTTCATATGCACTTATCCTTTTGAAAAGACTGATAGGTGGAAATAATATTTAATTATGTTTTCTAGATAGAAAAAAGAGGGGAAATGCAGCACTATAGAAAAGCTTGAAAGTAGTGTTTATATACGGTGGGATTTGGAAAACAAATGAATAATCTCATATTTTTATCTATTTAAAATCGTATTTGTAAGGTACTTTTTGAATGATAAGAGTTTTGGGATAATTTCCATTACCCAGGTGATGACTAAGGGATACTGAATGGAATTTGCAAAGACACGTTGGGACTGCTGTTTTTCAGCAGTATGGCCTTCCATGACCACTTAGGTACTCATGACTAGTCTAAAGCATTTCTGCTTATCAAAAAGGAAGGATAATTGCGCTTCACCAGGATGCAAAACTATCATGAAGGTATGATGGAAGTACCTTTAACTTTTTTAGTCTCAAAACATTAATGACCTGCAGACTGAACAAGAAATATGTACTTCAAGATAAATTATGTTTCTTATATTTTTACACTATGAATACAACATTCAATTGTCATCCATTTATTAGTCTATAACTGTACTAATAACCAACAAAATGAATTTGATTAACCTTTATATTCTCAGGGCTCTCAAATTTTCAAGCCATTTTAGTTTCCTAAGCTTTGGATCTAGGTTTTGAAATTTATTATTTGGTATTTTGTTCCATTATGATTTTATTTTTCTTGTTGTTGTAACTTCCGCAGGTGTTCTGTGAGGCTTCTTATATGCCAGTTTGTATAGTATTTTTTATGTATTTATTTATTTTGATTGGTTTTACGCCCTTTATAAGTGAAGATAATGACCACCTACTTACAAACAAGGGAAAACTCTTTGGAGATGTCAAAGTCAGAAGAACCTTCGACCATAAGACCATAGAATTGAGGATTCTTCATGGAGGGAGCCAGGTAAGCAACAGAATTACAGTCAACCTTTTCCCTATGCTTAGTTTAAGAAAAAGAAGTGAAGAAGCTAGTCTTCTTGAAAGTAGCTGCATGCAACCTGTTTTATTAGAGATTGTTTTTACTTATTTGAAAACATTACTTGTTTACGCACACAGACATCTACAGATAAATGGCAGTTAACATAAACCAAGTTGCAGTGACATCGAGATAAGATGAGCAAAACGAATGAAATTATGTTAAAAAGAAATTCAGTTATTACTTCATACTCTCCCACACTGTTTCTTTTTATATGTGATATTACTAGAATGTAATGGACTAGAGTAGTGTTAACATTTGGCGCCAAGTGGTACCACTTCAGTTGCAGTACCTCAGTGAAGGAGAATTTGAGTGACACATATAAAAATAATGCAAAATTCTATTGAATTGCATGAATGATCTAGGTCTTTATAAAGAGTCTTTCTGAAGAAATTAGTGAGATAAACATGATTAGATGAAACAAATTTTCCCAGTCTTACTTAAGAAGGAATAAATGTTCAAAAGAACAAATACAAGATGTGAAGAAGCCCATTAAAATCAAAAGAAAACTTGACCCAAACCAAAGATGGAAAAAATTATATACTTAACCTTTTTTTTCATGATTTTTTCACCCATAGTGCTTCTTCTCACACAGTAAGTACTAAAATAGTTGAGACATAATATTCTTACTGTTTAACCCACTCAATGAAGCACAAAAAGTTCAGGAGCACCTCTTTCAGAAATGTACCCACCACACCCAGTTTTTTAAATTATGTTGTTTATTCAAAACTGAGGTTTTAGAAGTTGGTTGATTACTCTGCGTCTCTTTGTCTGTGTACTCTTGAAGAAGCCCTGAGAGGAGCGTGCTGTAGAAGGTAAGCTATCTGTTGTGCTCTAGATAGAGCCAAGAACCAGAATTTGCAGCATCTCTTTGCAGTAATTGTTGCAGGAAATAATGGGTGGACTTTCTCAAGTGTCTTGATTAATCTAATTAAATTTATTTTTCAAGTTAGCATTGTTTGGTTGGCAGCTTCTCTGTCCCCATGACAAATATCATTTTACTCTAAGATCTAATACAGCATCACTTGATTAAATGATCAGAATAAGTGTATGCATTGTGTGGCTGATCATCTTTCTTTAAACAGACTGCACATTTCTTGCTGAGCTGGCTGGAGAAGGAACACTTACTTGGAGAAAGTAAGACCTGATAAGAAACCCTATCTAAAACTGCAAGTAAAACCTTTCACGAGGTTTCAGACATTTCCTAATTACAGACTTGCTTTATTTTGAATGATTTTACCTGACAGATAAAGTTCAGTAGGAAAGTGTGTTTAGATGAGCATATAGGGGTGCATGGTAGAGGAAAAACAAAGAGGCATATGTATGTTAGTCAGAATCATTAGTCTTAGAAAACTTCTCTCAAAACTGTTCTAGCTGTTCTTAAGTTTCAAAAGATGTGGGTGAGCATTCAGACATTACAGAGACTGACATTAGAGATTTTCATGTCTTTTAAATTTGTTAAATACTTGAAGCTCTTTTTTTGTTTTTCTGTAGTGCTACTTAAAGAGTCTTTGCAGGCATCATCTTCACTTCCTTAAAAAGAAAAAAGATTCTGAGGTCATTTCATTAATATCTTTGGTTGCACAGTATACAGAAACAGAGGTCAAAATGAGAGGTTAAAACTTTATGCAGAGTAAATATGGCATTTATAAAATACTTAATATATATTTTCCATGCTTTCCATTTCTTAGAAAATGAGTTTTTTCTACACATGCCCTAAAATTAATGCCTTTATCAACAAGTAGAAAGTTTTAGAGTGAATCAGTTGGCAGGGACTTGGCAGATACAGGATACTTGAGAAGGACTGACACCTTCAAGAAAATATTAATGCAGAGCAATTAGCTCTATTTAAAAGTTTTTTAAAACCTCTATAAGTATCGTTTTAGATGTGCTGAAATGCAGTACAAGCAATTTCCAAGCTCTTTTACTGCTTAGTAAATCATTTATAGAGGCAGCCTTAATAGCAAATCCTCTTACTAAATAACATAAAATATATTGATTACAAAATACTTTGCCCTTCTTTAAATTTACACAGATCCAGTAAAAACTTCACTTAATACAACTGCTGTTGAGTAACTCCTTTTATTCTGAATCAGTAAGAGCAAGCTTTGCAAACTTTGGTAATTTGAAAAGAAGGACCTAACAGGCATTTTTTTTTCCACTGATGGAAAATTCTAAAAAGTAAGAATCCAAGGAGAAATAATAGTTATTTAAGACTAAGAAAAATTACATTCAAGAAAAGGAAGCAATAAGAAGAGGAAGCAATGCTGAAGTTGGAACTTCGTTTTCTGAAGATTATCCTCAGAAGTTAAGCCRTATTTAGCCATATGCAGGTATGCCACATCCAGTTCTGATCATTTTCACAGTTAAAAATATTATAATTTATTTGGAAAAAAGTGAAAGGAAACACTGTTCTGTATGTATTTAGTGAGCTTGGTATTGTGCTTTTCAGTTACCAGCTAGAATTTACAACCTTTGAACCAGCAATTGACTATGTTCTCTATTATAAGCCCCATAAGACATTGAGGTAAACACTCTTTTGAATRTTTCTTTCAAAAAGGAAAAGAAAAATGCAAGTATGTAATTTATAAGTGAAAACTGCTGGATTTAGTGCTTTTATTATAGCCTATCATGCTATAGAGGAGTCAATGGCAGAGAGCACAGTGAGGTAATCCRAGTTGTAATCTTTCCCATTGATTCATTTTTCAGGTAAGAACTATGACATAATCAGGTAATTATGGAAAACTAAAAGCTATTCCCTGCACCAAGTTTTGGACTGGTATTGATCGCTGGAAAAAAGCTTTTTAAGTGAGTAAAAATGGCCATCAACTAAATGGAAACATTGAGCAGGAGACAACTGAAGACTTTTATTTTCACCTGCCTGAAATACACACTAATTCATACAAGAGCAAATACGATGCTTAGTACTCTTTCAACATGAGATCCAACAACATACGTATTCTGTAATATATAGAGGATGTAAACTGGCAGGGATTCATATCATTTTTATATCATATTTCAGCATATTTCTCCCACTAGGGAGGATAAAACTAGTAAGACTAAAATAATTTGAAGATACAATTCAGAATTGAACTCCTTGCCGATTGTAGTTATGATGAGGTTTTACAATAATTCTCATTCTAAAGAAAAGAAACAAAAATAAAGGAACATAAAAGAAAAAAGATAGAAAAACCTCACTGACATAGAGAAATGAGAGAGGTGGGTGAGAAAAAATGCTGCTGATTTTAATAGGCCATGAAGAAAATGACATACATTCTTCATTTTTTGAAGAAAAATCCCTAAATAATCAGGGTTTTAGAATGGAAAATTTATTTAAATTCCTTAGCCTTCTGGGAAAACTTGGTATTCTGTTTCTAAAGAACCCTCAGCATATGAATTCACACATATTTTGATTGCCATCTCTCTCTGGGACCAGCATAACTCGTCTCTTTCCTATATAAAGTTTTAGATATGCAAGAATTGCAAGGCAGATTTGAATTTTCCAGTAATAATAGAGCCCTGAAGAAAAGGTATAATCTCTTTGTACCACTTTTGTAATTCAGTGTAGGGAACCTGTATGGTGCATGATCTGGACTTTTCTAATTTAATCCAATGGAAGAAATGACGAACAGCTGTGCAGTAGAGGAAGGCAAAAAATGTCACAACAGAACCTCCTTCATCTTCAGATATCTTCAGTTTGGACGACATCCAAGCTTCATCTTATATTCATCTAAACATTTTACTAATATATTAAATTTATTAATTTATTTTTGCCCACCATTTTTCTGTTTTCTTCCCCAGGAAATGACGTAAAATTTTTCATCTATTGTCTTTGTCATGGTCTACAATTTCAACTGGGCACCCTGAATAATGAAAAGTACAGTTCTATGCCAGATTTTTTTTTTTTCAAGATAGTAGGGCAATGAGTCTTCTGAAAACCCTTTTTTTTTTTTTTTTTCTGTATCCAGTTGTGCCAAAACAAAAAAACAATGCTGATCGTCAGGGACATGGCTAAGTATTTGTCTTTATTTTGTAAAGTCATTCTCTTGATTATACTGTATTTCTTGGGAAGTCTAATGTTGTATAGCCTTTCAGACAGCATGAGTAAACAAAAGCACCAAAGGTGTAAGAGACTTCAAACTGCGGTCATTTGCTTTCACTTGTTGATTTAAACTTGCAGACATCTAACTTAATTGGGTTCTCTGAAATACAGAGATTTATGCAAACATATTAACTCTCTTCCTTGTGCTACTGGGCTTCCTAGCATTTCTACTGTAACTCATCACTAAACATGCAAACATTAAGAACAGATTATTACGGCTAAACATGTTAGTAATCCAGAATGATGAATCAGTACCTCAAATTCTCTTGAATTGAGGGCTTCAAAAATAAGAGGGAAAAGCAGCTATTTGTACTTGCAGAGAAGTGGCTTAGTTCATCAGCACTGATTACTGCAGCTTGGCCTCTTGGTTATGTTTGTTAATTAAAGCCGTTTCTAATGAGGAGTGGCCCAGGTCCCCTCACGCAGAGGGCAGGCTGGGAAATGACAGACATCTAAACCGGGCTACTTTCTCATTTGAGTGTACAAGAGCTCTTTCTCACTCGAAAAACCATGGCCAATTCTGTTCTGGAAATAGAGAAGAGCAGTTTTCTCTGCATAAACTTTTATCTGCAGGGCCCCCTGGCTCTCGGTATGGGGAAACATCAATGGAGTGAACATCTTTTAGTGAGAGTAATCATCATCATCATGAAGTGCTTATCAGAAAGGAAGACAAAATGCAATTAGGCTGGATTTACAATCGGACCAATAATTACTATTCAGATGTCTCAGCTGTATGGAAAATACAGGCTTCTGAACTGTGACTTTTTTGTTTGAATGTATCTTTTTCCCCTCCTTTTCTTGCTCTCTTTTTCTTTTAAACGTTTATAAAATATGTCAGTCATGATGTGGCACAGCTGAATAATTGTCATAGAGTCAAATGCTTGCAGATGGTTAATGGAAACAGAGAATTAAATGAACAGCAGTAAAGAAACTCATGCAAAATTAAAGAACCCTATTGCAAATTTAAAGGGTCATTTGGTTTCATCAAAAATCAAATAATATGAATATGTTATTCTCTGCATGAAAGAGACTATGTTAAATTGTTTTGAGAGCTGAAAAATGAGCAATCAATGGTGTACTAATGAAATTTGTGAAAAATCATGCACTATTGAAATATGCAGTAAATTGCCAGTTAGGGACTGCAGAGGAAAGCCTGTTTGGGGGGATCAAATTTTGTTACTTACTGTTTACTTGAATTACTGAAGTCTAGACTTAAGGCATGTTAGGCTGCTAAAAAGAAAGATGCAGAAATGAGGATTAAACTAAGTAGTCTTTACCCTATCCAAATCAGGTTCAGTGTTTGGAAATTATTTATCTTGGAACGTCTTATCAGATGCAAGTAACCCAACTTTTCAGGAGATACAATATCTGCCAAAAGTACAGAATCAATTTCTAAATAGACTTGCAAGGTCTTGGAGCTGCTTTATGAGACTAAGCTCTCATCTGTCTGACATTTTTGAAAGATATAATTGATAAAACCTTTATAAGAAGCAAAGTTATCTTTCTAGTATAAAACTAGATGTGATACTACTTAGTAAATCACTTGGAAGTGGATTTAGGTTTAAGATCCTTTAAAATGAATTTCAAGATTTCAAAGCATTGTGTTCTTTATAAATTCTTTCTTATCCATTCACCATTTTGCAATAAAGTCTGAAGCTGATATCACAATCTCTATTCTTGCTGAAAATGATCTCAAGTTTAGTAGTTTTTTGGTTTTGTTTTTGGTTTTTTTTTTTCATGACAAGAAAATAAGTACCGGGGGTCTTATTGCAAGTATTCAGACATGTGTCAGTCATACACCATCACTTGTATTTTGGTATCTCATGACATTTTGAAACATGTTTGTGTCTATGAAAGATAGCATGTTCCTTACTATATTCCTCACTAAGAGGAGGCTGCTGAGTGCTGTTTCTCTCTTTAGTACATTAACTGCCTCTCAAACCATTTGGAAACAAAAACAACAACAAAGCAAAACTAAAAAAAAAACCTTTATAACCCCTTGAAGTTTTCATTTATGCTCTGTAAAYAGGTTATAGTGCATCTTATCTTGTGCTAATCAGAAAGTAAAAGCAGTTGCAGACTTTTGTCTTTCCTTCATAGACATGCGCCTTTGAGAATGCTACAAGTATACCTAGGATTACTTGTCTGCTAGAATTCCTGCAAAGTCAATGAGTTGCTTATTAAACTGAAACAGAGATGAAAATATTGATCTTATTTTTSCATTCAAGTGGATACAAAATATATTTTCTTAAATCTCTTTGAATAACTATGTTACACTACTTATCTAATGGAGCTTAAAGTGAAAGGTTTTTTTCACTATCTTATAATGCAAGAGTTTCAAATAGAAAATAGTTATGGTGAATATTTCATTGTAAATACATTCTAAATAAGTATTTTGGCTCACTGCATTTTGCTTAAAGGCTTAATACCATTTCGCAAATGATACTGGCTCAAATATAGAGGTGTCTGTATATTTTCACCAGAACTGTTCAAGTTATTCAATTTTTAAGTGACAGATATACAGTACTTGCCACAAGAAGTCAATCTCTCACAGCAAATAAATGTGGCAGAATAATCCATACAATGTATATAACAATAGTAAGCTTTTGCTGACCTATTACTCTTTATGAATGGATTTTTTAATGCTATTTCTAGCTGTATGACTATCAGTTTGAAAATGTAATTTGAGATATATATATTTGATCCTTTTAATGGAGCAGAATTTTTTCTCATGAACCACGCTGGTTTTCCCTATGCAATTCTACAGTAAGACATTTTTTAAAACATATGTACTGCTGGCATGAAGCTTTCTGATTCATGGAAGAAAAATGAAAATTACTTTAGTCCAGCATGATTTACTCGTGGAACTGTGGAGCCTCATAAGAAAGTCATATTCAATAGTTTCATAGGAATCTTGTGCTTCTTTTACAATACCTGTTGGATAAGAGGAAAAACCTATTTTGGTTAAGCGTTGAACTGTCCAGTGCTATTTCAGGCCATTAAAATCTAGTAAGTCTTCATTTGCTCTTCTGGAAGATGACAGCACTCCAGGAAGCTGGAAATGTTCAGAATTAGAAGGAAGGGCATAGTTTTGGGAAGATGCTTCTGGCTTCCCACCAATTTTAAAATAATGCTGCTATCCAGTGTGCCTGCTGGTTTAAGTGAATGTTCTCTGTGCAAGCAAATGGAGAAATGAGATATTGTGGTTGGAAAAGACCTTCAGGATCATCGAACCATAAAGCCTTCACCACCCTGGCCTGCTAAACCATGTCCCTAAGCACCTCATCTACACATTTCTTGAGCACTGCCAGGGATGGTGACTGGGCAGCCTATTCCAATACCTCACCACTCTGCCCATGTAGAAATTTTTCCTAATATATAACCTAATGCTAATATGCAGTGCTTGTCTCTCCTGTGTGCTTTTCTTTGTCTACCAAACATCCTATCTCTCAGGCCAAAACACAGCTGTGGCAGCGAGGCAATCCAGCTTACACTGGGGACAGGGGTGGCCTGGTAAGCTCTCTCCTTTAGTGAGTAGGAAACACTTGCATGTTTGAGCCTCATGGCTCAGAGACAGAGGTATCAACCCGGACATGGGTGGAAGGAAGTAGCTTATGAAAATATAAGAAGATAAAAGTACTTTTCAAGCATTTCAGCTGGAGCTCAAGGGACTGTTTCATTGTACTCTCTAGGCAGTTGAAGAGATGCAACAGAAGACTTACATGGAAGAGGGGTTTATAATCCAGCACACTTTATGAAATTTTATCCAAATAATGCTGGTGGTAAGAAACCTTAACTGTTGATTACGCTGACCAAGATGTCAGACCATCTCCCTTATGAAAAAATTAGTCACTCTTTTAGTCCTGCAGTGTTAGTTAAATTGTGCTAACTAATAGTCACCGCCATGTACCATAGAGCAATGATTTTTGCTACCAGAGTTGCTTGTCTTATGTGAGCAAAAATTACTTGGAATAGGAAACAGCGACAAAAAAGTTGTCCACCACATCACTGAAGTTAATGCTTACTGTTGCCAGCTTTCTGCTGGGGAGAAGAGAGGTATCACCAAATAACGACCTAAGACTGTTTCTCTGCAGTCATCTATAGGATGATTAAGGACTTGATTGACCTAGGATATAAGCACCTCTGGGAATATTTAAAGGTGAATTTCAGTCAGCCAGCATACTGATAAAAATAAAATTAACACATTAAAAGTGTTTAATGGCCTCAGTAAAGTGTCTGAAACTTTTGTCAAACTAAACATTGGACATTGAAAATCTATTGTAAAATACAGTCATTGAAATTTAGAGGAATTAAGTTTTTTTATGGGATTGAAACATACCATTACAACACAGGCATCTTTGGAGAATGCTGTTGAACAGTAATCCCATTGCAAAACCTATAAAAGATGTACAAGAAAAAAAAAAGCTGTATGAAAATGTGACTTCTATAAATTGGAAGGTACCATAGTTTTCTTATCCTATTAATTAAATGGAGTTTTTAATTTCTAACATTGATTTCCAATTTCTGACCCTCACAGTGGAACATCCTTCAAAATCAATTAAAATTCATGGAAGAGAATTTGGCAATAGATATAAAATGTTTAAATATGCACTGAAACTTGCTTATTTTATTGTTTCCATACCAACCATTTAAAGTAGTTTTCTGTAATAATGGAGAGAAAAGAAAGGAAAAGATGATGGAAGTCTCTAGGAAAGTACAGGTTTACCATTATGGCCAAATTTTGTAGTTATTAACTAGCACTGATATAAACGGTTGAGTTGCTCTTTGACATAATAGAAGATATTTTGTTTTTCTGTCTCTCTCACCACTTTTCTTTATATAGTCATAGATAGGTTTAATCAATCCATGCATTGAATATCAGATTGTAAAGAAAAGTAGCTAAATTAATCACGGTGTTGGAAACTGTCCTGGGGAAAGAATATGTTGCTAAATCTTACCCTGATGAGTTACAGTATGGAGAATTATTATTTTCTTCTTGAATAACATCCCCGAACTCTGTAGGGCTTGGAACCACATAATAATAATCATCATTGTAATTAACAACATAGCMAATATCTTGTAGTACCTAGTCATCTGAAGATTGTGGTGTGCTCTACAAATATTAATTAACTAAAGCTCACAAAACCCCTGTGAGGAGATTTAAATGATTTCTCAGACTCATTTTACCTTTGCTATAACACATTCGTCTCAGGCAGGAAGGCGGAAGTTTTGCAGGAATGTGTGACCTTTCAGAAACAGTAGTAGACACTGAAGTGAGAAACAGCACAGTATCCTTTTGAAAACAGAGGTGAGATTTAGATAAAGAGGCTGGAATTAATTGGAGTTAGAAATTGGCTAATATCTGAAAACATTTGAAAAGCATCTGAGGTATTGGTAACCATGAACAATGTTAAACAGAAGCTTTCTCTTAGCTRGAAGAACCCACAGGAATTCCCTAAGGATAAAGGTAAATTGTACTGATTCTCTTCCTCCCTGGTGAAAATGTCCTGGTTTTATGTTTGTTACAGAAGACCACTTAGTGCCCTGTGCAGTGGCTGCTATGGTCTCCGAGTAGGACACCACCACCAAACCAAACAAGTTACATTGTTTAAACATAACAGTCATTGTTAATCTCTACAAGACATCTGCCTTTTATAACCCACTATGTTGGTGAGTTATTGAATTGCTTTTGCAAATTACTTCCTCTTCCTCCAAGTCAATTAACACTTCAGCAATTGCTGAGATGGCCTCTGGAGGGGATCTGGATTGCTTTTCGAATTAGCCCTCTAGCTTTACACGGACTATGTGAACACRTAATTCTGCTTGGGAGTTGCCAGATCTCTTGCTATTTGCTGCATACAGCCATGGCATTCTCTGGGACATCTTTTGACAAAATCGCCATTCTAGTCTTTTTGATAATAACAAATTGCATGATTGACTAGAGCTGTAATAGCCTGAAGGGCTTCTAGCTAGGCCTGAAAATTAACTAAATCTATCACTACGCTGTGTGTCATTAAAACATCATTTCCTGCCATTGCCTGCCTTACAGTAGGATCAGAAAGCTATTTTTAAAATACTTCTAATGCTCCCTCTTGTTACTGTCTCAGGATTTTCCTTACACACTTCATTAAACTTTCCAGAAAATCCTGATAATATTTTCTTCTGTGCTTGTGTATTATTATACACAAGCTGAGGAATTTGCTTAGTTTATCATTAAATCTAGAGGGCAAGAATGTAGAAAAATTGTCCATACTTTCTGCATCTCCCATTCCACCCAGAAAACAGGCATGTGTGATACCTCTGGAGGAGCTATGGTATTAGCTCTGCCAAACACAAGCCGTCTGTTTCGCCTTTGAGTWCATGTGTATAGGCATGGGTGAAAGAGCACCTTCACTGTTTAGTTTCTCCTTTTTTATATAGATTTTTCAAGCTTTTTGAAAATTCTGTTGTCCAGAGACTGAAATTTTTTCATGTCTTGAAAAATGCCATTAAAAAACCCTATTTCAGTCCCTTCCAACTTTGACAATTCTCTGATTTCTATATAGGAGGATCCTTTCCCTGTACTCCACCAGCCTATTGCTCAAGATGCAATATCCTGCTTCTATGAGAGTGTCCTTTCCATTTTGGTGTGCCACCCTGCACTTTCTCTGTGCAGCTGTCTTCCCTTTGTGCCAGTGTATTTGACTTGATAACCTGAGGTATTTTTCCCATAGAACTGCCTCTCTCTCCCTCTATTACTGCCACAAGAGGTGACTGTTTTCCAGAAAGATGTGTCTCCTGGTTTATGTCTGTGATCTGGCTTGATATCATGTGGGACAAAGACAGTGCTCTGTTATATTGCTTTATTTTCTCTGCTACTTGAAATATACAAAGTACTATGCAAAGTATGCAATATAAGTACTTCCTCTGTACTACCTGCAGTATGCAAAATAAATAATTTTATCTGATGTTTTGGTTCACAGAATGAATCATGCCAAGACTCATTGGCTCTGAGACTTGATATATCCTCCCGGGCATGTATATTTTAACCTAACTTTCCCAGGGATTTATAGTGACAAACATCTGTGTTCAGTTCTTATCACCTTCAGAATTTGAGTCTAAAGTTCTTTTTCACAGGAAAGTGAGGTTGGCCAATTCATATTACTTTATCCTGTTGCAAACATCCTGTAGATCTGAGTTAGATTTATAATTTCTTGAGAATTACCTGGAAACAAAGAGTTTGACACATTTAATCCTTGTGATAGCACGCCTTTCATAATAATAATGTGAGAGTAATATTTTTCTTCATCTGTTTGCAATACAGCACAAATCAATCCGTTCTTAGTCTGGAGCTGCTGCTCTTAAGCATCTGTATTATCTCCTCATRCTGCTGATGACTGAAGGCTACAGTGACTCTAGCTCTGTCTAGGCTACTTATTTCAATATAGGTTTAAAAGCAAGTTGAAATTCTGCTGAGTTTCCTTCAGGTGTTCACTCTCCGCTTTCAAATCAGCCACTTCTCTCTAAGCATTTGTCTTTTCATCCATCACTCTTCTCAGTTAAACCATTGTCTCCATTTTCTCAAATTTACACTTCTAACTACTGACTTCTGGCACTTCGTTTTTGTGTTGCTCATCAACTTTCTACATTCCTCTTTTATCTAATATGTTGTTCGGTACTGGAATATTTCTGCATATGTATGATCATAGGTTCTCTTCTAGCTTTGATGTTTATCTCTTGTTTTATGTTTTTTACATTCCTCTTGAACAATTGTGCTCTTCAAGTTTATTCATTTTCCACAGTCTGTGTATTTTTAGAATGCGTTTTCCTCTTTCATCCGCTTTTCAGATATAATCCAGTCTGATTTCTCCACAGTGACAATTTCTAATCTTGATGGTCATCTTTATAGAACAGAATATAGAACAGTAGAATCTACTAGAATCTACTGTTCTATATTCTGTAGTGTGTATTCTTTAATTGTAGGTGTCTGACACCTGTTATGTGGGATTGACACTTATTATGAGGATCTAATGCTCMCTTCAGAAAGATAGAAGACATGCCTCCAAACGACAACCTTCTATTTTGGAATATATTTTAACATTACTTCTTCTTTTCATCCCTTTATAAAAGGATCTTATTTCTGTTTTTAATATAAATGTGTTGGTGATGGGAAGATGTTTTTACAACCAATACATTTTCATGACACAAAGAGGCAAAAAACATGTGTGGGAGACAGGTGAAGGGAAGATCGGTGAAAATTGTTGAACTATCTTCTCTCTGGAAGATGGAATCTCATGAGACAACACTTACAGCTGTCTGTCAACTCCCTCTTTAAGTTAGTTAATTAACATTAACTCTTTAGTTAATAGTAAATTTAGTTAATTAACATTAAAAGCTTAATGCTCAATGTTTCTTTGATGGAGTTGTTTTTGCTGGGTGATAATTCTAAAATCTTTTAGGATTATAGAATATAATTCTATATATTATATAAACAGATTTTATTATATCAATTATGACCAACTTTTGCTCCCACAATGTAAAAGTGTATCCCAATTCCAACAGCCATCAAGGGAAAAAAAGTGATTTTTTTTTTTCATGATTTATGGCTATACGTTGTATGGTTGAATTCTCTTGATTTCAATAGCACTTAAGTACATGTCTAAATAAAAACATCTGAAAGAGTCACTATATAGTGTGGCATTGCATCAAAATGTGAAGTATTAGTATTGTGAAGTATGTGAAGTATTAGGCTTTTGCTCCTAGAACATATGTGTGCAGCTCCATAGAGAGAAGTATCATTTAGTGAAGTTAAAATTAGCATTTTTTTCTAATGATTTCTATTGATGACTTAGTAAATATAAATGACTAAAATAAGGCAATAAATTACTAAATATTTACAGATGCATGTGGTTTCATAAACAGCATAGGTTATTTTAGATATATTAGTTAATAAACCGTATCAGATGTGACACAATTCTCACTTGACAGCATCTGCCTGGAACAATCGAAAGAGTGAAGACACAATGACAGTGAGTTACAGTTTAATCTAAAAGGAAGGATGTACTTTCTGTAGGTCAGGGCAAAGAACACTGGCAGAACAACGTAGAGAAGCTTTATTAGTACTGGCCATGCTATACAACTTGTCCTATCGATGATTAAAAAAAAAAAAAAAAAAAAAAATTCAAATTTGCTTCTAGCCTACCAATTTCTGACTTTCAGAATGACATTTCACCCCAAATCATTTGAAAAGCATAATGAGGATTCAGAAAGAGATATAAAATGTCTAAATTAAAAATGATTGTGCATGCTTTATCTTCCTTTTTCTTAAACATTCCCATACAGACTGTGAATGGGAAAATTCTGCCAAGTGGATGAGAATGGGAAAGGAGAAATGCTGTTAACTTAGATAAAATAAGCACTTTCGTGAACATTTTACATCTATTAACATACAMTCTGATATAATAGGAAATAGAGCAGATCATTTGCTTCCTGACATGCCACATAGGATGATGACAGAGTCCCTCACATGRTTCACAGTCATCAGAACGGGCACAGAAATTAATATTCTGCCAAGTACAGTAATATTCCATTAGATTACCTTTCTTACAGTAATAGAAATGTGAATTTAGAGGCATATGTACATCAAATGAAGAAGAAAATCTAGAAAACATGTTAAATATTGTATACATTATGATTATGTATAGGTTATGTTTAATATGAAGTCTAGTTTTTTATTCATTTTAGTCCACAGAAACTTTCTGAATTTTATTCCTTTCAAAGTGACTTTTTCATGATTTTTCTTTTATTTATATCTTTTTATTTATTTCATAACAGCCTAGCATGTAGGTTGATTCTTTTTACATTCTAAAAACTGGAGCACCAAGAAACAATCCCTTCTGAAGGAAACTGCTGATGTTCCAAATACTCTGACTTCTTAACAGAAGCACTTACTGCAAGAAAGACAGGCTTTACCAACACCTAYGTTTTGTGATGCAATTGGTGTTATGTTAACACTTCCACAGATGAAAACTTGGCAACACTCGAGAATTTGTGTGTTCAGGAGGTGTAGATAAATCATTTTTCAAAAGYCCAGTTTCATCCTGATAGGACTTTTTTCATCAAAAATTGTTTTAGACCAAATATTASTGCTAGAAATACAGAGTAGCAAATCACACTGACTTTCTCTAATTCAGCAGTTTTATAAGCCTATTCAGTGATGTAGCTTTTCTTTTTCCTGTTGTTTCCTCTTTGATGCTTCCCATGACTAGTTTTACTCATTTAATCACACTAAAAGGTACAGAWAAAATTGTGAACCACTTTTTTGATCACAGACCCATTGGTGCTTCAAATTTAGATTTCTTCACCTGCTACTGTTATAATAGGTTTACAAGATGARGCTTGAAAATACCTTAATGCTACCTTGATGGTATTTATGCTGAACTGAGTGGATAATAAAAATAAAACTACCAGTTTGTAAGAAAACACTAGTTTGGGTACATATATGTACTTCTACAGATACACTTCTGTACTGTCAGAGCAACATCAGTATTCATTATTCTGGAAATAAGTTCCATTCTGGAATCATAGTAATACTTTGTTAACTCCTTAGTTCASACCTATTCTTTTCATTACTAGGGACAATATCCACCAAAGTACAAAGGGAAATAATAGATTCTGAAGCCTAGTTCTACAACTAAGACRTTTTATAATAAATTACCATTCTTAAAGCTTAAAATTTGACTYCATTTGACTTCAATATTTCCCTACCTGAAGCCCAAGGCTTGCTGTATCCCCTTCTTAGCTTAATTTTTTGTGACATTTAGTCATATGTCTTCTACAGCCTCATGTAATCCTGTCTGACTTGTAGGTACATACCTGTAGAATCAAAAGCAGTCTGTGGAATACTCCTGATGAGCATTCCCCATGATAAATGTATAGATTCTAAAACCAGTAAAGATATGAGACCAACAACAGAAGGGTGCAACAGCATGCAGCTTGCAGAAGAAAGATATGCGTAATCCAAAGTGAATATAAATTTAGTTGCATGGGKTTTTTTAGATGAATTTCTAGTGTTTTACTTTGTTTTTCATCCCCAAGTTGGAATTAGGGACACAAACGTGTATATATAAATGTATATACATGCATATATAATAAACATATATTTTGCAAAATGGCAAAGCCACCAAAGAAATTCTCAAGAATCCTCCCTGTTTTCTCTCTCTTTGTAGGTTGGTTATTGGAGCATTTTTCTTTGTAGCTAATAAATGTAGGTTTAAATTATCTTACTTACATGATATTGAATCTTAATTTCACCCCATTCACTCAGGGCAAGCAGAGGAAGAGCTAGTCTGTCCTATGGAAAATTAACACTTGAAGGGACTTACATTGGAGAAAATATAATTGAGGATAGTCTGTAGATGGCTAGAGGGCAGGAGGAAGTTGTGACGACTCCATTTCTGGACAGATTTGCCTGTATTTTCCCCATATCTCGTTTTAGACACCTCCATTCTTCACTCATCCTGGTCCCATTTGCACTGATGGGCAACGGTTTGCCACAAATTTTGGTCACAACTAAGCACCACATGAAGCGAACTGTAAAAAATGATGGGTAAATGCACTCAGAACTAACTGTGAACCAGTACAGAATTGAAGGCCTCCACACAGGTTCTTAAAATCTGAGTTAAAATCAGTAATGTCTTCATTTGCTGGAGACTTTTTTTTTTTTTTTGGAAGGGCAAATGATAGGGAAAGAGCTGATCAGTTGAAACTAGTGATGTTACCTATATAACCTATACCTCATGAATAACTCTCACGGAAGTTCATAAAATGTTCTAAGCACTGAGTAGACATTTAACAATCTGAAGAGATTGTAACTGGTCAAAGAAAACTACAGAGAAGGGGCTTTTTATTGTGTATGAATGGCCATTTCCATGTTTGTATTTTGTTTGAATTCTTTTCTTCTAATTGAAGTCTAGCTTTGAAAAATACTTGTCATGGCATACAGTTTTTCAGCTTTGTTGTGGCACTAGAAGCAGTGATATGCATAAGTGATTAGTTTTGATTAGAAGAAATCAAAAAATAATTTTGCTTCTGGTTGAATGCAGTGTTTCATTTGAAATCCCCACATGTTAATTACTTAGGAGTTATTTCACCAATTTACAATTACTTTTCCATTAGCTGGTAAATAAAATACTTCATTTTGAGATGCAAATTCAAAAGTTTTAGTTTGAAAATGTTCACATTTCAGCATTTGACTTTTCTTTCAACTGTTTTGTGCTGAAGCAGTACAGCAAAGCTGATAAGAATTCCTAGATATTCATTTATTTTTGTTTAAAAGAAGGTTTGTGGATTTTTKGGGGTTTTTTTTTGTTCCTAGGAAATGTTTATCTATATTTTGAAAATAAACTGAATGCTTTCTTTTTATGAGATAAAAAAAATCATGATGCACTATTCTACTTCACCTTGGTTTTCCAAAGGTCTTAAAAATTCCTGTTTGTTTACTATTTGAATGGAAAGTAAGATGCAAAATAACATTGGAAATGTTAGTGCTTTTAGCTGTTGTTCTTCTTATCCTATTTTGACCATATATGCTCAAGAGCATCCTAGTGATGAACAAGATGTTTTAAAACAAGGCAACAATTTTTAGAGTCTTGAAGTGACCTCTCTGAATGGAAAGATTGAGCTTGTGACTGTTTAATTCAGGTGTGAGAGAGATGAAATTCGATATGAGAGAACTAGATTAAATAAGAAATGCAGAGCAAGTTAGTTCAGCATTCCTATTTTCCCCTTCATATGAGGCAAATAAAAATATAGCAGTCAAAATGCAATACAACTTTATATTATCTTTGTACAGAAACTTTATTCCCAAACGCTTTGCAACATTAATAACAGACTTGGAAATAAACAGTAAGAGAGGGAGAAAATAAAAATAATAGGTGAGGAAGAACAGAGATCTCTCCAGCTGGGATTTGAAATGAACTGATGAAGAAAAGTAGCAGAGTTACAAGAGAAAACGGTTTCAGATCRCAGGAATTATATAGTACTTTCACATTTAAAAAAAAAAAGAAAGAAATCATACCATGGAAAATGATAGAGAGACAACTTTTTGGCCTAAAGGAGCAAAGGCACAGTAATAGGGAAAGACAGGATTTCAGAAATACAATAAGCTGAAAGGAAACTTGAAAAAAATGAAACTTCATCCAGCATAGATAAAAATCCAGTGGAAGGATGGTTCTGCTGGAAGCAGTGAAAGGGAGATAGCATGAGCAGGGTGATGAATACCTAGTTTGCCTCGAGGTTGCAGGCCTGGTGTTTTCAAGTGACTACCTGCTCTAAAATTACACTATAGCTCTTCTTGCAGATCTGTCCAGTAGATACWGGTTCCAGTATCTGCTCTCCTTAAAAGTGCAGAAGTGATGAGTCTGGAGAGAGAAAGATAACAGCCATGACAGGTTGCACAGTTTTGAGCCGAGTTTTGCCATTATTAAGATGGTTATTATAATAATAAATTACTACTATAAAGCCTATAAAATTAATTTTAACTTTTCCCTAGGATTTTAGTTTTTATTTTCTCTTAACCRAAGTCATATATTGCTTACATATGTATACCAATAATACATGTACCAGTATTGAGGTTTTTCTTTTAATATATTCCAGGAAGGAGAGGAATTTTTTCTATTGTTTGTCATTTTGTATCTTTCTTGGGTCCTCTTCACTTCACTTGTGACACCWTCAGTTTCAAAATAGCAAATTAAAACTCCTGCATTTTTTTTAATAGAATTTCAAGCAGAGAWAATCGAATACAGGAGCTTAATAGGGAAAATGTTCTAAAGAAAGTTGCCCATATCCTAACAATTATTACAACAAATAATAAACAAAATAATAGTATCACAAGACATGTTTTCAGCACAGGGAGCGAACCAAAAATATTGTAAAAGAGTGACTTTGAAGTCCACTTTACTCCGAAATCCCATAGCATTAAAGTGTTAGGCAGTTTGATTTACCTGAAGTACAGGACTCCACTGGAAATGAATCTATATGCCCTTGCAAAAGACCTCATACTTTGCACTTAGGTACAGGGTAAAGGGAAGTGAAAGGAGAAGGGAGGGTGAAGGGAAGAGTAGGCTGCATCTCAAAACAAACAAAAAAAAAAGGCATAAGCTGCAGGCACATTTCAGTATGATGCCTCTACAGACTGAAAGGAGTAAGTTCTTCGGCGTAAAATATTGCTAGGAATTCTCCCAGAGTTGAAAAGACTTGTAATTGCCTCCGTTCTGGGTAATGACTGCTGCATATTGCTCTGTGTATTCATATTACCTCATCAATAACAACCACAGGTAAGATTTAAACCAAAAAAGAAACAATTTTGAGCTTCCAATTCATCTGCATTCATTAAAGCTTTGTAAACAAAGCAGGATATTTGGTGAAACAATCTGAAAAACTACAAATATATGCTCAGAGCGAATTTTAACTATAATAGTAATATTTATTCCCCAAGGAAGAAAAGCAGCATAGAAATATTTAGCATGCACAGTGTATTGCYGATATTTTTAGAGCAGCAAGAGCTGAGAGTTGAAGCCTTTCAAAATCATTTCCATTTAGAAAGAAATTAGTCACTCAGAATAAGGATATTTTCCTACTGCTCTTCATTTATTTATGAAATGGACGTGTGCTGCTGTGCTGGGGATGCAGCAGCAGCAGAGCTGTATGTGGGCCACTCGCTTTGTGGGAAAGCCTCAGGCCAAGTTCCTTTAACCTACCACAAGAAACGGATTTCTTGTCATGTTCCTCTCCTGGGAACTGTGCAGAATCACAGGCAAACTACAGACTTGCTGTTGACTATTCACACCAGTTTTATCTCAGCTCTAGAGTTTGACCTGTTTGTCCCCACAGTCTTTTTCGAGTTGCATGAATTTGTCACACAGCCCTGAGCCTAACCCTCCTCCTTGTCTGCTGCTGCTTGCGCTAGTGGTGGGCACCCGTTCAGCTTACCACTGTCTCCCTTTCCTTCCCTGGTGACAGGCCATTAGTACCTTAGTTTTTATTTTTCATTTCTCTCAACTTTAAGTGATCTGTGGCTTTCAACCAGGGTTCTGCCTGTCTTCTTTCTGACTCTGGTGTCAGGATGATCCTGTGCTGAACTGCAGAGCTTGGTACTTTGCTGCCAAGTTGCTCATTGTGGTGGGACTCCCAGAGGGGTAAGTGAGCACTTAATGTGGCAATATTTGCAGAATATGCCTGTCTATGCACATGTTCCCTAGATGCCCCTTATAACAGATGTACTTTTTTCTCTTCCTAGTCCCACTCCACCTTTTTTCCCTCCTTCTTTTGCATTATAAGTTTTTTTTTTGTTCTAGATCTCATCTCACTCTTTCGCAAACCCTTCACTGAGTTAKCTCTGATGGTTTAACTAAGCTAACAGGGACCTCCTGCCCCAACACTGTATTCAACAGAATGAGTTTTCTTATCCTTCATTTCACTGTCTGACGACATAGGTCAAACTAATAGGAGCAATATCAGCAAACACACAAAGTATATACACAGCTTTTGACAGGTATCTCAAAAGGAGATATTCTTTTTCTTTCTTTTTTTTTTTTTTTCAAATTCTGTAGTCAAAGCCAGGATTCAGATTTTCTAGCATTCATGACTTTCAGTTTCAATGGTATATCTGTAATCTCTTATTTTATTATTGTTACATACTAGCATCCRTTACTTTCATTGAGCAGTGAGACTGAGCAATACTGCAATACCCTTTCCTTGACCTTCTCTCTGTGTCTTTACAAGGATAATATCTATAATGAAACTAAATCCAGTGAAGTCTGGGAGCCACAAAGTTGCCATCTTTTCTTCATCTTTCAGTGAGATATCTCTTTTTCTAGCTTAGGATTCTGCAGCCTTTTCATTTGCTTTTTTTCTCTGCCTTTTTTTTTTTTTTTTTTTTTTTTTTTTTTTTTTTTTTCCCACGTGGTATTCATTATTTTTTGTAGTGTCATTCAGACTTAACTTTGTGAAGTATCCTGTTCCATGCTGTCTCTTTTCTATCAGGATGTAGCGTAAGTGTTCTGGCACTGTAACACAGTTAGCAATCATATTTTACAGCCATCATGAATCCCTTAACAGCTCCTTAAATTTTTATATCTTAAGCTCCCCCAGCATACCATCTTTTACACCAAAATTCCCACCTGATATGCTGTCCCCAAGTTATACACTGACATAATAAAATTCAGGAGGAAGGAAAGGAGAAACATGAACATACTCGACCAGGTCATGAACTGTCACATAAGCAGGATGATGTATACAGCTTTCTGCAAGAATGCATTTAAATCTTTTTTCTAAGTCAGTCATTCTGACCTGTAGGAAATGTCTATGTTTATTTTCCTGGCTTGCCTTTTTCTCTTTTAGTGCCATAAATATTATTTTCTGTGTTTTTATATATTAACTACAGGGAAGATAACATAAATACAATGTTTTTATAATGATCATGGATTCTACTCACTGTGATGTATCATAAAAATGAGTATGGACAAAACTCACAGCTTTAGTTCACAAATGACTAATCTCATCATTTCTACCCAGTCCTCATCATACTCTAAATGTGTATCCATAGTTTTAGATCACTCTTATTTCAGAAGTTTCCTAATATTTTGCTTAACTTAGGTTTCATTTTTTTTTCTTTTCTTTAAATTGATATCATACTGACATTATTTACCTTCAGTTTTGTGGCTTAGCTTATACAGTGGGAATAAACAAAATTCACTAGTCACTAATGAATAGCAGTTTACTGTATTGCAATGTTACAGTGATACAGAGCATGTTCTGAAATACGGATTCTTTGCACATAACTGAGAATCACTGTTATTTGGGACAGTTTCGGTGTTTTATTCATTCAGAGAAGATATGCTGGGGAAAAGAAGGCAAACTTTCACTTCCAATCCTGCAAATTCAAAGGCTGGTGTTTTTCACTGAGCAATAGTAAACAGTATCATTCCAAGTAGCTAAAGTAACAACAGAAACATAAACTGAGGAAGTCTAATCTCAGTTTTCTTCTTAAAGGCACTGAGCAATTGATCCACTCTTCTGTCCAAGAGCAGCGCTTGTGTAACGTAACTCTAGGAAGCTGCAGGGCTGGAGAAAGGGAGGAGACATATAGTCAAATCTTGAAGTCTAAAAGTCTAAATTTTAAAGCTTGTTACTTTAAAACAGAGGAATTAATGATATTGTCCCAAGTTTCCAAATATCTCTGTGAAGCAAATGAGCTGTGTAGATGCCCATCTTTCCAGACAAGCACTTCTAGTTTCTTAGTTTACCACAGCTTGACGTCCTTATTTTGTCACCCCCCATGTGTCACTCCCACACATTCTTCCTGCTTGTTTAGAGTCCCAGAGCTTGGCAAGGATTCCCTGAATCCCTAACTCCTCTGGTACCTCTCTTGACACTGCGGCAGACCTTGCCTTTAATCTGACAACTACTGTGTAGAGGAGATCCTATTTACCATCTTGTGATCTCATATTCAAGTTACTGATGGTAAAGGTTCCCATTTGGTCTCCAAAAGCACTACTGGCTTGTTTCTTCATATCAGCCATTAAAGACTCAATTTAAGTTTGGCCAGGACACACATTACTGAAACCAGCTTCCTTATTTGTGTTCMCATTGCATCAGTATTTCTGTTTGCATTACCTATGGCCCTAGACATAGACCAGCTATAATAGGATCATTTCATTGACTTGATGGTGTCTTTTAAGTGGGCATAATACTCTTCCACTAAATAGAAAATGGTCCAGCAAACAACAGTGTTAGTGATAGGCAGTTTCTGATGTCCTCTCTTACCCATGCAGAGCTTTATTTCAAGGGATTTACAATCCTGCTCCAGCCATGGCAAGAGGCATCCCCAGGTATCACATATCCAATGTGAAACATTACCAGTTGCCTTTGCTAGCCCTAAATACACTCTGTCCACAGAAACAGCTGTTTGTAATGTCCAATTATTAAGAGTTTAAAAAAAAAAAAAAAAAAAAAAAAAAGAGAGAGAGAGAGAAAAAAATCTCTGAAAGGAAACAGCTTTCATCAACTTTTTATGGGCTGTCTTTGTATCATATTCTCTCATGGCTTGCTGCATAACTTCAAGGAGTAGTTCAGTTCTTCTCTACACGTGACATCAGATAAAACTGCCCATCAGAATCACGAGCAATGTTTTCTTCATGTTGTTGAAAAACAAAATAAAAAAATTGGATAAAAAACCACTATGGTCAGCAGTTTGTAAATTTGGAAATCATCATTTTCAGAGGAGAAATTAAAGATAACCCTGATCAGGATTTTAACAAGATGACAGGTGAAAATATATCTTAAGAAAATACATCAAATTAGAAAGAAATCTACTTTTGCACATTTCTTTCTCCTCTTTCATTTTAATCGCATAAATTAATTGCTTTGCAAAGGAGACTTTCGCTCAGATTAGGAATAATGCCCTTTCTGTTTCTACTTTCATTACAATGAAAATAATTTGACCTCAAGTAAAATAATGTTGTCAGATAACTTATGATTCATCCTTAATACTTCTGTAGGATTGGTACATTTTTTTCTTCAATAACTAATCTTGTTTTAGTTCGGTTGCTCACAATAGCAAATACCTTCTTTTAATTAGTAAATTAAAAAAGAGGTTTTCAGAGCTCCTTATCTTTCCAGTTTTGTTATCCCATCTGTGCATGTCTTGAAAGGAGCTAAGATATGTATAATGCTAATTAATTTTGTACCACACAAGAGCTGTTAAGCCAGGTATTCAAATCCTTTTCCCAATTCAAATGCATTCTGAAGCTTAACGTTATTACTGCTAATGAGTAATTTAATTTACTTTAATTTAATTAAACTATATTTAATTCAGTTACATGAAGGCACTCTAGTAGTCTTTGAAAATACATATGATAATAATATCCCTGGATTTAAGGAAAATATTGTGTTACAAATATTTTCATTACATTGTAGAATCACAGAGGGATAATGGTTTCTAGGATCCTCCACGAGCTTCTGTAAAAGATGATGATTAAAAACAAACCACAGCGCAAACAATGAAGGGTAAAATTAACATATAAAATACGATTTCTGATTGAACAAGAAAACCTAGATGACACTTAAAGCTTACAGCTACAACAATATCAATAGAAAACAATAGAAGTAATTTTCTAAAGGAATAAATTAGGCATTGGCAGAAAAAGGAATCAACCCCAAACTTAGCTGTCAAAATCTGCATGGTTCCCTCAAAGTTTTACATAAAGTATTCATAACAGAAGTAACAGATGCAGACAGTTTTGTTACTAATTTCCCTGCACATAGTGCATACGTGCTCATATTAAAGGTCTATACATATGCATGGCAAATATGTAAACTCATTTTTCATGCTTAATGAAAGCCTGAACATTTTATTTGTTAAAGCAAATAAAGCTCAATGCACTGAAAGCAAATAAAGCCCAATGCACTTGTGAGCAGCGTGCTGTGCTTTGGATGCTTTAGTTGGGGCACGTAGCCCCGGCACTGTGTCCCCCAGTTATAAAGCTGCGCTCTTACTCAGTCAAAGCAATTGCCTATTTGCCTAGTCAAAGAATTCTCCAGGGTAGGTGAGCCTCTCTCTTGAGGGCTGTGCCAAAAGACCAAATCAGGGCATCACTATGTGCTCACCACCAAATCCTCCTTTCCCTAGTGTAGTTTTTTTCTTTATATCTCCCATTCTCTCTCCCTTTTTTGTTTAGCCTTATTTCCAAATAGCCGCCTTTTTATCCTGCCTCTTCTTCCCTTGACCTGTATTCTGCTAGAGCCTTTCCTTCATTCCTGGCAGAACATCACTTTTTCACATGTTTCTCATGTTAATTTTTATTATTCAACTGATTTTTATCTTATTTTATTCTTATAATCCTTTGTGCCTTTCTCCTCTGCCTTTTGCACTCTCTACCTCTAATTCTGCTCAATTTCCTTTAGCTGTAATTTTTATATTCAGTTTCACTCATAGAACTATACACAGATACAGAATTCATTTTCAGTAATATTAATTGAGGGTATTATATTGTTTCTCATTTTGTCTCAGGTAGCTTAACTTCACAATTTTTTTTAAAATTATATAAAAGTAAGTGTTTATGGGATATTGATTACAAAGAGACTCATACTTTAAAAAGGTAAGTAAGTGATCAAGTTGGGATTGTATCAAGCCTCTAAATGCTAAAAAAATCAAACTGAAGTACAGAAGAGTCTTAACTTCCCCTTAACTTTCTTTATTAAATTTAATTAATTAGTTAATTAAAACATAAAAATGAAACAGACTTATGTACTGAAAAATGCATCATATCATTGAGGAAAAATAAAGATGGCTATGGCTAGTTCAGCTATACTGAAATTTTATGTGACAAATGGTGTAAATTAGCTCAGAGATGTACAAGAGGATGTTTAAGAATGTTAGGAAAAACATCTAAATATTGATAGCTTCCTCAAGCATGTGAAGTTTAAAAGATGATGTATCTAGAAATATTTAATAAATAGCAGTGTCAGATAAAGAGCAGCGTAAAATTCAGTGAAATGTCTATAATTATTAACAGACCAAAAAGAAATACAGATGGCCATTAAGAAAAATTAAAAATAAAAGATGGGGATATCCCAAAGGTTACTGTCATGTCAAACTGTATTTTATATATTTAAAATAATTTATTTGAAATGCAGTAATTATTCTCCTTTGTTTACATCCTTCATTTCTGTAGTCGCTATAACTGAATGAATTTATCATTTGATTACCTAGGTTCAGATTCTGATTTATCCTTCTACATGTGAGTGTAGGGAAATAAAGACAAAGCATATATGCAGCATAACATAGTGAACAGTGTTGTCTGCATTCAGGGAAACACAGACTAATTCCTACCCTCCCTGTTTTTCAGTGACACCAAAATRTGTGATACCACTTCTGCCTGTGCATCAGCAGGATATTCAGGGGACTTTCTGAGGCCTCCACTGCATGTCACAGACAAGCGCAGGAGTGAACTAACTCGACTACATTCAGAAGAGCCCAGATAGCAATCCTATTCCCTAACTCCCCCTGTTATGTTAGGGGGTGCCTGCTCTGCACTCTAAAAGTTTGTTATGCTGCCTATATAATGAAAAGAAAAAAAAAAAAGAAGGCAAGGCAAGGCAAGGTAAGGCAAGGGAAAGATGATGTGCAGCCCAGTGAGTCACCTGGCAACATTGGGATTTTGTAGTGGTAGTAAAAGAAAATTGATCACCTTTTGAATTGAGACTCCAGCACTCAGTGACACTTCAGAACTTTGCATTTGTTTATTCCTCTTCAACAAATAGCAAGAAAGAAAAAGCAAGATGTTCTGTTTTTTCTTTCCGTGAAGAGGAAATATAATTTATACAATTTCATACTATGCATCTGCTCCTTGTGGGGGACTTCAACCGCCCTGATGTCTCCTGGGGTGATCGCACAGCTGGGAGCAGACAGTCCAGGAGGTTCCGGCAGAGCGTTGCAGATAACTTCCTGATGCAGGTGGYTGAAGAGCCGAAACAAGGGCGGGSGCGCTGCTAGACCTGATSCTAACCAACAGAGATGGTCTAGTGGGAAATGTGAGGGTGGGGGGCAGTCTTGGCTACAGCGACMATGAGGTGCTGGAGTTCAGGATCCTGTGTGGAGGGAGCTGGGCAAGAAGTAGGATTGCAGCCCTGGACTTCAARAGAGCCAACTKTGACCTCTTCAGGGAACTCCTTGGAGAAATCCCCTGGACCAGGGTCCTAGAAGGAAAGGACATTCAGGAGAACTGGCTTATATTAAAGCACCACTTTCTCCAAGCCCAGGATCGGTACATTTCTACTAGAAAGAAGTCCAGCAAGAGGGGCAGAAGACCTGTGTGGATGGGCAAGGAGCTGCTGGGCAAACTTAATGAGAAGAAGAGAATGTATGTAAGGTGGAAGAAGGGCCAGGCCACATGGGAGCAATATAGGAACATTATCAGTGAATGCAGGGATGCAACAAGGAAAGCCAAGGCCCATTTGGAATCAAAATTAGTGAGAGATGTCAGAGATAACAGGACGGGCTTCTATAAATACATCAGCAGCAAGAGGAAGACTAGGGAAAATGTCAGTCCGCTGCTGAATGGGGAGGGTGCCTTGGTGATGGAGGATGCGGAGAAGGTAGTTACTACATGCCTTCTTTGCCTCAGTCTTCACTGCTAAGGTTGATCCCTGTGAACTACAGAGCCTGGATACAAGGGAGATAACCAAGAGAGACAAGGGCTTTCTGCTCATCGAGGAGGACTGGGTTAGGGATTATTTAGGCAAACTGGATACCTATAAATSTATGGGCCTGGATGAGATGCACCSAAGAGTGCTGAGGGAACTGGTGGGGGTTATTGCTGAACTGCTCTCCATCATCTTGGAGAGGTTGTGGAGAGCAGGGGAAGTGCCAGAGGGCTGGAAGAAACCAACATCACTCCAGTCTTCAAAAAGGGTAGGACTGAGGAGCCAGGAAACCATAGCCTGATCAGCCTCACCTCCATTCCCKGGAAAGGTGATGGAGCAGCTCATCCTATAGACCTTCTCGAGGCATATTGAGGAGAAGAAGATGATCAGAACTAGTTAGCATTGATTCACTAAGGAGAAGTCATGTTTGATGAACCCTATAACTTTCTACGAAGGAGTGACTTGATGTTTGGATGATAGAAAGCTGAGGATGTTGTCTACCGTGACTTCAGCAAGGCTTTCAACACTGTCTCCCATAACGTCCTTATAGGAAAGCTCCAGAAGTGTGGAGTGGACATGTGGACAGTGAGGTGGATGGAGAACAGGCTGGACGTCAGAGCCCAGAGGGTTGTGATAAATGAGGCCGAGTCCGGTTGGAGGCCTGTGGCCAATGGTGTCCTGCAGGGGTCAGTGCTGTGCCCAGGGCTATTCAACTTGTTCATCAATGACTYGGACAAGGGCACAGAGGGCACCCTGAGCAAGTTCGCTGACGACACCAAACTGAGTGGTGTGACTGACACTCCAGGGGGCTGTGCTGCTATCCAGAGGGACCTGGGCAGGTTGAAGAGTTGGTCAGAGAAGAACCTCATGAGGTTCAATAAGGACAAGTGCAGGGTCCTGCACTTGGGGAGGAATAACCCGAGCCACCAGGACAGGTTAGGGGCTGACCTGCTGGAGAGCAGCTCGGCGGAGAGAGATTTGGGAGYCCTGGTTGACAACAAGTTACCCATGAGGCAGAATTGTGCCCTGGTGGCCAAGAAGGCCAATGGGATCCTGGCCTGTATCAGSAGGAGCGTTGCCAGCAGGTCAAGGGAGGGGATCCTGACCCTCTGCTCAGCTCTGGTGAGGCCGCAGTTTTGAGTGCAGTTCTGGGCTCCTGAGTACAGGAGGCACATGGAGCTCCTGGAGAGGGTTCTGAGACAAGCAACCAAGATGATCAAGGGACTAGATCACCTACCATATGAGGAAAGTGAGCTGGGCCTGTTTAGCCTGGAGAAGAGAGGATGAGAGGGGATCTAATCAGTATGTACAAACTCCTAAGGTATGATTATAGGAACGAGGAGGCTAAACTAGTGGCTAGTGATAAGACAAGGGGTAACAGTTTTACATTGAAACACAGGCAGTTCCATGTCCATGTGAGGAAGAACTTTACTGTGAGGGTGACAGAGCCCTGGAACAGGCTGCACAGAGAGGTTTTGGAGCCACATGCTCAAGGGGTCCCTGCTGAGCACAGAGGTTGGACTTGATGGTCTCTAGAGGCCCCTTCCAACCTTAAAGGATTCTGTGATTCTGCACATTCTGAGAATAATCAGAAAAGGAAAAACTGAAAATAACTCCTAATGTCCTTGTCAAACTTTTTTTTTTTWAAATATGTATAGAGACACTTAAAATACATGAAACATATTCCCAATTACATATAGCACAGTGCAAGCTGTTAGGAGCCATTTTGTGGAGCTAGAAGAGATTCCTATTCAGGAAGATTTCATTTCAAAGAATTTAAATCCCTGTGATGAAAACATCCTTTGAGAAGTATATACATCATATTAATGCTAAATTCTGGCCATAAGGCACTAAATATACCTTAGTATTTGTACAAATATTATATAAGGAAACAGGTATTGAGACCCTAATCTTAGTTATTTCAAGATAATTTTTTGTTTGACATATCTGTGCTTGTGTTCACATATTTCTTCATTTAAAGGAACCTTAATCCTGAAACTCTGATTTTGAAAGATGACAATCTTGGTTCCAAGAAATAAATGCGTATTCTGTAGGGCACACTGAAGGAAACTGCACATCATTTAAGTCTCACATATGGGGTTGAAAATATAGTGTGAAATTACAGTGAATATTCCATAATTTCCAACAGCTCTGCCATCATTGTATATATGGTCATGCAGAAATTGATCCAGTTAAAGATAATAAATAAAAAAATAAATAGCCAGGAAGCCTTTATATTGTTATTGCATAAAAGGCATGGGGTATGGACAACACGTCGTAGACAAATTGCAGTGTAATCCTTACGTGTAGCTACTGGACAGCTGCTGAATACCTCTGAGACAGACTGACAAGAACAGACCAACATTCCAGATAAAGCCATATTATAGAGCAGAATAATAATATTCTATCTTTTCTGCCCTACAAACATGCCCACATGTTTTATACATGCTTAATTCATCGAGTGGCTGGATTGTGCAGCGGGCTCATTGCAGGAGCCACACAAATGCTGCTCACAGAGCTCTCATTCAATTACTTACAGTAAAAGATAAACATGAAGCTTGACTGCTTCAGATGATCCATGTCAAAGCAGACTGTGTCACATATTAACTGCCTTGAAGACTGTCTGCCATTGATGAGCTGTTCAGACTGTTTGAAGGTGAAAGGAAGCACAGGTATCTTATGGAAGTAGATGTTTTAGCTTGAAGGACTATATATACCGGTGCCAATAATGGGGTTGATCTGAAGCTAACTTAGATTGCAGCAGATGGGCAGACAGCTAAACAGATGAGATTAGGATCACATTTAAATGTGGTCCTCATGGCTCACATTTGCCGACACTGTCCATGGCATGACTAAAGTGCACTTATAGCATCTTTCTGTTAATGCCTCCTTTTTTCTTGTCCTTTGAATGCACATTCCAATGATGCCTAAAAATTCTGCATGATTGCTGCAATAACAGGATTCCTACCGTTATGTAGCTAAACCCCCTCTCCTCACTGATACACAAGACAAAATTCTCGTGCAGTAACATCAGTGCTATTACAGTGCAGGAGCAGATTTTCTGAATGTTTTGAGCGATGCATTAATTTTCTGCACATCCTCATGCAGGAATCTGACTACTGGTGTAAGAGCATGGACAGTGCAGCTGGGACTGCCACTGTGAAGTTCCTTTATGAGGAATCCCCAATCCTGTTTCATTTCCTTTTTGGTCCTGAGCCTTCTCAGTGTACAATGCAATTTATACATATATTGATGTAAAAGATTTTTCTGGTAAATCTGTAGGGCAAGGATAATAAATCAAGAATACTGTCATAGCATAGCCCCATATATTTCAATGGAAGAAATAACTCTTTTTACAATTCAGAATGAATTATTAAACACCAAGAGAAAAACCTCTATTTCAATTCATTATTCACATTTTGTGCCAAGCATTACAGCAATTTACAATACTTAATCTTCATATAGAAATGTGTTTCTTCATGCTCCCTTACCTGGCAAATGAAGTCTCAATCTCTGTCCTACCCAAATGAAGTTTTGATTTCATATTCAGTACAGAAGTTTGAACCACACTGAAAAGTTAACAAGACAAAAACAATATTTGAAATTAACAGAGATTGTTGCCTTCATTTCCTAATTGCTGCYGCTTTATCTTTTCTTTTTTTCCTGTGTGGTGGTGACACTGCATGATTCAGGAGACTTATCATTTCTAGGTAATCCTGTCTCCAGACAGTGTGAGGGTTTCAGTTACTGTGCACCCAGGGTCCAAGTTCCCAAGGGCATTAAATCTATGGAAAATGCTATCTGGAAACACTTTGCCTAAAATTAAAGTGGCAKGAAATGAACGAATAAAATCTCACTGTTGCATCCCTTTGCAGCTCAGCAAAGGAAACTTAAACAGGGAGATTCCAGATTACCAATTTACTAAAAACATGTAGTTTCAGAGATGAGGAAAAAGCAGATTTGCACGATTATTCAATTATGTGTGAATCAGAATTTCAACAATTATTTCTAAAAGTCATAAAATGAATTTTTTTAATTTTGAAGAATTTTTCACATTTGTATACTTATTTACTCATGACAAAATTGTATTCTGGGGTGAATTTAAATGTTTTAATCTAAGCAGTTAAAAAGAAAAAATAARTGTTAGTCCACTAATAATAGTGGACTACTAGATTTAAATTCATGAATTTAATGTTTCAAGTTAGATTTAGTAGAGATAGATAACCAAATTGTTATTTCATTTCATACATTCTCTGTATAGAGTAATACTTTTACCAAAATTACCTTCACACAACAGAGAATTCACTATTGGTAGTAAAATGACACTCATGTTTTCCAAACTCTTTTCTATAATTATTAGACTTTGATAGCCCAGATTAAACTTAAGGGATTCCTAAAGTTCACAATGGTCTGTAAAAATGCTTAATTCTGAAGGCAACTGGGAATGCTCTGATCATGAATAGTATTTTTCATCTCATGCAGGAAAAGAACCGATRTAAACAGTGAAGGTCACCTTTGAATTTAACAGCCAACCTTTATCATTTTTAAAGCCCAGCTTTGAAATCACTGGAGAAAAGAAGAAACCCAAAATGTGCATTCAAAAATATGTAGCTTTTATTGTTTACTGTTAGGCTTATGATAGTTTTGAGAATGTTATATTGAATATGAAACCATTTCTCAGCAAAACACCTTTTAATATAGACTCTGTTCTGCTGGCCAAACACATGCATCTTTTAAGATGTCTACATGTACATTTATAGGACCTGAAGGAAGTGATTCATTTTCAATAAAGTTAGTATATTATAATCAATATTTTAATTAATATTACTATATGATATGTATTAATTGGATTTGGATTAGCCAAATCTATGTATGTMTGTATGTATGTAGCAAAAGAAGAAAGGACAAGTATATTTGTAGTAAATTAACATTACTACACAAGTATGTGTATACAGAGATTATTTTTAAATTATRCAACATAGAAAATCAATAGTCAGCATTCAGATTACCTCCAATTCTTGTAATTGCCYCAACTGCCTATTTGTACAACTCTAAATGTGTATACAACTGTCTTTTTATTTAAATTTCCATTCTGCTCTCTATAAATGTATTTCTACTATACTCCAAGTACATAATTGCTATATAGGCTTTTTTTCCTATTTATACCCTTCTCAAAGCTTTTTTTTTTTTTTTTTTTTNTCTCTTCTTCTGCTGTCATGACTTACTAGTAAAAATAGGAAGCAACAATTTGCTCATTGACATTGGTGCTAAATCCAAACTCTCACAATTTATTACCCACAGGCTAGATTTATCTGTGAAGACCAAAAATGATGGCTTGAGATATTCTGCCTCTTCCTTTTTACACTCACCCTTCATGCACAAAAGAAAGTTCTGCTTTTCTCAGTGGTGCTATACAAAAGAAAAAAGAAAAAGAACAGGCTCTTTTTACTCCTTAGATTTTCATGGTTTACAGCACAGCAGATTGTGTCCTGATAGATCAAAAACTGAAGAAGATAAAGTTATTCAAGGAGTGAGAACCACCAAAATGTTCCAAATCCTTGTGCAGGCTTCCCAGTTTGCTGGTGTCCAAGTAAGTGCTTTGTTACTCATCACTGAACTCATTACACAGGTGTAACACAGTCAATTTATCTAGCCTGAAGCCTTTCATAAGATCTTCCTCCAGTTCCTCAATCAAATGTAATTGCATGTATACCAATTCTCTGTCCTTTGGTACTTACGGTGTGAATATCAACTGGAACAAGTAATATCTATTTCAGGTAAGTACAGGTATGCTAACTCTAGTAACAAGAAATAATCACAAGCCTGTTTAATACTTACGGTTCACGTGAGTGAAATTGTGAATCATCCTTTCAGATGTGATTCAGAATCTTAACTATTTGTATATCTTAAGGTCCTCAAGAATTAATGTATTGAATGTATCACATTATTTCTGAGAAGCAACCCTATTGTCCAGGCACATACATTTTTTTTCTATTTCCTTAGCCTCATCCTAAAGCAAATATTAATGGTTCAGTGAAACAGCAGTCAAAGTGATTTCCACTGCCTTGATCCCAGAATGGGCAGGTAACTAACTTACTTAATCAACAAGAAACAATTTATCATATCCTCTCTTAGGTATGGACTACTTCGCTCTTTCTGGAGAGCCTGCACCTTTTCTGTTACACCCTAAGCTTTTTATTTCTGCCCTCGGGGCTGGCATCCTCAAAGTTCTGGCAAGCCAGGCTGCACACTGTGCAAGTGTCCCAGCCTTAGTACATCCTGTCCTAAGAGCTAACACGCAAATGAAGAACATCAGACTGTTGACTTCTCAAAGGAATTGCAGGTAAGGAAACCTGCCCATTTTACAGAAGACAATCAATATTTTGAGTAATTTTTTTGTTATTATTATTGAAAGTAATGCCATGATAATAAGTAAATTATACTCCAAATCTTCCTTCTCTCAGAATATTCCAGTTTTAGTCTTTTTGTCCCTTTGATATCTGTTATCCCAGCAGTCTGTGGCATTCAAGAAGATGGGTTCACCAGGGGGCCTGGGACAGGAGAGAAGCCAAGGACATTCACTCTTCAAAGGCAGTGCCCTTTCAGAGAGTCCTGGAGGACAGGGCCGTGTCATGACACAGCACATTGGCTACGAATGGGAAGCTATGCGCCAGGCGAAGGGAAAATGTATATGCATTTGTCACATGGGTGATGTCTGGAGGGCAAAGAGCTAGGCCCATCTGTGAGAAGCAAGGGTAGCATACGGAGTTGCCCAGGGCTCTGGATTTCTGTTTGGGTTGGAGGCAATGGTGGAGGCAATGAGTCATAAATTGGGGTTGGTTTAGACTAGGCTGGAAAAATGAGTTATTGGGATAAAAATAATGTATTCCCTTAGAGATCTAGCTCCAGGCAGCTCAGACCTTGCACTGCACTTACTAGAGATGCAGTGTTCATTTTTTTGTCTGAGTTACTAAACAGTATCAATGTTACAGCTGTGAGAAGTAATCATGGTAGGTGTGTTGTATGAGCTCCCCATAAYGAAGGCTCAGTGCCTATTTCCTGTAAACTTATTTCCAGGTCTGGTATGCATGGCAACAATATAATTAGGTGTGCAGGATAAGCTTTATGCATTACCAAAAGGGAAGCCTTTGCTTAAGAATATGGTCTTCCTGTATATATTCAGGTGCTGGTGTTTCCTCCTTTAAAATTTTGTTCATTTTGCCAAAAAATCAGAATGGCTTTCCCTGCAATTAGAGAGCAAGTCRTACTGTTCATGCTTTTCAAGGGTCACAGCTATGCTGCGGCTCTGCAGTTAACTCTTGAGACCTTTCTCTGGGCTACTGAGGTAACGCCTGACTCTCCAGCCAGCTGACCTCATCGCCTCGGAATTAGGATCATGCCCTGCCGTGAGACTCAAATTAATTCAGCAGCACAGTGAGCATAACCAGTGCTGGGACTCAAAGCTGATCCTATAGAGAGTTAGCAGCAAGGCAATCATCTTCACTTTAAAATGAGCTGTCCCCATGCCCCTCTGCGTGCGTATCGCCAGAGCTGTGCCCCACACCAGCAGGACTCCCCTGTCTCCTTGTCCTCCTTTGGACCAGGGCATATTGATCACACAAGCAAATTACAGTGAAATCATCAAATCATCTAGTGTAAACACTGGCATATTACCTATAATATGAGAAAAGCCATGCCAAGTAAGAGATTAAAGCTGTGAGGAAGACAGTGAGCATCATGACCTGAGTCTTCACTCAATGAGACAATAAATTCCTGATTACTAAAAACTCGTTATTCACTATTAAATGGATTGTTCTGATGGACAGTACACAACTGAGTAGCAAAACTGGAGTATTCCAGTAGCATGTGGAACAGCTTGAGTTTCTCAAGTCTGCAGTGTTCAAGAACTAGATTTGCAAAATCTTGATAACAAAGGGTTCGGTCACTTTACAAAAATCATGCCCCACAGCTGTTAAAAAAAAAAAAAAAAATTAATTCTGGATTCTTTAACCTAATTTTTTTTTAAATATGTAGAGATTGAATGCTAGGGAGAAGATAGGTGGTGAATAATCCTAGGTATTTCTAAAAAGCCAAGTGAAGGTAAAGATCATAGGTTTAGGTTTACAGATATTCTGTGTTTCCATTGCCATATGCAAATAGTCCTAAGGGATGGTGAACAAGGAGTTCAGCATGAGGTGATACAACTGCTTCATACCCTAGACCATAAGTCTAAAAATAGGATTTTATTTCCCTAATAGTCATGGAGATCACAATTTAGCAGGCAGAGTTATTTCACAGTCAGTAAGAAGGCCTGGCCTTGTTCACTGTGCAGCTGAAGCTGCTCCTATTATCTTCTTAAATTTTCAATGGCTTCCGCCTTCTCTCTCAACATCCAGTACTACCAGATGTCTTATGAGTGACCTGAAAGGCACATTTGTCCTTCTTTTCTCCCCAGTAATGCCAGGAATGTCAGGAATGATGTGAAAACAAATATATAAATAAATAAAACAACTCCCAGCTCCTATACACATACTGAGGCATTCACAGAGGGTGTGATGTGATACAAATTTTTATGTCTACAAATAATAGTGTATGTGGTCAAGAATATGCAAAGTGGTATATTTGACAGCACTTGATTTTTAAGGTATTCATAGCCTTTTCAAAGATAACCTAATTTTATATATRTATATATAATCTCTAAAAAGCTACCTCTTTTCTAACAATCATTTAAGTGCTAGAAGAGCTCTAAGAAATAAAGTGGATATTTTACATTTTTAATGCAGTAAAGGAAACATGGATTTTGATTCATTTGTGCTAAACAGTTTCATTTCAGATTCTTGGATMTTTTATAATTTCAGCTGTATATTTTATGTTGATAGCCGAGGGCTTTTTTCAGTTYAAATATATCTGAACAATGAAAACTACCAAAAGAAAATGGTTGTGCATCTCAGTAGTCTTTAACTGTGGTGCTCCAGCTGCTGCATTACATCTTCTGTTGTCCTTTAACATACTTAGGCTATGTCTAACTCAGCTACCCAGAAACTTCCTTTTTCAACAATTCTGTGTTGCTTGGAGGGAAAATAAAACAAAACCAAAAAAGCCCTAGCCTTTTAGCTTTTTGTGCTGCATAGAACAATCCAAATGAGCAAAACTTCATATTGAGACTTTTTTTCCTTCTCTTTATGATGGTATTTCTAAGAATTCCTATCAAATCTTCCAAAGTTCCATTTTTAACACCAGTTACTATTCTTGGTCAAGTCACATCAAAGTTATTGAAATATCCTTAAGCATAACAGTACTTTTTTAGGAGGAAAGGATTGATTTTTACTCCTGCTTGTATGTGTGCAGTTCCCTGAACAATTAATGCTTTGTTTTTATCTGTTGTTCTTAAGGACTGCTGCATTAATACTGCTATTAATAACACAGTTACAATAATAATAATATGCAGATAGTAGTAATTCAGAAAGTTTATTGTTCCAAGCACTTTCCTGTAAGCAACTGTTCATAAATATCCAGTATTACTTCCTTTTCTAATGTTATATAAATATTCCTGTAAATAAAAGGCTGTACATTGACATTGAGAAACTGAATCATATGGGAGAGCCCCTCTAATTTTTTTTTCCTGTTGTTACTCTGAAGTGCTGCTATTTGAAATCATTTCTTCAGATATGTCTCTTTTGCGAGTGCTTATCCAAGGTGTTGACACGGTATCACCCAGTAATCCACCGGCTTATCGTCAAATTCCCCCCAAAACCCCTCACTGCCGCTGTACAGTGATGGTTTGAAGGTCACCCTAATCCCTGAAGGTCGGGCTCATGCTGCGTGGTTCAGAGCTGCTGCTGCTGCTGCTGCTGCTGCTGCCTGTGCACATGGGGGGAAACCAGGCGTGCTGCTGCGGCTGCCTTCAGGCAGGAGCGAACTTGTGAATAATCAAGAAATACTTCACAAATGCGTCTAAGCACCACTTTCCTAATCCAGAGGTGTGATAGGGTGCAGCCAACCATGGCAGTTCGACTTGGAACAAGCTATTATCCGATAGAGAAACATGACGGTAGGCTGAAAGGTGCCAGGGACTTCAAATGTTTTTGCAATATGCACTTTCCTACTTATCTGTTGTCGCCCATGTGTCACGTATGTGGTGTGGCTGGGCCTCTTCTGTCGAAAGAGAATGAAAAAATTCGGAAACAAAACAAAAGAAGTGTCGACAAGTATAGGCCCTAATTTGCATCCCTCGCTAGAAACTGGTGACCAATTAAACACTAGCCACYAGTCACTCTCACCCAAACACGGGGCTTACAGATCTGTCTCTCACAGAATAACCTGCCCTTAACCTCGATGTTTGGTCTTTTAGCCCGCGGGAATGTAGGGCGATTTCTTGAACAAAGAATATAATGCAGCGCAGTGGAATAGAGCCGTGAGCAATTAGGGATCAGTGAAGAGATTAGTAGCTAGCTTCTTTTGTGCTGATGTTGAGAGCCTTCATTTGCATTTTAAAAGAAGGTTCTCATCTTTTGTTTTTACCGTAGGCTGTGTCTGCAAAAGCCTTTCTTACCCACCCCCTTTCCAAATTCCCATGGTTACTGACACCTCGGCGTAGCTCTCCTGGCAGCAGCGGGCGGGAGGCTCTGACACATCCCAGGCTCGCAGAATAACCACCGCAGCCTCCGGGAGGGAAGGACCGCAGCAGGTCTCCAGCGCAAGGCTCTGCTCCCAGCGGGGTCAGCGCTCTGGTCGGGATGGGTGGCGGAGGGCTTTGTCCAGACGGATCTCGAAACCCTACACACATGGGAAGGGGACCACACCGCATCGCTGCGAGATCTGTGCCGCTGCTTAATCATCCTAATAATTATCTATTTTCCCCTTATGCCTGGTTGGAGCATTCCCTACTTCAGTTTTTCTCCTTTGTCCCCGAGTGTCGGGCCCTGCTTCTCTCTTCTTCAGCACCTGAAGCAACCCGTTGCAGGTCGCACAGTTTGGTGGTTGGCTGCTCAACCTGCCGTGGTTTATCAGTATCTTCACTGTGTTAGTGATCCCCAGATTGGACGTGGTCTTCCAGATATGCTCTATAGATTACCAAGAGAAAATAACTACCTCCCTCTCCTGGCTGTGCTTCTGCTGATAACACCAATATGCTTCAGGCATGCCCACCAGCATTAAAGAATAGTATTGCAGTAAAATTGAGAGGAAATTTGAGAGGAATGGAAGAAAAATAGGAAGAATATGACAGTCATTAATAAAGATTATGATACTACTGCTCTAGAAGGGAAAATAAGCCCAAGAGTCTGAGGTTTAAATGAGCTCTGCTTTTTTTTTTTTTTTTTTTTTTTTTGAATAGTACATGTAATATTGTAGCGGGCTTAACTTAAAGTTTTGTCTCTCTGTAGAAAGGCTGCCTCTACAATTATGTAGATAAAACCCTAGCTGAGTGTTGGCATATCAGTTAGTATAGTCAACAGGATGAGATCAGGGAAAGCTGTAAATGAACTGTGGGTTTGTTTTTTTTTTTTCCCCGCAGAGTGAGAAACTTCTCTCTTGGTTTTGCTCGTTGCAAGCAGGTTTGAGACTCTATCTAAACAAGAACAAAAGAAAGCAGACTGAATCATAGATGCCTATTAGAATAGCTAATCCATCTCTCTGACAGTACAGGATATTTTCCCATTTAACTAATGTTTCATACTGTGCAATCCTAAAGGTCACATTTTAATTAAAAGTCAGTCTCACCTGTGCTTGTAATTCCACGTCCACATTTCCAACAGTTACTACTACAAAAGCATTCAAAAACTGGACCTTTATGGGTAAAAATGACAAATTAAGCATGTAGATTGAATTTGTTCAAGTAGTTTAGAATTACATGGGGCATGTGCTTGTACTGAAGCAGATCTTTTCTTATCTAGCTGCACAAGGCTTTTGCTCAAGTTTCTGCTATTTCCCTGGGTAGAAGCAAAACAAAATGCCAAATTCTCATCATATACTTATATTGTCATGTATCTTCTATTCTTTTTTCCTTTAGTAATTCTGCTAAGTAATTCTTTGCCCTCTTTTCTTCCCCTTCCATCCTTAAGGACTTGTAAGCTACTACCAAACACTTTTTGTCTGATGATTTCTCTACCAAATGGCGATTGCAAAACTAAGGATGTAGATGTCAAAATCTGTGCAAAAGATGCTACTAGGCTTCCTTCTTCCCAGGGTCTATCACTCAGTCCTGAGGGAGTCACCGTAGCAGTAACCCAGCAGCTCGTCCCTTTGGCAATTTATTTTTAATGGTTCAGTGGGTGAGAGTTGGTATCCCAGTAATGAGTGAGGTGGCTAAGGAGGCTTCACACATGGCCCAAGTGTCCCTGCAGGTGCACATTAGGCTGATCATTCCACATCTCACATTGCACCCTGGTCCCAGTTGTTGGTGCGCATTGGAGCTAGTAATCTGCGGGCTGCTTTTGCTCGCTGCAGTGAAATGCCAGTGGCAGGATGGGTGACTCTTGCAAGCTAATTTGTAACTGAACAGCAATTTTTATCAGAGTGCCTCCACGCTCTATACATCAGGCAAAAGTAAGTCATTCCCCATCTCCTAAATCCCTCAGCCACCGCCAGGAAACTGGTGCATGGCCTGCGATCCACTTTTGTTACAAATGGGAATGCTGCAGCTGTTGTAAATGTACTTCTTTCCTTTCTGCATGTACGTGGTTTTCCATACAGTAGAGCAAACAAGCAAGCCCAGCCCTTATTTCGTCCTTGCAGCAGTCTACTGCAACTGTCATTTACTGTTGCAACAAAACTAATAACATCACTAAAATCTTAAAATCATGCAAAGTGTGCAAATAAGTAGTTTTAACATTTTATGAAAATGTTTTAAAAACTGCTAAAACCAAAACAGAATTATAAATGTGAAAGTTAAGATTTTTACCATGCAAAGAAAATAAAACAATTCTGTAAAGGCAGATTAAATATTACTGAGTGCTCTGTAGACACAGCAGATAATACCTCACAATACCAAATGTCACAATAATACTTTATGAGCCACAATATTTAAAGATTTCTATTAAAAACATGCCTGAATTGATTGTGATAATGTCAAGTTTCCTTTAATTGTCATTTAATTTACATTGAAGACTGGTCTGACTTTTTTAACATTAAAAGGTTGCAGAGTATCTCAAGTACAAGATCAGTCCTAAAAAACAGTAATCCTCCCTTCTTTTAAATGTTCTAAACCTATTTAAAATAACAAAGCTATTCAGAGTAATTCATCTTCAAACATGTCAAGATACTTTAAAGTTAAATTGCTTTTAGTAATAGTCATTTTCAATTACAAATTAACTTTGATTTGCTGCCCTTCCTGTCATTGGCATTTGACTAGAATGAGTAACTGTGCTCTGTAAATTGCAATCTCTAACCTGAACTTAGCAAACCATTAGGAATATTCTTTAAAATAAAAATGGACTTTAAATGTTACTCTTCTGCACAAATTCACCATAACTAACAAAAGCCAAACTCAACACGAACTGCTTTATCATGTGCCCTGAATACCCTCTTTTCATTTAAGCAAAGTAAATCAGACTGAAGTGATTCTTACTGATTCTTTGTTATCCTGATCCTTTATGAAATAGTAAAGATGGGAAATGAAAGGGTCAGCACTTGTTTCAGAGAGGCCAGAATCTCAGTCCATATTTGAAATATTTTTTTGTTTCCTCTGTTGGCTGTCGCTGTCACCAACCCAACGCACACTTCACAAACTGTGGAGTGCTGCTCGTGGCCAACCAGTCTCCCTGACGGTGAGTCCATGCCATGGGAGTGCTCCAACTCACACTCCGCCTGCCCTGTCAAAGGGAGCACCTGGCTCACCCAGACCCCTTTGGATGGAGCCCCACGGCTACCTTGGAAGTGAGACCACAGCCATCTCAGCATAGTGGAAGCAGCTCGTTTCTATCCCCAGCCTGCTTGTTTGGTACCGTTAGGCTTTGAGGTGGCAGGGGAGGAATGGGTTTTGTTGTCATATGTGGCGTGCAGCATAATTTGGAAAAAATCTTCTCTGCTGTGCTATAAATGCAACATTTTTGCTCTCCCGTGTAGCATTTCAGCAAGATAGGGTATAATGGCTCTCATTATCAAAGAGAACAAAGGATGGCGCTTACTTGCACCTAAGTATTATTCATGTTTCAGATGTTTCAAACTGTGCAAATGTGCTGGGAGGGGGGAAAAAAAAAGCCAGCTCCATTCCTTTTTAACTATCGTAGTATCTATGGACATGTTCTTAAAACAACTTCAAATATTTAATAATTAGTTATGACTAGAAAAACATCCCATAGATTTTATTTTCTAAATAGCCTTATAAACTCTACCACTAGAGGATTAAAATAGTTCACTGAAATGTATGGATTTCATTCCCTCAACTGTTGTGGGAATAAAAGCCATAAATTATTATGATTTTTTAAAAATTTTTTTTTCTCTTCCTAAATAGAGAATTAAAGTACAAGAGTATATTATGGTCATAAAAGAAGTTATAGGAACCTGAGAATAAGCCAAGAGTTGATCATGGCCTCTTGAGATCCAGCATATTGTCCATATGCTGTATCATATTTCAGTGACTGTCAGTGCCAGTTATTTCTGACTGAGAAACTCAAATACAGTGAAGGAAATCTGTAAACAGCTCTCTCTATAGGAACGTATTATCATAGAAAATCCAAATTGCTGAAAATTGTCTATATTCTCCTTACGCGAAGGGAAAATACCTGCACATTTACGTTATCTGTGTGGTGGATACAGTAGTTAAGAATACTTAAGATGACATTGCTGCCAAAAAGTCTGATCTAATCCACCTTTTGCTGTGTGCTGTGCTCAAAACTCTGTGCTGCTAGTGCTCTTCATCCAACAACTTTACCAATAGATCTAGTTTGACCACAGTCATTGCAAGCAAAACAAAAGAGAGGGTCAACACTAGGAAAGGTGAGGGGTATGACCAGCTCTTTCYGCAATTCTTTTTTTCTGCGATTGCAGATAAGCTCCTTTGACACTCTTGGTGTGTAGGGTGTATATTTCTCATGGGCGTCACAGCAATCAGCAATGAGCATACTGGACACACTGCCCTGCCAGGAGGCTCTGCGGTCTCCTGAGACCTCCTCAGGTCTCTCCTGAGCCTGGGTGGCTCCTTTGCTCATGCAGAGGCATCTGTGGTGCCTAGCAGATTTGGGATCAAGATACATCTTCCATAATAATGTTTTGTTGCAAAAGAATGTACCAGTATTAATGTGAAATGGGCCAGAAAGGATGAGGATTACTGAATCTTTTGAATCTCTGGTCTCTTTTCTGCACTGTGGAGCTTTAGCTTGATAGATCACTACAGCCATTCTGAGAAACTAGTCAACCATTTCTTATCAAGTTTATGCAGCCTTTTTCTGGGCACTGAGTAGGAGAAAAACTCTGTTTCACTATACCTAGAAGAGCTGCAGGGTGAGAGCCAATGCAATTCTTGGTCATCTAGCTGTAATATGGTTGAGGGGAAACATGGAATGGAGAGGGTATATCAAGGCAAGGCATAAAAGGATCTATCTCTTGCAGCTTAGGAAAACACATGCTACTTTCCTAACTGCTTTACTGCATGTATTGTGCAGAGAGGGCGGCTTTTGAAGCTAAAGAATTACTATTAATATTCTAGTAAGCCATATTCTAAAAGATAGGATATCTTAGGATAGAGATTTAGGCCTTCTTAAGCCAAAAGGCCTGGATTTAGCCCTCCTTAATTAGGTCACTGTGACCTGACTGTTTAAAGACAAACTGATCTTTTTGTATGAGCACTGTAAGGAACCTATGCTGAGTAGGTTCTTAATTTGGTTAGCACAGTTAAAGGTCTTAAAGCTAGACAAGACAAACTGTGTTTCTCTGTATTAATAAATTTAAGAGCAGAACATTTTTGCRTTGTCATATTTCATTTGTTACTCTTTCTAGGTATTCCCCTGCTCATTCTCATTTTTTTATCAAAGCAACACTTCATCTCTGGTCTTTGTGTCCTTTTTTTTGTGTGTGTGTGTAGGTTGTAAATCATCTCTTGGTCCTCTCTCTTGCTTTGTACTCATTTGAACTTTTCACCATCTTCTGTATGAAAGGTGTCAATTTGAAATGCACAGCGAAGGAGAAAAAGAACAGGCAAATTGTGTCCAAATGGTAGTTTCCAATTTAGGGAAGGGAACATGAAAGAAAGAAAAAGAAGTTGTCGGTCATCAGAAGGAAAAGTCAGAAAGATAAATCACTCACATGAGGAGGCTGGGGTCTAACGCCTAGAACATATCAGGCACGAGTTGTATTTTTGCACACTTTTAACTATTGCTTACATTATAAAAAATTACCAGCCCAGTTCGACCAATCAGGAGAGAGCAAATAATAGAGAAGGCAAAGGAGAGGTGTCTGCAAATAACATGTACAGAAAATATCCCCTCTTCTAATTCTTGAGGTGCTCTGTTTCAAAGCAACCCTTGAGTCCTCTAGCACTATTAACTTTCTTAGAGTGGGTCAAGCAAATGACTGATTCCTATGTTCTGGGATCAGCTTTACCCCACTTGGATTTCTTAYTTGGTGTCTACAAAGTGACAGAGAACAAAAAGGAAACGCCAGTCATACTTGTGTGTGTGTCAAGCTGTCAGCTGTCCAAGTACTGTGCTCACATGCTCATACAGAGTTGCTAGCATTTGGAAGATGAATTCTTAACAGTAATTCTGTCAACAGGCACACCAAAATACAAATGATATGTTTATAGTTTCTGCGGTCACCTCTGGTTTCTGATGCCAAAACTAAAGCAGAACATTATCTGGTTTTTTGTTGTTTTTTTTTTGTTTTTTTTTTTCCCCCATGCTTTACGCTCCATACAATTACAGAAGAAGCATAAACAGGCCTGATGGACCGAAGAAGGAGGGAGGAGGGCAGAGATAAGGGTTGGCTGGTGCAGTACAGAGGCATGTGAGTGAGAGAAGCTGTAGCATGTTTGAATTAGGAAAATACCGGGACTAAAGCAGAGATTATACAATTAGAAACTTAGCCTTTCTTGCAAGAGAATAGAGAATTGCTGGAGCACTTTTTTTTGAACTTGAAGTATGGTATAATTTTCAATCAGGATCCCTTATGTTGGCACTTGTTCAAAATACATGAATTAAGTCTCACAGCCAGTTAAGTTTCAGAGTCATGCAGTGGGCTTAAATAGAACAAAATATATTTTCACTAGTGTTAAAAATGAAGCAAATTGTATTTTTCATTTTGAATTATTGAAATTTTATTTTCTGACTTTTACTTTGTGATCCTGAGGACATGGAGCTGATTATGATATATTTTCAGCCACGCTAAAAAATATAGCTTCCCAATATGAGTATCTAGCATCTTCATGTTTGCATACCTTTCTTCTGAAGCTTCTCATATTGCAAGCTGCACCTCCCTCCTAAAATATTTCGGCAGCCAACTCGGAACATATTTAGTGAAGATAAAGTTATAGCCTCCTCTGTAGCTCACTCCTGGCAGACAGCTGTGACATTAGTCACATTATGGTGACATTTGGGAACAAAATTAATGGAAGAACCATTACTGACTCTGACTATCCCTGATTATCAAGTGACCAGGAGCTTTCCTCACTTACCTAAAAAATTTATGATGTTTTTTCCTCAATTCTGACAATTCCCATTAAGATTGGCCAGATCTCTATTTCTTTGCTCCCCCTGGTCACTCCCATGTTTGGCTTTGTTCCAGGCTAAACTAAGCTTTACTTCAGTAAACTCTTGATGAATAAACTCCACACTGACATCTCTGCAAATACACATGCCCTTATCCTGCTATTACTCAGCTTCTTTCACCAAAATCTATCATATTAGCTTTCAAGACCTTGTCATCTTCCAAACTCAAATAGTGGCACAACCCAGCTAACCTGTTTTACCCTGTTATTTTCTCCAGCATCATTCAGGCACCTTCCCACCTATCATGCTATCCTATATGTTATCCTATATGTAGTGCAGCTTATGAAAGAGAAGACTGCTAATAATCTAGTAATTGTCCAAAGATAATTTTATGCATTGATGTAAAAAAATTACATGCTTAGGCATGATTTACTTGTAGATATTCTACTTCTTCTTTAGCTGCAACACAACCAGCTATCCCCATTTTTGTCCACAGGAGACTTTCACGCTATCCTTCCAATGGCACACCTTTAAATCCCCTTCAGCAGCTATATCACGTCTAGATCATTGATAGCAGGATATGAGATCTTGATGGGAGAGAAGTATTGTGGCTGCCTGCTAGCTGTTAAGTGAAACAGTTGTGCTAGAAAAGTCTCATCTGGAGTTATGTTTGAGAAACCCCAGCTCATTTTATCATGCTTTATGGAGCCAAGGCTTTGGCTTCAGAAGGAAGAGGGTTTGGCAATTATTTAAAATGGAAGGCTATGCCCTCAATGGACTCCTAAACTGGAAATGTTGCTAAAACTGGTACAAGATAGTCAGAGCTGATGGGGATGGAGTTCATAAGGTTTGAAGTAGACAGATGGCCTGCAACTGTAAAGGCTATACATTAACAAATATATACTGGAGAAAGGGAGGGAAAGTGTTATCTGTTGTCCGTAGTCTTGTTTAACACAAAAGTTCAACAGAAGTGGTGGTTCATTGGGCTGGAAGGACACACTAATTTCTCAGCACTACTGGGACACATGTATACAGTGCAGTAACTCTGAGCACTCGAGGCTCAGGGAAAGGCATCTTGCAGTGCAAGAATACTGTCTGTTCTATGATGCTGTCTCTACAACGCCAGGAGACCCCCTTCCAGCTGAGAGGTCTGCGAGCAGTTTTTTATGCACATCCTTTGCAAGGCTACTGCATGCCTCTGGAACGCTTAATAGAGCACCTTTATTTCTCTTCTGCCCATATGCAGTAAGCATCAACTGCACAAATGCATGCACAAGATAAATACAAGTGTGTGTGGAGCGGTGACACAATCATTGTGTATTAAAGGAAATTCTGTATTTAGAGAAAATCATATTTATGTGAGTCAGTAGTTGAGGAGCTGATGTAGGTACAACCTGAAATGAAAGCCTACCCCACCAAATGAACATGCTAAAGTTACACRCTCTACGGTTGTTGGTTTTGCCAATTCTATTTTTGATAGGCCAGACTGAAAAAGCAATAGTGCATCGACATTAAATAACAGATTAGCTGAAGCCTAAATAGGTGCATACAGTATTAGTACAGTAAGTGTCAAAGAGAGATAAAAAACGCCAACTGTTAACTGAGTGCAGTCAGACACAGGGAAATTCAGTGCGAATAGCAGGGGTGCGCGGGGTTCCAGGCAACTAATGAAAATACAGAGTAAAACCAGGCCAGAATGGCTCACAGCACACGGCTGGCAAGCAAATAGCTACAGAAGGGAACCCCATGACCTTCCCAGCTAGGTTATTCTGCACAACATGAAAGAGATACGAGACCTGAGATRAAGTGGGAAGGCGAAGAGGCAAAAGTAATAAACATGGTGGAAAATAAGTGCTACACAGATACGAGAATGGCACAGAAGGAAGGCAGTCCAGCAGAGGGGAAAATGTTTACCATGTGTGAAAATGTTGAGCATTTCTTTTGCATATGCTGGCTAAACAGTTGCAAGCCGTCAAAGAGAGCAGGCCGAGCAGCACGGAGACTGACACTGCGCAGGCCGCTGAATTGTTTTGGGCTCCTGTACAAACCACAGAAACGGAGGCAGATGAAATGCTCATCACATTACCTATGGGAAGTTTAAAAGGCCATAAGAATCAATATTTAAAAAGGAGCATTAGGCTGTTTCACAGCGGAATCAGGAAACAGAAAGCACTGGACAAAGACACATTGTGAGAACARTGTGGGATCTGCCAAACCCACAAAATACAGACGCTCCCCCTGCAGGCACCCAGAACAGGCATATATTGACTCAAAAGGAGCTTGGACAAAGTTTAAAACATACTCTTGTAAAACTTGACTGGACATCATATATACATCTTTACTAAAGAGCAGCTCAGACAAATGACAGTCAAACCAGTAGAATCAACACAGACCTAAGAGAAGTGGCCATTAGAAGGAAAATAAAATCACAGATGTGTTTAAACAGGATGAGTGCTTTCTAAGTTATTGTACAAAGAATGAAAAATCACTAAAGCATCAGGAGGAGGGATGAAATGTACTTTTACCCTAGAATAAAGGAATGGTCATAGAACCCAGTTATGTGAAGAGCTTTTAAACAGAGTGCCACAAAAAGAACAAAACAGACTCCTTCCTTTTTATGGTATCTCAATATCTTACTGACTGCTATTTCTCTTCTGTATCACAGATGGCAAAATGTTCTAATGCAAAATATGCTTTTTGAGCTACATGGGGAAAAAATACCCTGCAATAGAATTTCTTCATCTCAGCTCCAGAGAGTAGCTACCGGGAAGACCAGAGCTACTCTCTGTCAGAATAAACCAGTGCAGAGAAACATAGGATCGTTTTCAGATGCCAAATAGTGTTAGTGTAGTGAGTTTAAATGGGGGCTTTTCCCAGGCAGGAGAGGACATATAAGATAGTCTGTAGCAAATCCAATGCTTGTGTGTGCTTTTTTGTAGGGAGAAGACCCTGCATTTCTTTGCAGTGTTCTTCTACAAGACTTTTGAAAATCTTTTTTTAAAGTTTTTCTGTTGAAGTTTAACCCACCGGTAATAAATTACAGTGTCCCTTTATTCTCATAAGATCATGAATCAATAACCCATCTCCCACAACAGGATCCATTCTGGACATCCAGTTCATCTGTTCCTGGGTGAGATAAAAGGGCAGATACCACGGAAAATAGCAGTAGTTCTACCTGAGGACTTCAGTATTGTTGGTGAAACTAGAAAAGTATTTTGAAAGGCCAGGAGTACTGGCCTGTACTCCTTCCTGTACTTCTTGATCTCCAAATGATGCAGAGGCACTAAGCAATGACCTCAGCTTGAAACAAGAGACAAGGGTCAATTCACATTCTTTACATACACACACACAGAAACAACCGCTACAGATAGGAATATCTAAATGGGGACATGCAGTTTTGCAAGCTTTTGTGTTCAAGTTGAGCTGTTTAAGTCATTTGCAGGAGGAAAACGGTACCATTCTCAGAAGGTTCTTATGAAGGTAGGTTACGTACTGAGCTCTTTAATATGCTCCTTGACAGTCATAGCAGATAATAATGATGATCTACAAATATCCTTCACTTCCTGCTCCCAAGTATGCTCCTATCTTTGAAAATTCTCAGACATGCTATTTCTCTGGCTGTAATAAATGAATTAGGATGGGATTTGTGGGTTTTGTTTTTGTTTTGCTTTGCTTTAAGTCTAACCTCTTTAATTTACCTGACTCTTCTGCCAGTAAGACAGTCAAAGATGAAACAGTGAGAAAGGCTGGCCTTCTTGGGGATCATATGCATTTTGGTGATAGCTGTATGCAGGAATGTACTGTAACTTGATGATAAATGTTTCCAACATGAGAAACACACTGCAGGAGTGGGATTTCAGGAGGGGGATCCATGTGGAGCTAGTTTCTCAGCTACAGACCATAGCATCATGAAGCAACTGACTCTAAAGAAATATGAACTGTCACTGGCCCATCTCTAGCCAGYGCAGTATGAGCATTAGCTTGTACAAATGGTATTGTAGACATTAAAAAGGTCTCCCCTTTACATGTCATTTTTCTGCTTTTATTCCCATACTACATGACAGGGTACATTCCTCAGAGTAGAATGTACACATCTCAGTTTTCTGCCCTCTACTGCTAGATCTTGAATTTTATAAATGGGAAGGAACAGTATTTTTAGTGCATAATGTACCATCATGTGAGATATGCCTGTTAGTGCAGTGAGGTCTGCTTAGTACAAGTGTACTCAACAATTCTACCTTGGTTTACCTAATACGAATGGGAAAGATTGCCATTTGACATATTCTTCCCTGGAAAAGCAATTTGAAGCTAGACTGTTAATTGTCATGACAAAATGTACAGTTTTTTATAGATGGAAGAAAGTGAAGAATCCAGATAATGTTCCTAAATAGACTTGTCCCTGACGTTCTTCACTAGAGGGATATGGCAGGTAATGTAGCTCTTTGGTTGAGCAATAAGGAATGAGATAATGCTTCATGTGACAGGTAGAGAACTTATCAACGGTACATTTTGTTCATAAAGGAATCTACCAAGCTTCTAATTATAAGGAAGTTCTTCAGCACTGCCTGGTGTCGTTGGAAAAAATTATACGTGAAATAGCTGTTCCTCAAATGTAAGATGAATGTATATTTGAAGTTCAGGCTAAAGTATCATAATTTTGCATATTCCTAAAATTTCAAACCTATTAGTACTTAATAAATAATTTATTGTCATCTGCTTTTTGTTACTTACTTTTCATTCCCATTGAAGTCGGTAAAGGTAACATTTAGCACCAGGCTTTTACTCAGGCTTTCTTTCATCCAGATAAAAAAAAAAAAAAGAATTAGTAAAAAAATATTAATGATTTTTTTCCTGATATTTTCACTCTTTTCAAAAGCATGAGCCAGAGTGAGGTAGTGGAATACAATTCACTTCAAAACTAAGAAAAGAGGAAGAAAGCTAAATCACTGAACCCCAGTGGCCTAGCAGAATTGGTTAACTGTAGGGTAGAATCTATCAGATATGACAAAGTAGGAAGACAGAGTGACATGTGCTTAAAAAATGATCAGCCTTCTTAGACTTCAACATTGCTCAGTGTCAGTTCCAGATGAGGGTTTCAGACGGCAGTTATTTGTCAAACAACTCACTTGAAAAAAAAAAATACCATGTTATCCTTATGATTATTCCACACTTCATTACAGAACACTCCTGGAGATTGCATACACTAGCTTGAACCACCTTACTGTCCCACTCTGAACTCCAGCACACAAGGAGGCTGCCACAAAGTACCCTAAAATCTCAATATTACCTATTCTGAAGAACGTGAAAAGCAGAATGGTAGATGTCAGTGTCGAACAATGAAAGATCCTCTGAACACTTCTGTCTTATGATTTGAAGTCTATAATTGACTTGGAATATAAAAAAAATAGCTATCATTTGCCATAAAAGACTGCCTAAAGCATATTTCTTCTGGTATTTACTTTCTGGTGTGCTACATCCAGCATGTGGCTGTCTGATCAAGTGGATGCTTGTGCTAGGTGCCGTAATAACTGGTGCCCTGACAACAACACACACCAAGTATGATGCCAACAACAAGCAGCTTTCATGGGCTGTGCTCGAAATTTTCTATTTAACATAATTAGAAAACCACCTGTGGTAAACAAGGTCTATTCTATCCAGGGTGAAAATTTACTACTCAGAACGCACTGAAAAAATCATTCAAGCTTGAGAGATGAGAAAGAGGCTTCATTGCTTTTATCGGGTGAAAGCAGTACTTCCAAGGTCAGAAGTGATCTTAAAGAGATCAAATATGATTAAAATACTACAGTGTCAGTAGTCTCAGGTAGAGACTACTGTTGTACAACAGCCAAGGACCGATGAGGAAACTCACCTCAGTCTCGTGCACTCTCTGGTTTCCTAGTTGGTTTCCAGAAGAGTCAGCCAAGGAGCAGTGGTAGGTAGCAGCTACACTATGACCCAGTGTATTGGTAGGGCACAAACCCACTGCCTCTTTCCCCTCACTTTATACTAGGACAGGGTCTGCTCAGGAGAGTTCAGGACTTTCCACAACCTTGCATGATGTCAAAAACTGTGTCAATGTTACAAAATTTTGCCACCTTTCTTCAAGAGTTTTGGGTCACACACAAACTTTATTTTTTGATGGCACAAGCAGTCAGGGACATTGCCTGTCATGTCAGCAACAGGAAAAACTCTCTGAACATAACTTTTAAATATGTTCATAAGTAACATGATAACATTATTCCAAGCCTTAGCATAACAACATAAGCATAATCTCAGCATGATAGCAACTGTTATTTTCCAATATCAAGGCAAAAATAATTTATTACTGACAATATGAAAAAAGCTGGGTAGCCTGTTTTCCATATGAGGTTCCCTTTTAGTGGAGGAAGGGCATACAGCCACAACCAGACACTTTGTTTTTTGTGGTCCACAGCCAAGGTAAGAGATGTTCTTGCAGAACCTGCTAGTATGTTCTGATGACTGATCCCGCAATGCCAAAATAATAAATAACTGTGCAAGCTCTGTTCTTTCTCACATTGCCTTTCTACCTATTGAATCACTACTGTCTCAACTTGCAGTATCAYGCTAGGAAAAATAACTCTGCTCTGTGCAGTTTCTGCACATCTGTATTAGCAGCATTTTTTTTTTCCCCCTAAGACACAAGTGACGATGTAAAAGATATATTTGGGCCAGTGACCTCACAGCAGGTCCCAGCTTACATACAGAAATGGGCAGCCCAACTAAGAAATCTGCCAGACAGTGTGTCTGATGATTTTAATTGGCAGGACATCACTCAGCTGCTCATCTTTGATCAGGCTCTGCCACTGTCAGTGTCTGTCAGAGACTGGTTTGTGTCTAGTCCCTGGAAACAGGAAGAAGAAACTCCTAATCTAGTTGGCATAAAGTGTAGCAGGCTTCATGAGAAGCATTATCTGCACCTTCCTAGAGAACAACAAAACCTGAGGAGGTGCTGCAAAACAGGGTTGCTGGATGATGATCCTATGTACAGCTAGATCCACCAAACTCCATGCTCCAAGTCTCCCTTCAGTGCATAGTTATAAGCTGTCCCAGTACATATGAAAGGAGATAAAAATAACAGTAACACGTATCCCATTGAGCTGATTTTTAGGTGTCTTTAGCAGAAGAAAACAGCTGTCTCCAGGAAAAGCATTCTGATTTCGTTGATAAGGACCAGATCCAGAAGCCTAGACAAGAGTTTTATCTTCCAGTATCATCCTGTGCCTTTAACTGATGTGCAGCTGGAGACCATGATGCAGAAGGAAGGTTACAGGATTTTCTGGGATAACATAAGAAGTAATGGTGTATGCATACATAATTATACTTAAATTTACAGACCTATCTATCTGCTATATATCTGTAGTCTCTGTTAAATGGAAAAACTAGGTGTTTAATATAACCAACATTTCATGTACTTTTTTCMAAACAGTCTTCTCAATACTTATCATTTATAATGTGATTTACTTCTAATTTCCCAAAATCATAATACCTTAATTAAAAAAAAAAGTAAATCAACACATCAAATTAAAATCTAGCCATAAAATCTAGGCCTGCTGTGTATTTGCAATAAAGACTGACAGATACTCCAGAGTCTCACAAAACTCTTACAAAAAAGGTGGTCATAGAACTTCTCTTAAGGTAAGAATGATACTTTTTCAAATATACAGAAAAAAAAATTTCATCAGGATAAGACTCTATCTTCAAATCCTCATATCAATAAATTTTTTTTCTGAGCAATTGCAGATACATTTGAAATATCTAAATAGTATGCTAGGTGTGCCTGTCTGTTTGAGCAATTAGTAAGTATTAACTTTCCATCTCTATAGAAGATATGAGGGTTTTACAAGATTTTTCAGTCCTTGCTATTAAAATCTTTCATTTCCATCTCTAGGAAGGGTGSAGTTTTTGTTTGTTTGTTTTCATTTTTTGTTTTATTTTGTTTCTTGCTTTTAACCAGTAGAACATTTTGCCAAGCCTATTTTCACTTAGGGTAGCAATTTCTGGTGTATGTTAAACCATGGTAGCATCTGGCCTCTTGGCAGGTTCCATAGACAACTGGCAGCTTAGGACTAACATGTCTGTCAGATGGTGAGGCGGCTGCTGATGGGCTGTGCCTGTATCATTCCCCAGATGTCTTTCTTTTTAAAATTCCCATTAACTCTATGAAATCTGTACATCTGTTTGTAAACACATTACCATGTACACTTATGAAACAGGGATGACAGTTAGAAGTTTTTCTACAGTTGACTTTCCTGTACTTTTCCTGATAAACTTTCATAGTTCAAGTAGTCCCTGTGCTATTTCTTATTTCAGTTGAGGTAGATGTGCTGGTTTAATTTGATGTGTTTTTACTTACTGAGTTTATGTGTTTTTTTCCTACAAGAATGGATGCATTCTAAGCCTATAGAAACTAAATATGATGRTAGGTACACAGTCTCTCTGAATTAAAAAAAAAAAAAAAAAATCACGTCTCAAGTCCATTTCAGCTTATTCTGTGCCCCAGATATACAGTATCATTGCTTATCCATATATTTGATGTTGAATGCTGGTTACTGGGATATTTGAATGCCTGCTTTATAAAATGCAATTCTGCCACCAAAGAATTTGTTTTCTCCTTTTGTCCAGGTAGTAACTTTTTCTGCTGTCAGGGACCCTTAGTACATCTCACTCTTCAAACTCTTTTTTTCTTTCATGTTGAATGACCCCATTAACTTACAATTGACTTTTCAACCCCATACGCTTAGACTGCTGGATCAGTTGGTGAAAAATAATTTGACCTTCCTACTTACACACCATGTGGAAATCTCGGCAGGAACAGATCGCTGAACCAAAGGCAGGCAAACAGTGCTGGACACTTGCCTTTTCATAAATCTGTACCTGAGGTCAGTCAACAGCTATGCCAGTTGAYATTATGTAGGCAGGCAGCATGAGGTATAAACCAGCTGAGATACAGGGAGAGTGACCTTTAGACAATGTATTGGATTTACTTCATTTGCCTTAATGCTCACCAGAAAAGAAGTCTAGAATGTGAAGTGAAGAGGCACAAAAAAGCACAAACATCTCAAAATGACATGCTAAGAAAATTATTCGGTGCTTGCTTTATYCAGAAAGCACTTTTATAGTCAATCTTTTCTTATTTCTAGTCATCACCTCTTTAAATAGACAAAATGAGCACAACAAAAATCCCCTTTTCTATCTCCCAGAGCAAAARCGGTTGCTTAACATTAGTATGAGTTTCTTTTGTGTCAGTTCATAGTCATTGCCAGTTTGATGGAGCACTGAAATTTGAGARGCAAAAAATATACTATATCATCTCTATTTCATGAGTTCTCTGGAACCTTCAGGGAGGGGGAGTTGTCACCCTAGAGAACTGCCTTGTGTGTTAACAAATCATATTGCTAAAGCTAATTAGCCTAATAATGCTATACTTGGCTAAAGAAAAAGAAAAATTGCTCCTCAGTTGGCACTAAGTGAACTGGTTGCCCGGGAGAAATACTATGGCTTGCAATCATATTTAGAAATAGAATCAAACAGCTCAGAGTTGGATACTGAAATTCCCAAACTGCAAACAGCACTTGGAAAGGAGGACTTCCAGCTACATCTTCTTTGCTGACATACACAAAACATTTAGTCTCATGAGTTATTTTGACATTCTCCAACTGCTTTCAAATTTTATGTAGGCGGCTATGAATTTATGACTTTGTGGATTTTTTCTGTGTGGTGCAATTAAGGAGAGTAGGTCAAGAAAACATTCAGCTATGTTTTGATCCACATAATTTTTTTGCCCTATGTACAAGTAGAGTATAACTCCTCAGAGAGAAGGATTCTTAGGCTATTTGCATTCATAAAAGTAACTTACATAGCAATTCTCATATTCAGATGAATAAGTATTAATTATTCAAAGGTTTAAAGAAAGATCTCACTACTAGACTTCCTAAATAAGGACATCATAAACTTAGTGGAGGCATTTGGCTCTCACTTAAGCTATGGSTTTGACCTTTCTGTGGCTTGGAAATATCTGTGGTAATTACTGTACTAAAGATATGAGCAAGACATTCACCCCACCAAAGACCAGAAAGTTCAGAATTCGTTAACTTTTTGTCTTTTTTCCTTAGCACAAAAAATAGGCATTGATTTGGGACAATTTTTGTTGTTCTCACTCAGTCATCTAGGTGAATCTGAGGCTTTATTATACTAGAATCCTAGAAAGCATCCCTCCCAAATTCCATGTAAGTACAGCTTGATATTAGATCATTTGACTGCTATGCTTGAGAACATGTGTTAAAAATGTAAAATGCTGAAGTATTTTACAAAGTGATAACCTAAGTAATCAGCATATGTAACTCCTGCCAGTGTGATTCACTCACTTTAAGCTGAAGTGATATCTAACCCAGAGGTCAAATCCAAAAATTCACTCTGGTGGCTGTTGCAGCTGTCATCCAATGCAGACTGTTGAGAATTGCAGCTGAGAGAGAGTAATTAGTGCAGAGGGTTGACTATTGATTAGTCAAGGGTGAACGTGAAAAGGTTCAGAAGCTGGATTTGAATTTGACAATAACACAGAAAGAATGATTAATTTCACCATACAGAATTATCCAAATGTTTTAGTCCTAAAAAATCATGCCAAAAAAAAAAAAAAAAAAACCAAAAAAAAAAACCAAAAAAATTTCCAAGGTTTCTTTTTTTTAATTTTTTTTTTTTTTTTTTTTTTTTTTTTTTTTTTTTTTTTTTAATGCCTGCAATCCAGAAATGCAAAGTGAAAAATAGGAGGAAGAATAGTAAAATTTTTATTTTAACTAAAAGGAAAATTTCATTTATGTTTAGTTCAAATTTTGGAGAAAGATTCATAGATATAATTTTAACTATACCCCTTAATTTTATCCTTTTTTTATGTTACCTAATGATGAGATTAGAAGTGGCAGGTATTCAGAATCATCATTGCAAAGCATGGAATTTCCTAGTTGTTTAATAATCCACATTCCTATGGGTGTGCTGGCAAGTATATCGCAGAGTGACTAAGCTGGATACTGCCTTTACTCTGAAGTAGTCTGCTAACGATGGAGTTATGTGTGCTCTTTTCAAAAAAAGGCAAAAGTATTGCATGCCGTGCCACACTCTTTTGTTTCATTTGGCACATGCTCACTTTTCACTTTTCYGTAGTTCCATTTGACCTCAAGTGCGCTGGCAGTGTCAGTCCTAGCAGGCGTTGGTCTTCCTCTTTTTGCTTGCTCTTTTGCGTCTGGAAGACTTCTATGAACCTATGTGTATTTATTTCTTGTACTTTAATATAAAGGAAAACCTTAGAAAGCTCCGTGTTCCCATTGTTCACCGAGTTTTAGAGAAAACTAATAAAATTTGGCCTTAAAAAAACATTTCCTCTGTTGCTTATTCAGCATTTATTTTTTCCTTAGCTTTTGATGACATGAATTTCTTGGTCCTTCAGTTTCCTGAGATGATAATATTTACTGTCTGTCTCACATAATTTTGCTGGTTAGTTTTATTTTAGTCTCACTGAAAAAAAAAGAAAAATCTTTTTCACAGGAAGACTTTTGCCCTTCTGTGCAGAGGTCACTTTATTCTGAAATTGCAGTCCTGAAAAGACTTTCCTCATAGTTTATGTTCTTGCTAAAGATGTTTGCATTTAACTTGCACTCATTTTTGTTGTGTTTTGTTTTTAGCAGATATATATAAATAGTTTCAAATTTCCAACTGATTCATCTGCTACTTAGACTTTTGTTTTAATTAAATCACTCTTCAATATAGTCATACCTTTCTGTCCAAATATTCATCCAACTCAGAATGTGGGTAAACAGTTGGTAGTGGATATTTAGGGAAACATTAATGAGAAGATGTGTGTGGAGAGAGTTTTCCTCTGGTGCATCCTTCCTCCTTCCATTGGACTAGGGAAGCCTCAATTTAGAGCTTTTATTATGCTTGATATCAGAGTATTGATGTTGCAAAAAATTGGCCAACTCCCTGTTTTAATCCATTTATTTCTTTGGCTGTTTCAAATACACCCACAAAGCAACACAGCAATGATTTCTCCTTCCATAAAAAGGTACATCCTTTACATATCCCAATGACATATATTTTATACTGTTTGAAGCAGGAAAAATATTTTCCCATTCATCTTCTCTAAAATATTTCTAATTTGATAGACCTTTAGGCATCTGTCCTCTCTCATATTTTTTCTGTGCTAAAGTGCTCTTTGGTCACATGAAAAGATATAATGTTATGATAACACAAAGAGAAGATATTTATGCTACAAATGTTCACCAGAAGTATCAGTTCAGAAAAACAAGTTGCATGAAAGGATATTTTAGGTGTAGTTTTTAGCCTCTAAGCAAACACATCAAATCACATTTCAAATGAAAATTAATGATATATGAATATTAATACGCTTCTGTTTTATCAGACGAGACTGCAATTTGTTGATCTTTCTGTGTTGTCAAATTTTTCTACAATGTCTACTGCTCAAGGGCAATAGAATTGAAAGATATTTTAGAAAGAAAAAGAAGTCAGAGGTCCTGCTAGTAGGAAAAAGTATAAATATTTAAAAGCTGTCTAAAGCTGAAGCTGGAAAAAACCTTTTCAGTAACATTTTTCTTCTAAAATATATAGTTTTCCATAAATCAGAATAGTTCATAGGAATATTTCAATTTCACTGATATTATCAGAATCTTGCATAATACTAATATATGAATGTAATTAGCATTAGATCCATAGTATATATCATATTTGAGGGTAATATTAAAACATGAATAAATGAATCAAAGAAAACTATTACTCTGCATGACTTCAGCATTATCTAATTTAGTAGTTTCTCAGTCTAAACTGGAAATCAGTTGGTATTTTTGAGAGAAGAGGATGGAATCCCAACAAAAAATAACTTTGCAAGAGTGAGAAGGATTGGGTTCGAACCTSTTCCCTAAGGTTTGTAGATTAGGTTGCCAGTACACAGTAAGACTGAGCCACAGTTGGCATACTGTCCCTTTGCTGTAAAATTACCTTGTTTGTCAGAACAGAAGGAGGTGGATTCCACTGAACAATATCAAAGTCCAATTAAAAGAGAGCAGAGGCTTTCCCCACAGACMGCATTAGATTGTAAGCCTGGGAGACTGAAGCACGCAACAATACAAAAAAATGATCATTGAGGTTATCTACATTAACAAGCGACTTTAATAATCTTTCTTTATCATTAATGTAATTCATAAATGAGAATAATGAATACATCGTTAAAAATGTACTATTTACTAGTTGCCAAACACAGGCAATGAAAGGGAACAGAATGCAAGATGAGCATAGTTATTATAAATAAAGAGCTACAGTTGTTCTGTTGAAATATTGTATTAATATAGGGTTCCATACCATCATAATAAGCATTTAGAAAAATACTATGCAAAAGCCTATAATCAGACATTTCTCTGCACTACATTATGGTTATTGCAAAATCAGTTCCAAAAAACATAAAATGCCCCTTAAAATAGTATCGCTGTGGCCATAAACTAAAATATTTATGCTTACCACACATCCAATTTAGCATTTCAAATCTTTTTTAATCAAAGCTGTAGTTTCCTGAGCTATCCTCTCACAGCATATTGTTAAACATTGCAAATGCAAAGGTAGACACTAATCAGAGGTTCATATTGAGTGGAAAATGAAGAGGAGGAAGGAGAGCTCACATTCAGGTACAGCCACATTTTCTATGTCATAACCATCTGCAAAATAGGATTTATCTGAGCACGGCGTACAATGAGCGCTAACATTTACTAGGCAAAGCTCTGGCATCACTACAGGATTTACTGTGTCTCCATCAAGGACAACTCTCTCGTAGAGCAAACAACAGCAACCCAGGGATTCCAGCTACATGAGGAAATACAGGTTGCTATGTAACAATTCATGCAGGTTTTGCAGCAGCAGATGGACATTTTGAACGGAATTGATGCCCATTTGGCGCTTGTTCCTTGTATTTCCAGAAGTTCAAGTTTTAAAGCAGACCCGCCACAAAATGTGTTGAGGTTGTAGAATATGAGCTTGAACACTTGGGATCCTTCTCCTTGCTCTTTGTGTTACTGGACAAAGTCACTCATGTTGCTCTTTCCCTGAAGGCCAGAGCCCAAATGTATCCCATGAAAAGGAGCCTTAACTCTCATCTCCTTCATCGATGAGGGCAATTGGAGTTCCCCAAGGCAAGCCATATCGTGAGATGTGTACAAGAGGACCTCAGCACCATGTGCAGGCACTATTTTGACCATGACCTGTGGGCTACACTGTGACATTCATACTCTCATTTCACTGCCTCCTCAGTGGAATAAGTTGTTTAGCTTCCCCTCGTTTGTGTGAGACACCTGTTGGTACAGGCAGAAATAGATCAGAAATGGGAAAACACAAAAAAACTGACAAGAGAACAAAGACGCAGGCCTGGTCGCTGAATCCATCTGCTTACAACCTTCATTGGGATAGCTAGTGAGGCATCAGTTGAACAGTAACCCCTCAGAATTAATGTTTTCTTGCTTATATACTCATTTAGGCTTCAGTGGCATGCAACACTGGCTAGAGCATCTTTCCTTGTTTCACAAATGTGGTATGTAGCATTTTACATTTGGAAACCATACAGCTGCAGAAAAAAAAAAAAAGTGCATCTCGCAAAGGAACTAAGCAGGAATATGTATTGGGGAAAAGCAAGGCAAYATAAGGAATTCTTTGGAGACATAATGTGTTGTATTAATCTGCTCTGTGAACACTTCTATCTGATCTAGCCAGCCTGAGATGCTGGGATAATGGCATATATGCTGYGTGGGATCTGCTGCACCTGCACAGCAGAAGAAGGAAATTCCTATTAAGGGAGGCTGGGCAGAGAACAAGGTGATTTGGCTGATGCTACTAATAGTACTGTCTCACCAAATAGTGTTGTTGCTGTTTCTCATAATAGCGCGCCATTTAAAAACTGCTCAGAAACAGTGTCCTGAACACCTCCTCGGTGACACTGGACCCTGCCACACTAGCAGCACTCATAATGACTGGCTAAGCAATAGCACTCCTTTCCAAATGCTTGCCCTTGTTTCATAGCGGCAGACATGGTGCTCATGAGCCTTTTAAGGTGCCCTTTGTGTCTCTCCCATGTTGTTTGTTGCTGTTGCCTCTCCTCTCACGTGCTATCCTCACCACTGCCTGAAACACATTTCAGTCTTGATTTTCATTCTGTTATAATGTCTCTTGCCACTTTGACAGCCAAAAGATGGTTTATTATTGGCCTAACTTGGAAGTCGGAGATTGCAGCAAATGCCTTAGCTGGAGTAGAACTGACCTTAACAGGATGATGGCCATGTTCAAGGGCAGCTTGCTCATTCGGGCAGTGATTGGGAATTGACTGGAGGAGTCAAAGAACCATTCAGAGCTCTGCTTAAGCTGTTCAAAGCTGTATCACGGAGTGTAATAGTCTTTGATTGTCCATTGACTTGGGAAATTTAATGGATTTTCTCATTCCATTGTGTTCACAGAGTAGTACAGGGTGGACCCCATCTGACAGTAGATAAGATTCACCTCAAGTTATATTTCAGAAAGATATGATCATATTGTGCGAGCAATGTGAGCTTCCCCAAAACTATATAAAAACAATTAATATACTGAGAGGATGTTCTTGAGTCTGTGAATGAGAATTAGCTAGTTAAGTGTTACTCTATGCTTATAACGTTTGTGTAGAGTACAGCTGTTACTCACCTGAACCTATGCTAGAGAGAGAATGAAAGGTTCTAGAAATTTTGATACATGATTTAGAGCAGAATATGAACAAGGAGACACTAACTGGTGTAAATTTAGCTCAAAACTTCAATCCACCAAAACACAAAATTCACTAAATTGCTATACAGATCTTCAGGCATCACAGGTCATAGGAGTTTCGTTAAAAAGCCATCCCAAGAGACCAGAATTTTCTTGAAAGTATGCATACTACTGCCATGATCTGCATATAAGATATCATCCTTCTCTTGCTTACTTCCAACTGAGATTAGATCTAAATCATATTCTGCTACTTCTTTCTCCTGAAATTTATATTTATATTTAACCAGGCATTTTTTGATCAAACCTAACACCTGAGGACCAGCATACCTGACAAACACATATAAATAAATTTAATTCAAACACAAAAGTGAATGGTGATATCAGTGCCTTTTTTATATACCTAAGGTTTAACTAATGCTCTAAGAAAGCAAAGTTATCAAGAGGAGAGTCCCATCCATTTGGTAGCTGATCAATCAGAATACATAGCTGCCCCTTTCTGTTGAAAGTGTATCACAGTTTTGCTAAAAATTGAGTCACAGCGACAGAGAAAAGGGAAAAAAGGTTTCTTAAGGAACCTTCACATGTGATGTTCCTTCACATGTGTTCGAAATCGGAGCTAAAAAGGCTTTCCTTCCAGGCTTTGGTAAATTGTCTCCAGAGAGGGAGGAGATCATTTGAGTCATCCCGTTCCCTAGCACTTCTTTATTATCTACCTCTAAATATTAACTTTTGGATATCCATTATAGATATATGCTAATTCTCTATGACATCSAAAAGAATTGAACTGTCTAATTCAAAGTTCTAGCTTCCTGCCAGAAGCCAAGAACATAAACATTAGGTAAATCTGGGCCTTCTTTCATATTTTCATATTTCATATATGATTGTACAGTGCAATATCATACATCATTGTTCATACTTTAATATACATAGAATAATATTAAAATATGACCTCCTTTTCCTACTCCTGTGCCTACACTTTACTTCTTAGTATGCTTTCCATAGATATTAAAATTGAATTATTAAAATTATTATAATATTTTACATATATATTTAAGAATTAAAAACTCATTGAAGTACTTGTAAGTACTTCTGGAGAAGAAGCCTACAGATGACTAATGTGGACAAATCTTTCAAGAATTACTTATTAGAAATAAAATATTTCATAGTAGGAAGAATTCTGGRAAAAAAAATGTTAGTACATGAAAAGGCACTGATTACTTGCTCTAGCTAATCCTGTGGATTAGTTAATTACTTTTGTCATGACATGAGGTGATAAAATAGCCCCGGAGAACTCACACTCAGAAAGCAAGGATAGTAGCTTGATAGAACTCAAACTTAGAGTGCAAAGATAGCTGCTGATGCCAGCTAAGTTATTTCCACCTCGTACCAGCATCAAAAAGAAAAACAGGCTTTTATAAAAGATTTATCAAAGCTGAAAGATAAACAAACAAAAAACTTCAATTCGTGGGAATACTAAAAAGTCTATATGAGGAGGAATTCCAGATGGAGTTGTAATCAATATGCTAACTTACAGATGAATGATTCACTGAAGGAAGAGAGAAATACCGGCAAATTCCACTCCACTACAGTGTAATTCTGTCAAAATGCCCAATGTAGGCTTCGTTTGCAAAGACAAGATCGGAAGTTTTATAAAGCTACAGTTTCGTATCTGGAGTTTTCTGTCAGTTTTCCAGACACAGGTATCAGATCTCTCACAACTGAATACCTACTGTTACCAAGAGCATCAAAAGCTATAACTTCTTGCTAGAAAATAAAAAGCAAACAAAACAAGTGCCTTCATACAAAGTCTTTCCCAGTTCTTACTTTTCAATTGGTGTCTGAGTCCAGCTGCAGCAGCTGCTGTTCAAGGTATTTCTCACACAGGACAAGTGATTTTAGAAATGAGTGGTAATAACAGGTTTGTGTAATAACCCACAAACAAGTAATGTGTGCAGGAGTCGGGGACAAATTTTCATAATAATCACCACAAAATTATTGCTTAAGGTGGGTGAATCTTTTCTAGATATTATCAAATTATCTGTAAGAAATTAACTAGTTTTTAAAGGCAGAATTACAATTAGTAATACAAGATAATGCTTAATACATCAATCCAAGAAGCTAAAAGCCCCAGCTGTGGTCTTTTCAGTAGATGCCAAAAAGTTATTCAACAGTATCAAATGACATTATCTGTTTCCAGTATTTGAAAGAATTGGACTTGATCCTAACTTTATTCAGAGAGCAGAGATTTCATTTTGGATACAAACTTATTCCTACAATGTAAGGCTATTTGCATTTATAGCAGTATTTAAATGGTCAGTAATAACAACAGTTATGATTGTACCTCATTTTTTACATATCTAGCCTTTTAAACTGACACTGATGTTCTGGATCGTATTGGCCTACTTTGCCACCATCACTTTTTAATCTGATACAAGTTAGTACATTACCCACAGGCATGTGCAGGGGGCTGTCAAACTTTAATAGTATGATAATATYCAGATAGGTACTGGCTAGGGAAGGGATTTGAAAAATGTACTTGAAAGGAATTGTATTTTGGCAAGTCTTCCTGACATGCCAAATTGTCTTGATGAGCAATGCTATTGTACAGACAAAATTCTGCCCGTCTCCACCTCCAGAGGGATGATACCTACATAAGGAACCTTGATCTTCTTTAAATTCCCTACCTAGTTAAGAAGAACACTCAAATATTTAGATGCTAATTTTACCATGAGTCATTCAGTTCAGTAATCAACAACAAATCATGAAGTCATGAAATAGGCACCGAAATGATAAAAGTTTATGGTCACTGACAAAGATTCCGAAAAAGTTAGGAATATGCAATGAACTTTAACACACATAAGATTGGACTAAATATATGTTTTCAGCACAATATGCATAGCATTAATGTTAATGTGAGTTATACTACTAATGCCATGAGAACTGTGCTGAAGGGCCATCTTATAATAGTCATGAATTGTTCATTAACTTGTGATAGGTAAATCTTCAGAAATATTTTACCTTGTGTTCATAAAAATTCATGTCTTATAATGAGAGTTTATGAACATCTATAAATTTACCTTGAAAAACAGCACAGTTCATGAAAATTTAATTAACTATTCTTCTAAATGGTCCTTTTGAATACAGAGTTCAGTTCTGGTCACCTCATGGTAAGAAAAAAATAATAATAAAACATAACAGAAATAGAAGTGTCTCAAAGGGGAAAGTAAGAATATTGGAGACTCCCTATAAGGAAAAATCATAACAAGATTGTGATAGCTTAGATGAGAAGGGTGAAAAAAGAAGCAATAGAGACAAAATGTGGAAAATAATAACTACAGAGAACTCATAGATGTCCAAATATTTGAGAACCAGGAAAAAAAAAAAAGAAATTTTTGAGATTGCTCTTAACCAGTAAAAAGAAGTATTGGTGGTGCACTGCAATTAGCAATAATAATGTATTATCAAGAAAACATACAGCTTCCCAGAGGACTTTTTTAGATGAACAGGAATAGAATCTGCAATTACACTTGTGCTTCATGATACAAGATGCTGCTTCTTAAATATATAATGTGATCCAGCTCACCATGAAATTTAATCTCCTTTCCATTTTTCATCTTACGTTATTGCATACTTGGGTATTTTATAAGAGTTAATAGGTTTCACTGAGATGTAATCAAGAATATTGGCAGTGATGGAATATTGAACATACCTTAATCCAGTATGGCAGCTCTGATCTACATGATTGAAAAAATCTCCAGAACTTCAATGGGTATATAACATTATTATACAATCTATATACCTGCTGCCCCTTAGGGCAGGATAAAGCCACTGTTCAGCACATCTAACATATATACATATATATATATATATATAAAAATAAAGAGGCAGAGTGATGGGTTTTGCTAAGAAAAGCAGAGCAGTACCTAATTTATCAGAAGGGCATCACTTGTACTGATAGCTTGAAAAGTGTCATGGTGTATTAATTGTTACTGCTTTTCTTCAAGAAACGGAGATCCTTTGAGAGACTGAGGGATCATTGCAGAACTGTTCCAGAGGGAATGGCTGCAAGTGACCTTGGCTAGAGTCCAAGTTTACACGCATATAGAATAAAATGCAAAGGTCATTGAGATCAGGGTAAATATCATAAATACTCATACTCAGCCATAGTAAGTCATTCCCTTCAAGCAATAAACTAAAGCAAGCTAAGGTACCAAATGTGACGACTAGCTCACATTTACACAGTTACTTAAAAAGACAACTGTAAGTTCCCCTAAATAAGTGGATCTTTATGACAATTAACCTTATAATCAATGGAGTGAAGTCATTCTTATGTACTGAATTCAGGTTATAATTCAAGTTCTTATAACCTGAATCCCTGCCATAAAAGGTGAGCATGCTGCCAGCTTCTATTGCTCATAAGCTTTATAGAGGAAAGAGTGGGAAGTGGAAAAAGAAAATAACATAAAATAATCAGAAATAACTGTGTGTATAGCACAGCACTTCAGAAATACAGTTGCTTAAAAGGCAGCAGCCCCTGATCTCAGTCAAATGTCTGTGTGCTCTGGATAGAGGGGGTCGTGCAGCTACTTTGCCTAAATAAAGACAGAAGAGAAACCTGAGAGAAAATAAGAATTACAGAAAATCTTTTATACTCTGTACTATTGCTTTTTACTTCTTTTGAAGCACAGATTATGGGCACATATGTAGTCTTTTTTTGACTTCATAAAATACGTTCTTTCATGGTTCTGAAATACCATTAAAATAAAGTTGCTGTAGATAAACCTATTCAGTGATAATGAACTGTAAATATGAATTACAATTATAATCCAACAAAATGGATAGCTTGCTGGTTCTACAAGCTTGACAACTTATTGATGTTCAGAAATTTCTGTATTCCTATTTATGGCCCCTTGTGGTTCCCTTTCACACCTATAGCTCTTTAGCAGCACATGAGAAGGTAGCACAGTTGTATTGGTATGGTAAAAATACTTCAACAACCATAATGAAGCTAGGGAGGAAATCTGGAATGCTCATCGGTGATTTATGCATCAGCAAAATACACAATAAACAACATCCTGTTTTATTTCAAATGAATTAACATAGCACATATCACACTTTCTGGAGAGCACGTGCCAATTCTTGTCTCAGTTTTCACTCACAAAATACCTAGCCCCTTGTGGCTGGCTCACCCAGCTTTCTCAAAGATTCCCCTGGGAAAGTTCCCACAGATGCAGCAGGTGGGAGCTGAACCAGAGCCAGAGGTCCTGTACTGCAGCCTCACAGTCACTATTTAAATTCTTGGTTGTTCTCATGCAGATACTTATAATCTTGATGATCTTGAAGGCCTTTTCCAACCATAATGGTTCTATGATTAATCATGGGCATCTACCTTCAGGGAGCCCCTCTTCTGGGCTATGTCCAGAACACAATAAATCCCTGTAAGCTGGCTCAGGGCAGGGACTGTCATCCTCACTCATGCCGCCAGCGGGGAGCTCTGAAGGACAAGGTGCCCATCATCTACCTCCCTGAGCCGCCCTGAGGTGCAAGGAGGACGGGCACCTCTGCGCTGGGTGCTGAAGGTATGCTGCAGTAAGGTAAGGGAGGGAATGTGCAGTTTCTAGGAACTCTGCCCCTCCTTGCATGTTCTTCATTAGCACTATAGTAATTTGCAAAGGTTCAGATACCACAGAACACTTTTGGTAAAACATTGAGATAAAGGTACTTCATCATTCAGAGGTGTCTTCTCCTCACATTCCTAAGTATTTTTTTCATTATCAACCACTGCACAGTCACTTAAGAGAGTGATGAACAAAATTTTTTTTTTAAAAAAAAAGAAAGAAAAAGGAATGTTTTTAGCTGGAAATGTTATGATAACCTTGAGGATCAAATAAAGATATCTGGCAGTACAGAGCAGACAGACAAAACTTAAATCTGATACATTCTGGAATGTTTACAGTTGATAGTGGCAAGAAAGACTCTTCTGTTCTTTTCTTGTGTACATAAATCTGAATTCTGCTGATATAAAATTCATATTTTTTTTGCCCACTCCGCATCTATGTCTGTAACACAAACCACCAATATTCTGATCATTAGACTTAATAGATCTAAATACATCTAAATCTAGGCAAATAGATTAAGCCAGGAATTTCCTCAAGACAGCACTATCTTCTCATTTCTAAAAGTTAAAATAAATGTTGAAATCATGATAATTTCTACAGACTAAGTGAATGAGAAAAGGGAGAAATGTGATGGCTTGATTTATAAAATAAGATGTTTCGCAAATAAAAAGGTTAATGAAAGTAACAATTTTCAGAGCTTACAAAATGTTTCTTTTTTTCAATAAACTTTAATTTACTAAATTAAAATTTGAAGAATAGGTTCATAATTGGAAAAACAGAATATTTAAACAATTTTATGTCAAAAAAATTTTTAAATAATATATTCATTATAAAAATGCCAACCTGGAATTATTATGATTTCAGTGATTTGTTTTCAATTAATGAAATCAAGTCTTCTCGTCTTCAGATAGTTCTAGATTTTTTGTTTTCCTAAACAGCCTGAAGTAAATGTAATACTCTTTTTTCTCAACACCTCTCTCTTTGCATTTTTTGAATCTCTTTGTCAGTGATTTTAAGATCTAAATCTAGTTTATTCTCTTGTGACTAATGTTCAGATGTATAACCATCTTGTTATTTGTCTGTGTAGGCAGATGGGGCTTTGCTTTCCTTTGTTTGTTTACCTGAGGAACAGATATTTTTATTCTAAAAATAAATTTGTAAAACTGGTGCCTAAAGTACTCCAAGGCTTCTTCTTTCATTCAGTAATATCTTTCTCTCCCAAAAATGTAAAATAAGAGGAGATATTCTACTGAAATTGAAACGCGGAGTCATTTTTCCATTTTGTCTCAATACTTTTCATAGTCTTGCCAATTTTCATTTTTTTTTCCTAAAGAGGTATGATTTTGCATTTTCACTTAACTGATACTAATAAGGTTGATTGGTAATAACTGCAAATAATACCAAACACAACAATGTGTACTATTTTCACTAAATTAATTTTATACTAACACATATGAAATTTCCAGGAATAAGCCAACATTTTTATTAAGTTTGATCAAGCAAACTACTCGGTAACTATTCTTGTAGAGTTTTCTCAAGTCCTTTTTATTTATTTCTGTTTCTCCACTTTGATTAGCATTTATATGTTTGCCAATCAACTAAGTTCTGTCATGCTCTACCAACAGGAGTGTCCTATTCAACACATAGCTGGAATTGTGTTTTTGCATTCCAGCTGCACATTCAGACTCTCATCTTTTCTCTCTCATTTGCATGTCTTAGCACTGTGTAGACTACATTCCTTCCAGCCTTAGTCGCCTTATTGCCTTGTAACTCCCAAATACTCTTATATGCAATATGTAAAATATCTGTAACAGTCATGATTTATTACTTATGTTCAAAAATAAACTGAGTTTGCTCAGTACTAATATTTTCAGCTATTAAAGCATTATATGAAAAAAAAAATCCTCTACAGCTGTTACATTACTACCATGAAAATAGTACTTTTATGTAGGGACTAGTGTCCTCCTTGTTATTTTGTCAATGATATCAAGAAAAGGAGATGCAGGATCCATTGCACTATCATCCTCTACCTTTGCTTTCATAGTTATGCTGGTTATGTTATTTCATCTTGTTATTCTATGCTTTTTATAGTGGAAGTAATTTTTTAATGTGACTGTCTTCGAATGCTATGATAATAGTAGACAAAAAAAGCTGTTGGCTGCTATTACAAATGCATGGCAGTATTAGCCTACTGGAACTATTTTGGAATCAAACACCGTAAACTGAGAAGATGGAGTTTGGTGGCAGCTTCTGTCTCAGAAATAAGCATTAAGTCTATAACGGAGGGGGCAAAGCAGTTTTTCTTGAACCCACATAAAAAATATGATGAATTAATAAAAATCTGCCTGTTCCGTGAATGTGTTAGCAAAATACACACACAGCATATGTTTGCCTCTAACAATGAGCCAGTGCAATTGCTGTTGATCAATAATCTAAAATTGTTCTACTTAAATTAAAGACAGGAAGCTGTAATCAATAAGAAGCTTTCGAGTATTAATTGACAATATATCATTAAACATGTAATCTGCCCAGGAAAAATAGTAATGGTTGCAATTTCCTGGGGTGGGAGGTGGGGTTATTTCTTCTTTTTTCCTTTTCTTTCCTTTTTTCTTTTCTTTTTTCTTTTCTTTTCTTTTCTTTTCTTTTCTTTTCTTTTCTTTTCTTTTCTTTTCTTTTCTTTTCTTTTCTTTCTCTGGAACAAAATAAGATCAGTAAAATCTGTTAATTTGGGGGGAAAAAATGCTTATCTGTGCTAATTCAACAACCTGCAAAAAGCCAAATACTTTATAACTCTTGTGGAAAAAAACCCACTACTTTTCTCTTAGTATTTTTTAACGAACTTTCCTGTGTTTCTATACATGCACACACACACTTTTTATCACTGATCAGGCATCCATCATGCATTCAGATAGAAATAATAGAGAAACATGCTATATATTTCTTACATGAGGAAGGGAAAAGAAATCAGAACATTTGAGCATATTAGGACTTAACTCTGTTGAACAAGCCTTTAAACATGCACTTTAATCACACTTCACTAAGATGTAAATATTAGTTTAAAATTTAAGACATGAATAGGGGGAGGAAATAAAGAAGCTCATCTATTAGTTGCCACAAAGCCTATGTGTTGAGTCTTGGCATCATAACATGATTTTGGATTCTAAAACAGGATCATAGTGTATCTCAGAGTAGGATTAAACTAAGAACAAAACCCTTAAGAGACCATTAGAGGCCTACAAGTCAGCTAAAGCAAGTTGATAAAAAGTATCTCTAAAGCCTTGTTCTTCTCTGAAGCTTAGAGTCTTTGTTAGGACGTTTGGGTATCCTGTCTACACAGGATCTGGAGCCAGGAAGCTTTTCTCAGGCACAGAGAGATATTTTTTTTCTTTGAAAAGTTCAGCACTTTTTTCCTTAGAAAGTCTAGTACCTAAAAGATGATGCCATGTTTTGAGGGAAGGTTGACCTTGCCAGTGTCCACTGGGTTTTTCCAGTGCAAGGAAACTGCCCCTCAAACAGATTGGAAGTTATTCTGCCCAGGGCCTAGACTGAGGTGGGCACTGCAATGCAGCTCTGTTCAAGGCTGCGAGTAGATCACCTACCACAGGAGGTCCCAGACATCTTCAGACTTGGGCAGGAGATGAATGGAAAAGTCTTCTGAGCAGTTCTGACTTCCTTTAGGCACCTGAGGCCTTTGTTGAGCTTTGAGTACTTTATAAGGCACCCCAACCAACCAAACAGGTTTCAAGTTGATCAGAAAAATGAAAAGCAATTAAACCTAAACTTCAAATAATTGGCTCATTAGGGCAGGATACAAGTGACATCCCTCAAACTGGCCTGTCGTAATCACCACATACTCCCCTCAGGGCTCACATTTGCACACTTTCCCATTCTGTGCATGCAGAAGCATAGCTTCAACCCTAGAATCACATTTTCCTAAGTGAATCCTTACAGTTAAGCCTGTAATAAAGATATGGATGTTACATCTTTGTTGAATTTTTTTATTTTTTTTAGGCTACAACATGTTGAAAATTCAGCATCAACACACACACACACACACACAAGTTCCCACATCCTTGCCCAAATAGGCTTGGAATTTAAATGAAGGTGGAATTTAAATAAAGGTGGAGATTTCAGAGGTACTTTCCCTCCTTTTCATAGGTACTATGAAGGAAGCTTTTCTTCAGAACGTATGAAGGAAGCTTTTCCTTAGAGCAGACGGTACCAACAACAACTGCAAGTTCAAGTGATAATTCAGATCCATGTGGAGGGTATTAAGACCTAGTTTCTGCTGAACATTGCAAAACCAAGACCCAGTGTCTAACTCATTGATTTCAATTCTATGAAAAAAAACAAACRAACAAACAAAAATCTCTATAGATTTCTAGGAGGTCATTTGGCTTTATAGTATTTAAATACATTTGAAAATCTACATTCCTAGTACAAACCTCAGAAATCTATTTGCCTGTCTGCTAATGAGTTAAGCATGGATTCTTTAATTAATCATATTCAATACATTGCGAGCATCTTTAGGCACCTGAATGTCTTTAAAAGCCCAGGCCAAAAATCATTTTAGAAACTTGGACTTAATTTCAAAGTCATAGAGATTTTTCAAACTATGCTTGGTAAACTTGTCCTTAGGTCCCTCATTTTTGTTAAACCAGTGATGTTTGTTGATTGAATAATGAATGCTCAAAGATTGGAACAGGCTGCCCAGAGAGGTGGTGGAGTCTCCCTCTCTGGAGATCTTCCAAACCCGCCTGGTCATCACCCTGTGCCACATGATCTAGGAGACCCTGCGTGTGCAGGGGGGTTGGACTAGATGACCTCTAGAGGTCCCTTCCAACCCTAGCCAATCTATGATTCTATGATTAAAAAAAACCTTGCCAGCCTGATTGCCAGGTGAATATCTCTAAGCATAATGCTGTGAATGCTTTTTTTTTTTAAAAAAAAAAGAGGTAATATGCTTTGAGGTCCGTTTTATTACAATATTAACAAAATTAATTTGATCAGGTTTAAAATTACTTTTAACTTTTTAAACCAATGAGACATATGAGATTAGGACTAATTCCTCATATTTATTTTTGTGGTGTCCATCACAGCTTGAGCTCTGCTGTGACTTGAATGCTATGTTAAATAACAATGAAGATCATATTAATGATAATACTAATAAAATTGTTAATGGTGTTTTAGATCTGTGTGGGTTAAAATAGTCTTGCTCTCATACTAAAATATTCTAAATTAGTAACTCCTAAAAAAATCCAGTGGTCTTGGGTCTTTCATATATAAATACTACATTTTTAAATAAAAATCTGATTTTTTTTTCCAAAGATTTCTCATATTTCTTCTTGTGGCTTATCAGCTGAAAACTTTTTAAGAAGCTATAGCCTGTTCAACTGAAAATATATCCTTATTTTTATCAGTAATCCAATTATTTCACACTTCTAGTGAAGCCTACAAAATTTCAAACATCAGTGTAATCTCTGACCAGTCTCTTCAGTCTAACCCTCTCGTACTATATCATAATGGACAAGTTAATTTGATTTCAGGAGACATGGTCCCAARACTATTTGACAGTTCTTAATCTTTTACAGGACCCTACCTTTTAGATGAACCTGGCATTTTCTCAAAACATTTCTTAGAACACTACACTATCAGTTTGCTGCTGTGTAAATACAGGTTCCCCTTCACCTAGATAACCATATGCAGTTTTGATATATTCAAAATGCACAGGTAGAGTCGTCCTGGAAAAGCTGCATTTACCAGACAGGAAAGTTGGAAGACATAGAGCAACCTGTGCTGGAGTTGTAACTGACCTGTAAATTAAGGGTGTTCTTTTTGCAAAATGTTAAGACCTGGGGCAGATTTACAGAAGTATAAGCAGAATGTTCGGGGTAGTGAAAGACTGGGATTCATCAAAACCAGCTAGTAAGAGCCCACATTAGAACAAAAAAGGTAATTATTCAGTAGTAAGACTAGTCAGACTCCTTGCTAAAGTCAGAAGCAACTTGTATGCTTCATTTTAACCTTAGCATCTGCTTGTGTCTGTTGCTGGGGTGTACTGAATTAGCTAGACACTTGATGTGGCCTTGCAGATTCATCCCTTCTTGTCAGCTCTGCAGTCTCTCTCTGCACTGACACAGGGAACAAAACTGGACAGGGTACTCTGAAAAGCTGCATAGCCACAACGCTTATCTCATGGGTTAATGGCCTGAGAAAATGTGGTCAAATCCCTTCATTAGGCGGGACCTGAACTTTCTGTATAATCTCACTGATGCTAGTTTAACAAAGAGGCGTTATGACTATTTTTTTCTTTCCTTTCTGGCCTTTCCTCTTCCCAGAACTCTAATGATACAAACATATCAAATCATTAACCCACAGCTGCCCATTCGCAAAGTGGCACAGATGACTCATCCCTGAGTCCTTAAGTACTTAMAACTATCCATCCATAATGATTAGTTATTTGTGGTAATAGTAACAGAAGGCATTGGTATAGCACTTTAAAAATATTTTTCCAATTATTCATTTATCTGTTTTTTTTTTTCCACTCACACATCCACCCCCTCACAAATTCACTGTCTCACACCAGCATAATTTTTCCAAAACAAGACGCATTTGGAATGCATTTGGTTTCTTTGATAACATCATTCTTTTTCTTTCTCTGGGTTCTTCCACTTTGTATGCCAGGAGAATAGAAAAAAAAAAAAAAAACAGGAAATCATAATCAATGCCTTTAATGATGCGCTGTGGCAATAACGATACTTAAACTCCTGTATACTTCAGATAATAAATATTCCCCTGTATAGTGACCTTTTCATACAGAAAGTCAATCAGAAATATTTTTGTTTCAAAATCTACACATTTGAAATATTTGTTTTTCCTTCTGGTTGGGTAATAACCCAAAGTTTTTAAAAGTAGAGTAGCTCAGTTTTGAAATATTTGATTTTAAAGATGACAAAGTAACTTTTGGGGGCTGAAGAAAACTCACTGACCCCTGATTGCTCTTTTACTCTCAGATAGCTTAGATCAAAATGAGCATCTCCAGTCAACCACACTGATGGCTTTACAGTCTTAATTATGACCATGGATTGGTAGTAGTAGTGAATCACTATCTTTTTTTTCCAGAAACAAGCCAAGATTGAGTTTCATGTAAGTTTTACTTGTTATAAAGCATTAGATTCAAAAATTACACACTTGATTGTATATACTGCGGTAGCCGGCCCCAAACCCACAAACCCGCTACCCGACCGTTACCTGCTCAGCCAAAGCTAGGAGACTCGGGGCCCAAGCTACCACAATCGATCCGCCGGAAAATCCCAGGGAAACTCCAACAGCTGGAGGGTCACAGCAGGAGGGTCGGAGGGAGATGGGGTGAGGGAGACACAACAGGGAAGATCGAAGGGGGAGCTTCTGCACACTCACGCCTTGCACTCACACAGCGCTCACACAGAGACACCAAACGAGACGACGGGTGGTCATACAACAGAAGCCGTTTATTAACAGAGAACACAACATTTATAACATTACAGAAAATTGTGGGGAAAATGATTGGTCTGGGCGGGGGCAAACAGGAGAAATCCATTGGGCAAAGGATTTTCCCAGGGTCAGAATTGGACAGAGGRGCGTGACAGACAACAAMAGGTGTGGAAGGAGGGGAGGGSGTGAGAGGTTYGAGAACCTTCTCAAATCTCAGTCAATAACTCTGACAATCCAGAACGTTCCATAATCAGGGAAACACAATCAGCCAATCAGGGACGAGGTTTCCCACGGGGGAAATAACCTGGGGAAAGGATTGGGCCCTGCCTTGAGCATTACGGGGCGTATGCCGCCTGCAACAATATACCAGCTGAGACTTATCCTTCCTTTTACTATTGCTCTTTTTGTTAATGTTTGGCCTTGCTTATAGAGTGGTACCACAAATGGTCAACAGGTTGGAACACTGTGGACTGGACTGGGGAAAAGCTGAAGGGCTGCAACTGGCTCATCATTGATYCCAATGCATCACAGCTGTGCAGAAATACCTGTTTATGCATGGGAGTAACAGCTGATAATTCTGTCTTTATTGATTGTGGACTGAACTTACGYGAATAACTTAAAAAGGACACAGAGCTTTGACATCTAAAGCTCTATGAAATGGATCCTATCACCCTAAACTATCCTAATGAGACAAGTCTAGCTTGCACATGGCCAACATCATATCTGTGTTAGGCAAATCAATCAGCCATGCCCCCCACCTCTATGCAGGTAGCAAATTCTATCAATATTCATCAAAGATATCTTAGGTTTAAGCAGGTGACTGTGTCTCATTAATGGCAATGCCTTACTGGCATGTTAATATTCTCTGTTGAATCAGAAATGCATCTATTGTAGAAGCCCTAGATTGATTAACATTCCTGATGAGCAATAACTATTTMTGTGATGTCATTATCACAAATAAGTGAAATGAAATAAGGTAAGATTAAAATACTAGCAGCATTACCTCTCTTCAGATTTTTTTTAACAAAAAAAGTCACTTAAGAGTCAATACACCTTAGAAAACAAAAGTTAAATTGTCATTATCCTACGATGATTCATAGATTCTAAGCTGTTAGTAATATCCTGGGGTTTTTTTATTTAAATGGAGTATCTGATGATAATGCCATGTATTACACTGTATAAAAAAAAAATCCAAAACAAAAATCAGATTGATGTGATTCGTATTACAGCAGTCAAGAAAGATTGGCAAATATGATCACAGCATTTCTTGGAGATTTGGAATACATTTYCCTGATTATGAAGGGGATAGTTTGTAGAATATTGAGCCAGATTGAGGATAAGTCAATAATGACGTGGCAAGCGAGAGAYTGCATCCTCCTAGTTCAGGTGCTCCTCTATGCAGAGTGTTTCTAGCACCGATTCTGAACAGCCTCAGGGCTTTCAGTTCATGCTAGCTGGTAATAGTAGAATCCTGAACGCAGAGCCAAGAACAGATGCAGAGCGAGAATACTCAGCCTTACTCCTATTATGCTCAGAGATTGTTATGTTAATAGACAGTGATTTGGGCAATTTACTGTGAGCTATTTAAAGTTATGTTTCTGCTCTGAAAGACCTGTCTAGACAGTGTCTAAAGCAGAGATGCAGAAGCTCCTCCAAAGGCAATTCGTCCCCCTGATCTTAAGGTACGTTCATGGTGGATATCAGTGTGCTAGATTGAGGTCTTTCATGCCAAAATGCCTCCAGCCCTAGTTGTTTAAACTATTCACCTGGGCTAAAGTGCTTGCCTAGTACAAAACTTGCTGACCTCTTACAGCACTCTCCTGGGCGAGTTGTAATCGGGTATTGCTACAGTATAGAGGAAAAAAATACAGCATTAGCAAATCAACACCTGAGAGTAATGGAGCTGCTCCTGGGTGAGAAGGAGAGCCCCAGCAGCATTCAATGGGAATGGGAACTTGCTTCTATGCTTCACATCTTTCTCCATGGCAGTGTTAGAGAAAGGGATGGAAGGTGGTTTCCCAAGGTCCCCTTGGGGCACAAAGCAGGCACCAGGTATCCACAGGGCAGGGAAACAGCCGGGGTGTGCAAAGCATGTTCCAGACCGTGTCTCAGGAAGACAGGGAGTCAAGGCAGATATGTCTCATCCAAGCAGCTTTGACCTCCRTGTTCCTGCAGAGGCAGCAGCGCTTGCCTAAAGACACTACCCTAGGTCAGCCTGAGTGCAAACGTCAGGCAGGATGGTATTCCCTTTCTCCCCACGAAGCMGCTTTGGGTTTTCACTCATCTTTASGTACCTGACTGCTTGGCCTAGGCTRGACACACATCTTGGGCAACCGTGCTTTACCAAAAAGGATCCTGCCCTAACAGCTGAGAAAGGCTTTAGGTAGTGCTTCTCCTGGCCAAAACTCTCATCTTTAAAGTGGGCTGATGAAACTATCTCAATGGCCAGACTGAGCTGGCRTTTGATCTACAGCAGACCTGTATACTCAATTCCCATTTTCTTTACGCACTGGAAAACATATGCAAAAATGTCTTTAGAAGAAGTTTGAGGTTTTGGTACAAGAAGGCTATCTTACTAAGCAGAACATTTTGTACAGCCTTCATAATGCTAATAAAGTGCTGCCTTAAGTCCAATAAGCAGTGGATTTATTGAAAGTGACTTGTGCAGTCAATATCTAGAATGAAACAGCTAGTTTCATCTTGTCCAATTTTTACATTACTCTTCATTTTCCCAGGAAACTACAAAGCCGAAACACTTGCAGTAAAACACTTCCTTGTAAAATGATCTGTTTTATCTGTCACCGAGAAGGAACACATTTTCACTGCTTTAGCATCAGAATATGCATCCTTCATTTTATTTTAATTCAACCGCTGGAGCCCTAATGATCAGAGCTGTTTTGGAAGGTGCCATCAATTACAACAGCGATCTCATTCACGAGTGAAGGATGAACCCTTTTCTATGTTATTTAGAGATCAGTGACGGTTCCCAGACCTCTCTTCTGTATACAAATAATACCATATCTCTCACGTGCCACTTGCATTTTTCCAACGGCTGCAGTTTTATGACTTTTTGCAGACCTTGGTTATAATAACTCAATATTTTTGATGCCAGCAGCCCCAGGACAATTGCAATCCAATCATTCTGCTTTCATCTACCTTGATTAATTCAATTGTTCACAATCCCTGGCTTYTCGAAGGAAATTCTGCAGAATATAGATTGGATCTAAAACAGTTGATTTTCCTCCACGAAGGAGGTGCAGCACATTATAGATTGAAACAAACTATGGCAGAAACAATATTTATTTTGCATCTTATCAACAGTTTTGGTACTATTCATCAAAACAATTGGACTGCCCTTGGGTATTTTTCATAAGCTTATCTTGGGCACATGGGCTTTAGTCATTGGTAGTTAAATATGTTGTGCAGAGAAGGACCAAGCCATCAGCAACACAAAGCAGAGAAGAGAGAGGGGCTGTCCCACACAAGACAGATATTTTCAGAACTAACCTTTGGAAGCTGGGCTTTTCTGTTAAGTCTTCAGCTTCATATTTTACAGCTGGAGAATGTCAGATACCTCAGAATGGGAGCTGAAACAGCCAGGATGAGGAGCAAATGATGTGTTAAATACCAAAGGGGAAAGCCTGGGGCAGAATGTGTGAGATCCTGCATTTTGGGTGGTGATGGAAGAAAGGGACATCTCCAGACCCAGGGATCTGCAGCATGTCTCCTTCTGTCCCCTCCCCATTGATACTCATCTTTGATCTCTTTTAAATAATGATGATGATGATGATGATGATAATGGAAATAAAAAAATCTGTCACAGAAGCAGGATGTGCTATTACCCCCCCCTAGTGGTAATGTGACTAGCTCAAAACCTTCCTTCCATTGAAGGGATTATGGTAAAATATCAGACTCTAAAGGTTGACTTCTACTTTTCCTGAAGCAGTTCTGCTCTTTGGAAAAAAAAATATTTTCGAGATTCCTCGGGCATCTGGTTTAATTCGACATAAATTATTTTTGTTTTCACTAGCTCTGGTAATCTCTAAGCTGTTCTTTGTACAGAAGTTGTTGTAGGTCATTTAAGGGAGAAGACCATGTAGCTTTCTGGAGCAGAGATCACAGCTACATCATAGAATCATAACCCTTGCTGTTACTGTTTAATAAATGTATTTTAGATCCTAAATTCTTGTGTGTCCTGCATTCTGCAGCATCTCAAGAGACTAAATGAGCCTTGTGAAATGCAATAAATAAAGAATTTTAGAAATACTAATATCTTCCCATTAAGGAACATGTGACTAAGCRCAAAGGATCTGTAATAGCGGTACTGCTTAAAGAAGAGTCCTTGAAGAATTATATTCACTAGAAATATCTCCCTAAGAGTAGTACCGGTCATATAAAGTCATGGGCAATGCAAATTTATATGTTACTAAAAGAAAGCTCCTTTTTTTGTCACCATATAAACCCACATATTTCAAACATACTAAACCAGTCAAAAATGTTTTCTATAACTAATTTAGTGTTAAACAATTAAAATTATTTTACRGATCGTCTATTCCATTCCTTTTCCTCGCTGTCTCACTGCAGATTTAAAAGCTGCATGTGGCAGAGCTGATATAAGGCAGTTCAGAAATCAATTCAGAAAGTGCTATTATTGCTATTTTTCATACATATTTGGACTGTTCTTGTGATAACATCCAAGATGTCTCATCTTTTCATTGTGTTTTCTTATCACAATGTATGTCCAAATGTTAGGGGAACTTTGCAAGATTAGGAGTGATTGTGTGAGAATTGAGCACTCCTCTACTGCTAATATTGAATCCAAGTATTCCCAGTATTTAGCTAACCACTGTCTTTTTCTGCAAATCACCATAAAACCCAGTATCTTAGGCGAGGGAAARGAGAAAATATAGTTAAATTACTTCTACTCACTCTCTTAGCTTTACTTACAAACCCTTTTTTCCCTGCACTGTATTATTGAGACTCTTTCRCAACACACAGTGTTAGAATTCTGCTCTCTCAGCTCCACCTGTGCATTATATTCATTAACTCTAAAACGTTTGGCTCCCAAGTATAATAACAAAGCAGAACATTCATAAAACTAACATTTAAAAAACTAACAGGCTTTATATTCTTAAAGGAGAATTCCTAAAAACACAATTCAGGGTACTTGACACATATTGGTGTCCTATCTGAAATTCCTTGTTGCGCCCTTTCTCCATGTTGTTTGATAATCAGATTACATCAGGGTGATTCAAGGAGAGATTTTCCTACCTTTGGCTTAGTAACAGTGCTGTAGCAATAATGTTATCTTAATCAGATTCCATAAGTTATTACCTAGCCACTAGAATATTAAAACTGAACAGCCTTTTTGCTAGTTCAGGTGCAATGCATGTGCGATGTATCTAAATTTATGCTATGGTATGCCTTGCTACTAGTTTTGAAACTAAGAGATTGTTGGATGAATAAATATTTTCTTCCTGAACATAAGTTCGTGCTACTTTATATTTTTTTGGTAGACTGGCATTTTGTCCTTTAGGCTGCATTGCAATTATTATGTTGTAAATTGCATAAAATTACTGTTGTCAAAGAGTTGCTCCCCACCAAAGTAAAGCCATGAATATTGTTAAACACCTACTGAGAAGGAATAGCGTGTAGTCCACAAATTCTCTCAAAGCTACGCATGAACTGAATTTAAATGTAAAACATACAAGATACATAATCTTTATTTTTAATTGATATGCACCTTTTCCTACTAAAATCAGCAACAACGTGAACTTACTTAAATACATGAAGGAGATATAGCTGATCCAAATTATCACATGTAAACAAACCTCGAGGATATCCTATTAGTAGCTGAAGACTCCCTGTTGCCCAGAAAAGTTGCTTGAGTAAAAATGTATCTGATATATGCGGAGTTTCTTACACATAGTGACACATACATATGTATGTTTTATGTATAAATAAAATCAGTAGGTATGACCCAAATATCTCCAAGCCTACCTTTGCCAGTTTTTATGGTTCAGAAAACAAATATAGTTATGCTGTAAGAAATTAGTGGCCACGCTGTGATCACCTGGAGCTAAAATCATTGCAAGTCTCTGGCTTTGCAGGGTGGCAGGAAAAAAGAAAGATGTGGCAATCTGAAAGTAGAGTCACACTCTCCAAAATAAAAACTTTCTAGTTCTAAAAATCATTTTGCTTCTTCCTTGCACCCCAGGCCCCCAGAGTACTTAAAAAAAATACCGTTTTCATGTATTGATAACATTTGCTTTCAGAATCAGTACAAAACTGTTGCTATAAGGGAGGAAATATTGCCTGATGTACTTACTGCTGAAATGTTGTGAACAATCTTTTTCTAGTTTACATTTGAAATGTAAAGCTAGACACACGTTGACCTCTTTCGAAAAGACTCTAGCGAAAATGCCTGAAGGTAGAAATGAATTGCCAAACAGGAATATGTGCATTTGATAGTCTAAATATAAAGGTTAACCAATCCAAATATATATGAATATATATATATAAAGGTCCATAAAGAAAATGAAGGAAGTCTTGCAGAGTTCATTTTTGYTTTCAGCTTCCTTACTCAGCTCTGTCTGAGTGCTTAGAAGCAACTTTCAGTACAATTAATTCCCTGAAATGATCTTAGGAAATTACCTTAGTACCTTAGGAAAACCTAAAACTGAGACTTGCTGGTCCAGCTCTCACGTGAGAAACCCTCTTTTCACATCACTCCAGCTACTATCCATGGCTGAAGACAATAAGGAAGTACTAACTAAAAAGCTCAAGAAACTCTCATATCAGCCAGCAAGTGGATATGGCATACTTGGGGTCACACCATGGCACAGCACATCACACATTGAGCTAATGTTAAAAGGCAAACTCTTTGTGGGCATGGACACAGATCGAGATAATATTGCTGCACCCGTGTGCAGTCTTTGAAACAGCAGACCACAGAGCAGGATGRTCACTCCTACATGACCTGCTCCTGATTCATAGTCTTCCAAAAAGCAGCCATGATAGCTTGTATAAAGGGCAAGTGTGTTTGCAGCACAAGTGAAATAATCTGGTTCTACGTGGCATTCGTTAGTTAAAGTAAAGCATTTTGCTTGTAGCACTCAGCTTGGATTTAGGGGAGATGAGGAGTAATGAAGAGAATCCAGAGAAGAGCAAGAAGAACGATCAGAGAAGAACTCTAAAAATTATGTGAAGAAAATCTGAAATTCTATAGTCATGATCAAACCGCAGCTTAAAAAAAATCACATTTTCTTAACCAGACACTAGACTAAAATGATCTCTTAAGACCTTCTTSCATTCTAATGACTCTAATGCTAAGATATGCCTAATTTCCATTCACTGCTACTAACAAAGTGTCAGGACCGCTAATAGAAACTATTTTTGAGCAAAGAAAAGCTGTTTCAGGAATGAAATAATATGCATTAGAAAGTAAATTGTTCTGAAGATCTAGCTGAGGTATAACTTTCGCAAGTAAACAGCATCCAAGGGGCACAAAGCGTTGGATTCTTATCTGAATCCCCCTTAAGCCTAGCTAAATGCAGAGCCTTGTTTCCCTTTACCTCTTGACAGTATTCCTCTGCTTTCAGGAAGCTTTATTCTTCCTGCCTTGCAGAGGATCTCACCACCCCCAGGTTGGATTACTGTAGGTCAGCGCTCCTGACGCTGCATGTCAAGATAACGCACAAGTTCCAGCTGGTACAAATGGTATCTGTCACCTCCTCCATGTTCCAGCAATCATRAACACATCAGGCGCTAGTCCCTTCACTAGAAATCAGCTCTCTTTGCCAGTACGAGGCCTGATTTTCCAAGTAATTAATGGATGAGTCCAGCTACTTTAAGAACTGACTTCTGACCTACAAGTGACTCCAGCAGCTGCTTTTTTTCTGGGATGATGCAGGTCACTGAGCCAGGACGAAGCGTGTGACAGATGGGGGCGGAACATTCTCTGCTGGGAAACTTACACTTAGAGGAGGGAGAAAACCTTCAAAAGGTAGTTGGGAGAGCCCAGCTTAGCTCTCTATAAGTAATAGTGTAGGTGTCTCTTTGGTCCTGTCCCCACCTAAATCAGGTTTCCAGCTACATAGAGGGGAAGGGGGCTCACACATTATGGAGTGACTTTGGAGATAACTTATTTCTTATATGCAAGTCATAAGTGAAGGGCATTCAGTGAAGCAGCAGATAGGTAGGTATATAGATAGGCCTCCCCTTGGTTCCTGAGTATTGAAGCAAACGGAGGCACAGGAGCTATTGGGACAGCAGTAAAATCTCCATGCCTTCACTGTGCATTAATTAATCCTCCATTTAGCAGTGTGATGCACAGCACAGAGCACATATATAACAAGAATAAAGAACGACAACTTTAGTGAGTTGAATTTATGCACAGCAAAAGAAAAGAAGGGAGCAATAACATTGTGTACTTAAGAAACTCACATATTCCATGAATGTCACACCAAATATAAAGAGAAAAATAATTAACTCTCACATTTTGGTTTTTAGTGGCTGGCACTCATTGTTCACACATAATGCCCTCAGTTGTGTGATTGCAGCCATTCTCCCTACTTTCTACTCCCACTGCTGCAAAGCAGGAGCAGCAAATTAGACCTGCTGTGTATATTGTATTTTTTTCCTGTTGTATTAACTATAAGCTCTGTAAGGAAAGTTTTCCTTGGGAATAAAATATATCCTCATGGTTGTGAAGAAACAGAGTAAACGTGGAGCTCCTCTCCAGCAACAGAGAGCAGGATTTAGTTTGTTGTCTTTCCAGTCCTTAAAAATAATATTCCAAAGGGGATCAAATTTAYGACACTAGAATGGCAGTCATGACAGCCTGGCTGCTTCTCAGTTTGYTTGTTGTTCTGAGTCATCGCTCTGCAGACTCCTCAAGTCCGAAGGGAGAAAAAGAATATGCTTTAATGGCTGCTTTCTGTCTGCACCCCGGCATTATAAAAGAAAGCCTAAAATTAATTTGAGGAAGTTTTCAAACTAACTGGAACAGCTGATCTCTGTGCTTAACTGTCGGGTGCGTAAGCACRGTTGGTGAAATGAACAAAGCATAAAACATTTCTTTTTATCATTTAAAAATGTTTCTGATATAAGATTAAGGTCCTAGGAAATTGTTTGTTGAGAGAAGTTCCAGGGAACGGATGCAGTGACTGTGTCAGCGAAGAATCCCTGACGCTGTAGTAGTCATAGTCTGTCTTCACTGTTCATCCAGCATATAGCAGTTATTTACATCAGTTTCACAACTGGAGAAACCCTAATTAAGAAAGCAGCAAAACTCCAGAGAAAATCTGATAATCAGTTCAGCATCCTGACTTCCAAATCCTTCACTGAATTTTCCAAGACATTCACCTATCTTGTTGCATGTGAAAAAGCAACAACAGAAGGTGAGAGAGCAAAATGAATTATAGGGACAGGAGAGACTTCTAGGAGACAGAAAACTGAAAATCGGACCATGCTTTTCTGCATGCATCTTCTTTTTCTGAGAAGCAGTTAACGGGAGCAATTTGTTTTTCTATCAGAAAAAAAATGACATATTTGTACAAATCGTTAAAAGCGAAATAAAAAATAGGAGGCTTTTTTGATGCCTCTGTTAAATTGACAGCACAGTACCTGCTCACTATTTCATTACTGCAGATGGCTGTATGCCAAGTAGGTGTTACACACATTATTTCCATCTAAAAAGATATAAAGCTCAATTATGACTTATGACTGAAAAATAGCTAAGTAATGTTTAATAGACAGCACTTGGAGATATAATGGAAAGTCCAATAAACACATAATATAAATCAAGTTTTGGAAACAAAAACCGATTGGCTGATGATGGCATAATAATCGGTGGAAATGTTTGTCAGGCAAAATAATAAGCATGTTTACATTAGCCCTTTTTAATTATACTGTTAGCACAATGGGATTCATTTTATTGCAGCCAACTGAAGTGTATTGAATAAAGGATTGGAAGTTTTTTTTAACATAGATTTCCAGATGAATAATCTGTTGATTCTGTCTCAGATCAGAGAACTGTATTTAAACTCCATCATTTCTATTTGTTATTTTTTAGAAACTTTCCGCATGCTTATATCCTTTTTCTTTTTAATATCTCTTCTCTCTCTGTCAAGAATTGATGTGCTTTTTGCAARCTAGACTATTGGAGGATGGGGCCCCAATTTTGTAGCTTTCTGCTGTAACAGAATAATATATTTTCCTTTAAAGGGGAAAGAAAGATGCATCTGAATTTGAACATCCTGCCAACAATAAATACAGAAATTAACTTACTGATCTTATTATTATGCTAACACCTCATGGATGATTGGAAATCTGCATCTCTTGACAAAGCCTACTCTTTTACTTAGGCACTGCTGCCAGAGCTGCAGCGATGACAAATTCTTATATATGCCCCAAGCCACAGCTTGGAGGGTTTGGCACCTGAGTATTGGGCTGTAAATGAGGGGATTGTATTCATTCTTCAATACAAGAATTACAGGGCTTGAGGGGATATCTTAACAGAGGTGATAAAAACGTTATTCATGCATTTCCAGAATCGCTAGGCTCATGTGTAACTCAGAAATGAAAACAAGAAGCCTCCAATACATGCATGCAGGAACAATCCTTGCAAAGTTGAAGGATGAATGAACCTTTCTGTTTATCCAAGAGTCTTGTATCTGTTATGGGGGAAAAAAAAACACCCACATACTGTTATTTACTAGCCACTGTCTTCTAATCAAACTACTACATATCAGTGAAAAAATCCATCTGTAATCCTCATCCTGTTCTTTTAAGCCAAAGGTTTTCAASCAAGCACTGGAAGGTACCCGTTCTTTTATTCATTCCTAAGTTTTATAAAGACTGCATTTATAAGTTCATCCTCAACCTGCTGGTGTCAGTGGCAATTGCTGGCTATTATTTGCTTAGCCCCTCTGAAAATCACGTAGATACAAAAGTGGAAATCTAGATGCCAAATTTCAGTTAGACAGAGCTGTGAAAAGCTGATCTCCCGTATCTGTATCTAGACCCAGGCCAGCCTTCAACCATATGCATCCAAAAGGCAAATCAATCTCTTTGTTGGCTTTTCATGTAATTCCAATGACATAAATAGTAGTACTAACCACCTGTGTCTTTGTTTAGTCAAGTACCAAAGAAAGGATTTTTTTTTTTTTTTGTATGAGCTGTGTATAAAGGAAAACTTATCCTTTCAGGAATCCAATACAAGGCTAGGAAATGTTGTCAGTTGGTGACAAGACTATAGTTGCCTCCTTGTTGCTGTCTTAACTGCTAGGTTGCAGCAGACCAGCTCGAGACCCCTCAGACCTTCATCAGTGTTTAAGAATTTGGTGTTTTCTCCGGCCTGTGTTCTTGTTGCCATAGAGACTGGAGGAGCTACAGCAGATGGCTCTTGGAGGCCGGAGTCGCAGCTTCCCGGCCCGACRAGCCGCTCTAATTGCTTATCCTTTCCTTGCCCCTACAGGGAGCAGCTCTTCACGCTCCTATCTTATTCCTTCATTCACTTTGCCCATGCGTTTTCAATAGAAAGTGCCCCAGCAATGAATCCCCATTGCACTTTCTTTGTACCGCACCCACCTTCAGCTCTTTTGGCTCAGGTCACTATTTCCAAAGGGAATTTTCTGAGCCGCTTTGCTGAATAGTGACAGTAAAGAGAGGAGACAAAGAAGGAAAAGAGAGAGAGAGAAAGGTGTGGAATGATCTTGCAGACTGATTTTCACAGGCAGAAAACCACCTAGTGCAGACAAACAGCAATGAATGCACTCTCCTCACATACTGACTATATTACTTATGGAAAACAGATCAGAATTGAGGGGTTTCATTGAGCTGCTGATGCAGATTTTAGTTACAGTTAAGTTATTCAAATTCCAAAGTTTGGTTTGTCTTCCCAGGGCAATTTTTGCTAACTACCAAGACTATTTGTTTTTCAAGAAGACAGCTTTCCCCAGCCAGTTGTTTTTGCAGGAGAAGTAAAATCATAATAMTGTGTTTGCATTGGCAAGGAAACAGGCTACCAAATCAAAAATACAGGAGTATGACCTTGCAGAGGAGAAGCTAGTTTGAGAAATAACTGCTTTTAAAAAAAGAAACAAAACAGAAGCAGCTTTAAAAATAGTAAAATTAATGCACACAAAAAAGAGTAGATTTATAATTATGTTGGTGAACCTGTTTGGGATTACTTATAACTTGAAATGTTCTTTCTCATCATGTTACTCAGAAGGCTTTAGTTGCTGCCATTTACATAGCTCTATAATAGCAACAAAGCAAAATAATTAGCATAATTTAGTTGTCTTTTCCATTTTTTGTGTTATCATATTTTTCTGCAGGCCAGCACTGACAGTACGTTTTCACCTCGTCTCCTCCACTGCAGGTTGTCACAACTGAGTGTTTCACCTTCTCTGTTTCTTGATATGTTGGGAGATTTCAATCACTTTCAGGTCTAACACCTTTCATTTGTTTCCTTCTACAGAAAAATCTTGTCTACAATTCTKCTCTTTGATCCTACGGAACTGCTGATATCAATACCTATAGAAATGTTATTTGARCTGTTCATATCAAAGATTAACATCAATAACCAATTACTGTCACCTTGCCATTAGTGAAGGCAACAGCAGGGAGGCTATTAAGGCTCTGTGTCGTGTATCAAAGTCCACTGATTAATTCACTTCTACTATCAATTTTAGAGGAGCAAGTTAATGTGATAAATTCCTGATGTTAGTATAGGATATGCATTCAATAGGACCTTTGTATGCACTCCTGAAAACCTCTTCATGTACTTTTCAGTGTGACATCTGCATTTATAGCTCATAGAATTTCTTACCCATGCCGGTGATTTTTGTACAAAAAATCCATCTGTATAAAGTGCACATACTTCAAATAACAATACCCATGATAACAAGCAATATATTTTGCATTCACAAAACCCATCATATTGACAGCTGCACGTGATTCTCCAGATTGCTATTTCACTTGAGCCTCCCCTCTCCTCACACACCATTAAAATAGAAACAATTTATTGCCCTCTATTACCCTCTGACTGCCTCTTCTGTCCTACCTTCTTCCTCTCACCCAATCAATCCTGCCCGTATCCSTGAGTGCACACACAGTCTCCACATCCTAATGATTTTTCCCATTTTCTCAAGTTGCTGCTCTACCACCCCATCTCACCTCCTGATCTGCTCACCTCTCCCCCCTTATCAACAAACTTCTTTGTTCTTTTCACCCATGACCATCTTGGTCACATTAATTCAGGACTGATGGAGCTAAGAAAGTGCCAGATAGAGCTAAAATAACAGCAATGACAAAATCAGTTCCCTGTCCTTTTTGAATTTTATTGAGTGTAAAAGATAATGTATGGTTCCAGCTTCCAGCTGTGGTTTGAAAGCAATAAACTATGGAAGTAACTCCCTCATTAATGCATTCACATGCTGGACCAAATACTCACGCAGATTCTCACATTGCTGAAATGTTAATTCAAACTCTTTCACTACAATGAAATCATACACCGAAAGAAAAGGACATTTGCACAAATCTGCTATACATTACATGGTCTAGCCAKTCTGACCTTTGCTGTGTGCTTTGGTTTAGAGAGTAAATAAATAAGCCAAAAAGTGCTGCTGAGCAGAATGGGATCCCTAGTCTCAGTAGAAAAAGTATTATATATTTTTTTTTTTATCATTCCCCTCTGTACTGAACTCTTCTGTTGAAACTAGCACAAAACCTTATTTACTATACTTAACTATAGCAATAATGGATAGAGTTATATAGCATATGTCTTGATATATGAAGCAATATATAAATTGCTTCAATTATTTTATTCTGACGAACAATGAGAATCACACTGATGATGTTCAAGCAATAAGAACAACAGCATTATTTTTACTCTTTAGACAAAATCAGCTATGATCCAGAAGTCTTTATACATGCAGCATTTACCTATACAGTTTAGGGATTTAATTTCTGCCCTTACACATCAGGCTACTCTTGTGCCTTGAATGCGAAACACCCAAACCTAAGAACTGATATACCTAAGCCAACTAAATACATAGGTATACATGTATGGACCCTTTTTCTGAATACCAACATAAGGAAGCCCAGGAAAGACATGCTAGTCTAGGTACCTGTTCCTCATCAAGTTAAATATAAGATTCTAAGTTTTGATTTTATGTATGTAGGGAGAACCAGCTGGAAATATAACAGACTGAAAACACAGCAGAATTATCTGCCAGAGCTTGCAAAAAGACTAAGCAGAGCATGACAGACAATTGCCACACATATAATAAGGTGTTAATGCCAGGATTCTGGGATCTCCAAAAATACCATTTCAAGAAACAAAACAAAACAACAATAGTTTAGGAAGAGCAAGCCCTCTAGCCAAGGCAATACATTCCTATTTTTGGAAGTGTGTAGTCAGAGAGATAGATTGTTTTTTGTACAACCTCGAGAGGGAAGAGGGACTAGTGCTGTTTTGATGGACTCCTATGGTGGAAAGGCTTCTCCATTTCTGGTTGGAGAAGGCACAATCCTATTTCTAGTGCAAGGTGGTGCATAAATTGGAGCTATAGTACAGCAAGTGTAGAGTTATAGTGTACCTCTATAACCTTAGATTGCCTTCAGAAAGTCTTAATTCTAGGTTTACGTTTGAAATAGTCCAAGAGCAAGAGAGATCTGAATTCCTCAGAAGACAATATAAAACAAATAAAATTGCAGCTTTGAAATCCAGTCCAAAGATAAAAAGGAAAACTGCTTATCTAGTGCATACACTAACTATGGTGTGAGTCTTACCTCTGACTGTCTGTTCTGTGGATGGAGATACAGGAGGAGCAGGAATTGGATGAGTTGGCTTGGAGTCTTCTTCCTGTTCAGTCCTGCACTGTCGAGGAATGGAAGCCCTTGGGACTAAGCGATTTAAGCTGGAGTCTGGTGTAGGAAAAAAGTAAAACAAATAGCATATTTGGATCTTATTTCTGTTCTGGTTGCTTGTTCTGCAGTTAGGCAGCAGCAGGAGATGATAGTCATAGAAAAATAATGCATTTGTGAGAGTTTGTCTTGGATAAACCTGTTAAGGGGAGCTTGGAGTGGCTTCATATATTTTTTCATTTTTTAAGAATGATATCTAAGCTCAAATGTTCAGATGTTGAACTAATACACATTGCTTCTTCACTATCTTAGAACCTAAGCAAGCTTTTAAAGTGTCCTAAGCAGAGACCAATAATTTCTGTTTACCATCCATAAAAAATGAACAGTACAGTTTTATTGTAGGTCACTTATATAATAGATACAGGAAAATATATCTATTTAATACATATAGCAGTTATAGATATACACTACCAGGCCAATTTTGCACCTAGAAAAATCATGAAACTGTCAAGAATCAAGTGCCTCTGTAGYATCTATCCATCCAGCATCTTAAACTGTCTGAAGTTCTGCACTTTCTTTTTTGCATGCTATTTTGCAAACATACAATTGACACATGTGCACTCCATCCCAGTACCTTTCTGTCCTGGACAGGCACAGTTCAACTTACATAGGAAGACAAAAGAAATAATTAAGTAGTGAGTGTAGTGAGGAAATATTTTAAAGGATGAAAGTGTTTTGGAGTTTAATGCTGGTTATTTTCTGAAATATTTTGAAATATTCCAAAATAAAACTGTTTACCCCATCTTAATAATATCATCATTATATAATTGATATATAAAAAAACCCAGAGTTTGTGATGGAGCAAGCAAGTTTGATTTTGTAAATTGAAATCTGGAAAATAGTTCCTCTTGTAAATTAGGACACATGAAGGACATTTTTTAAAAACTTTTTTAGGCTTTATACATTATTGACAGTGTTCAGGATTTTATTGATTCATTTACWTGTGTCCAAAAATCAGAAATATAATCTTTGTGCCTAATCATGCAGTGGGTTATTTCATCCACATAAAGCAAATGGACCATATGTTTGACTTTAAAATTAATTCAGTATTGTACAAATTAATGCTTGGTTTAATTTTTGGACATAATATTCAGCAAGAGAGAAAAACATTGACATTGGGCATCTATTCTGTTAAAAAGTTAACAGTAACACATTGCCCAACTGTTAAGTTATTTTGATTTAATTCCAAAAGAAATTAGTAATCTAAATTAGCTTTAGAAAGTTCAAGAACGTACGATTAAGACCAGGTTCTCCTAACCTTAACTGTACTGCTTGAGACTTAATGTTTGAATAATAACACTGATGTTAATGCAGCTGTTAACATAATAAAATGTTACTGAATCTGAATTAAGGGATGTCATGGTGCTCTATACAAAAGATGTTTAAAGGACAGATGAGAAGCAGTTTCTATTCTTTTTCAGACAAAATCATGTTATCATAACAAAATATCATAACTGTCAGGAAAATCTGGCAAACAGAGGTTTCAAAAATACTGTGTTTTATCCTATGAGTGTAGAGATTTTTCATGACACAAAGTTGTAAAAACTTCAGTAACTAAGACCATCAGTAAAATCATGTTTAGATTTGGTATCACAGTAGGGCTGCCCCGAACTTTAAGGACTGGATTTTATTTTGAGAATATGAGGAAGAAAATGGGATTTGTTCAGAGATGAAACAGTGAGTGACTGGAGCAAAGGAGATGGAAACCAGAAGCAGTTATTGCAGTTTGAAGACAACTATAATCCAGAAAAATTTTAGCACTGATGAAAAAAAGAACAATGCCCCATGCTTTCGTGACACCTCTCTCTTAATGCAAGTCACCACTCAGTGAGTTATTGGTTCAGAAAGCAGAGACCATCTGGAACAAATTAACCTTGTTGCCTGCCTAGATCTCTTCCCAATCTCTGTGCCCGAAGCAGTTCATGACCAGAGCAATGCACAGCTGAGCCAGCACTGCGGAGGAAGGGGCTGCTGCAGAAGCCCAAAGGAGATGGTGAGAAGTACAGCTGGCCAGCAGGACGACACAGTGATTTAATTCTACCTTCCTTTCTCCTGAAAGCAGGGCCTTTCGGGAGAGCTGGCAGGCTGGTACCTATGGTGTTTTCTTATCAGCTTAAGGAGTTACCACTGGCGAGCTGCGAGTTGCTGCTCCCTCAGCAGAGACGCCATCGCCTCRTGAGGAAAGGAACCAGCCATATCAGGCAGCATCTTCCTAAGTATTTTCAAGCTTATCAGCCGGCCCTGCCCTCTCACCAGGGAGGAACCTTGGAAGTCGACAAGAGTTACGCTGCTGAGGGCAGCAAAGATTGGTCTGTGTAGGCCCTTGTGCAACATTTTCCTTTACCTGTGTGAGCTGCACTCACTTGTATAACTCAAAAGATCTTCATAGAGAAGTATAATCCGACCACGTGCCATTTTTACTCTCAGAGCTATTAAATGAGAGGAAGAAGTGGAATTTTCAATCAGCAAGTCATAATCAAAAGTTGAAATCCCATTCTAATTATAAGCTAATACATGTAGATTAAAATTATGAAACAAAACTGCAGTTAAATAAGTGTGGGTTAGGTGATGAAAAAATTGAATTGTTTCGTAAAGCCTGTTGGAATGAAATAAATCTCATAAATTTATGCACAGCTAAGGCTTGAAATTCCTGCTTCCTGTCTTTTCTGTCCTCCCTTCCTTCACTTCCTAATATTTGTTACAAGATAATTTAACATTTCATTATAGCCTCAAACAGAAAGCAGATTGTTTCATATAAAGAGGGAGAAAAAGCATGATGATTTAGCACAATTCCCCTTGCTCGTTCTGAAATAYTCGGAGATCAGTTTGCAAATGGTACTGAAAGCAATTTAATTTCTTAATCCTTATTTCATTTCAAGGAAAGTTGCATAGGCTCCTAATGTTCATATATCTGTGAACAGGAGGAACATTTTCCTTCAGGAAAGTCTGATTCACTTTACAACTAGTCAGTAGAACTAGTAGAACAGATTTACAATGAGCAGTCTGATACCATGTTTACATGCTAGGACTCACCTCATTTATGTTAAAGTAGTTCTTTTTTTTTTTTTGGAAGTGGGTTATTATCCCCAGGAGCAGTTTACCTATCACTTATATGGATAGAAATTGCTTTTTTTACTTTCTTTCTTTTTTAACTCAAAAAAGGTGAGGAAGTGTGCCTCTTGCATTCAAGAAATGCTCAAGTGCTCAAAAGTTATTTTGAACAGAACTGCGTTAGACTGTGAGGAGGAAAACACACCACACAGTTGTGATTTTAACGGAGAAGGCCGTTTCCAATGGCTTTGATTCATATTTTGACCGTTTTCTTCCCATTGCTGTGATAGGAGCAGCTGGTCCACTGCTTTGGCATTGACCAGTTGGCTCTTGGATACAGTGTCCATGAGAGAGAAGGCGAGACAGTTTTGGCTGCTTTTCTGCCTGTGTCTCTAGCATGCTACTCCTGCCCCCACCATAGCTGGGGTTCATATCTGCACGCAGCCCAGATGCTGGAAAGGGGGCCATAAAAGTGAAACAAACACTTGACGAGAGAATTTTACCTATGTCCTTCTAGCCAAGGGAGGAAAGAAAATTATCCTGTGCATTTGTGACTGTATCTGTAGTCTGTCATGGCTTATTTGTGCATATTCTACAAAAAACTCTTTTTGAAAAAGCTAATAAAATTTACATACAAATGACAGTTAGTATTTGATGGGCCAAGGATGCCAGTGGAAAAAAAAAAATATATGAAATAAAAAAATCATAATCTACTTAGACCATTTTTTTTAAACAGGTGAACAAAAGTTACAGCAGCTGATTGCCCCCAACCTCTGGCTACATACATATATAATTGTAAAAACACAGAAAATTCTTGAATTTAGGAATAAAATGAATTCAGCTATGAGCGAAGTGCACAAAATGAAGACTGCCTTTTTTTTTTTTTTCCTATCAACTTCCCTGTAGTACAACAGTAGTTCACTTACCCTGTTCAGCTATCTCAAAGTTAAATTCAATTTCTCTGGAGAAGAAAACCTTTGCAGCAAAGAAATAAGTGTTAATTTAGTTCCCGGTGAACAATAATCCAATTGCCCTGCACAACATGACTGAGGAGTTTACTGTACCCAGCTAGGCTGCTACTCTTATGCTATCAATGGTTTATGTCAGTAAAACAGCACTCTGAAAAGCAGCTAAAGAAAAAAAGAAAACATGCAGGTTTTGTTTGAGGTTTTGTTTCSTCCATGCTGCAGGATTATGGCTTATGTTTAGATACGATAGTGCCGGCACAAAGGTTATTGCAATTTACTGCAAACTACCCATCTCCTGCTTCTCTCAAGGGAAAGTTCCTTGCTGGTTGATGCCTTTGTTGAAGGACAATTGTCCATATGTCTGTACCTACATTCCCTTTCCTTCTAAGTTCTTCAGATTTTTCAATATCTTTTCATTCACTGAACTTCCAATATCATTTTGGCAACTTTCATTTTCTGCTACCTGTCTGTTTTTACCCAAATGGTTTAATGGTTTCATCTATTTTTTGTATGTAAGCTGAAGATTATCTTATTTTGGGATACATCTGGCAAATTAGCTGCTCCATGGATAGCTAAGCCTTTATTATCTGTCACTGAGTCTGCTTTATTTGATTTTGAATATCTATGTAGACTTGTAATTGCTTGTCAGAGGCCTCAATTGACTCCTTGAAACTATGCTGAACTTGATGTATTTGTTTTTAAGCCCTTACCTGCCTTTTCTTGATATCTACCATAATTGAGCTATGATTGAAACTCATTGTAGCTAGTGTTTTCCTTGCAGATGGATAAGCTTTAAAAAGTGTGGCCAAGATTTGTTTGATTTTCAGATCATCGACTACTGTGGATAAGAATTATTCCTAGATTTCGCCTGTTCCTTCTTCAGGAAGATTAGACTTGTTACACTGCCACGGCCAGCTGGAGCCTACCAAAGGCAATATTTTGCCTAACTGTGGTTACTTTGTGCATATTGAGCTGGACTAACAATGGGAAAACAACTATTTGCTTCTGCTGACAATGTTGTGCAAACTTTGAATTTTCATTTTAATTGTATGATGATTTTTTCCCTTTGTCTCATTGGTTTTCTTCGTTCACAAGGTTTTCTGCTACTCTTTCTTGCACACAAATATCATTACTGAAGATGAAGGAATGCTTTTGACATTGTCTATAGCATCTCTAAAATTAAGTGGAATTGTTGGACTCCAATTTTTCAGTTGTATAGATTCTCAAAATATCATCATAACTTGTAGTTATTCACCTTTGAGGTTTTTTATGGTTAAATTAATAAAACATGTCCTCACGATTAAAAAATCTAACTTTTATTATGGCAAGCGTAGGTCATGCTCTGCTTTTGTCCTCTGATTGCTGTGGTTTTGCAAAATATCCCTTTGCAGCTGTTGTCTTGCCAAAGTGAAGGTCACTTGAGGGAATCAGTTGAGGTCCTAGGATAAAAATTATACAGGATGAAAATACTTATAAGCCATTCTCAAAGGCTGCATGCTTACTTAGGGAAGGAAAATGTAGATTCTCAGGGTAGAAATTGATGAGAATTTCTCACTTCCATGGTAAAATTCAGAGCTTTGCATTAGGACATTGTTATTTCTAGGGACAGTTGCACATTTTAGAGGCATTGGCTAGAGCATGGATGCATTCCTCTTTTTTTTTTTTTTTTTTTTTTTTTGGGAAATACAAACACTGTGGCTCTTCATTCATAATTTGCCAGAAGTGTATATTTTACTTTACAGTAATGATCCCCTTCAGCTGCCCTTTGCATTTATGTAAGTCTTGCTTGAATTACATATGAATGCATGTATTTTTTATGAATGTTGCATTCAAATACCTCCAAAGTTTGATAATCTTCAAGCTAAAATGAAGGAAACCTAATACGAAGAGATCATTCAAATGGAAGAAAGAGTTTCTTTATTATCAAATAGGAGCCTAAACTAAAACTTTTGTCTCTGGATCTCAAATACTTGTTTAAACTTAATCCTGATCCAGACCTCTATATTGCCTCCTGATGAATCTCAGATGTACTTCATAACCCTGCAATTAAAAAATAGGACATAAACTGAGATCTGAAAATTGGTTTTCCTGAAGAAAAACTCCTTTATACAAGGGTAATGCTGTATTTGCACTTCAGTAAATAGTCTGCAGTGTTAAGGCAATTATCATCTGAGCAGGTGTTTCCAGGGATAACGATTAGTATGCCGTCTGGTATTTCAAAAGTACAAGTACAAGTCCAAATGCAAAACCCTCCCTACTAAAGATGTTTGTAAATAACTTTTATGCATTTTTTTTCTATATATTTTTCCAAATGTGTTCAGATCTTTCCAGCAAAAGCCCCTCAGGCTTCCTAGGGTGCCTTGAGTGTGTACATGAGACAGGTGGCTTCCGAAGCAGTTTATAGAAAAGCAGGGGTTTTACCAAGCATACAAGGTATCACAGTTCCCTACATAATTTTAAATTGGAAGGCTGTGATGTACAATTTCCTGTTTCAAGGGCCTTGGTTAGGAAATGCACTTTGCAGCACCTCTTAGGCAATCAAGGATTTAATGCATACCCTAATGCCTCAGCAACTTTAATAATGTTTGGTGATGCAGTGCATCTACAATTCAGCAAAATAGGAAGAAGCTGCCCAGTCTAATAAATGGGAAGGCATTTTTTTGTACTTAAGGCTGAAACAGAGGTGAATTGGAATGATTATTTTAATTATACCTGGCCTTGTAAAAGGATGGTTAAAGAACCTGAAAAAACTGTTGATGTAGAAAATATCTTTAGGGAACTATTTCCATCTTTGACATATGGATCTTGAGAAACTTGGAGAAAAAAAAAAATCAAGTCCTAGGCACTCTGCTGGACTAAAAGAGTGTTATATTGGACTCTTAAACCACTATTGTAAACTACATTTACAATGATACTCTAGATTTATTTCCCTATATAAGCAAAGTATTTGTCATTTGTAGCTTGCTTCCCATCCACACTATATTCAATCCTATTATATGCATCTTTCTTTCTGACATACCACTTATAATATACTTGACCTCCTAAAACATGCATATATGAGTGTTGCCATCTATTCTCTAAGCAGTTATGGATATTTTTACCATGAGAATTTATTTGTAACTTTCGTCTTCCTAGTAGGAGGAAATGCATACAAAGGTTAACTTATAATAGAGCAAACGAATCCTGTTAACAGCTTATAAAAATACATTTCACCAGAAAAAGGTGTTTATTGTAAAGTGTTTCTTTTACCAGAAATATATAAAAAAAGAAAAAATACATCTTAGGAAAAACAGTACTAATTTTTAAGTAAATGTAGAGTTACAGATCAATCAATTGTATTTGATCAGTTACTGTGAATCACAAACTAAATAAATGCTACACAAAATAAATGCTACTTGTATCAATTATGCATTTGTGCTGTATATTCTTTCTTTGAAAAGGAAAACTGTGCCAAAAAGGAGTAAGGATAAACAATATCACATTCATTGGTAACTGGAAATAATAAAAAAAAGTATCAAAATGAAGTGTTGCAATTTAAAAAGAGATGTTTTGAAACAATTTCACAATTACGCATACACAGGAAATAAAAGCCTCCAGCAATTTTTCATGGATGTGCTGTTGTCAGCCTGTGTGCAGAATCAGAATTAAGTGTGAGACCAGTTCGATGAGAGGCATTGCTCTTGTAAATTATCTTCTGAGTCGTTGCAATGTTAGTGAAAAAAGAGCCATTCTCTATGGTATGTTTTTAAAGCATAAGGTAAAACTGAATGCAAGCTACAGTTTCTTTTAGAACTGCAGACTGCATCTACACAGAAAGTGGTAAGAAGGCACTGCCAAATAAAATCCTCAATCTAACTTTTGTTCCTGAAGAACTAATAGACAAATGATGCTCGCTCTGTAAGTTGTAAAGTATGTGTCTCTATGTCTGTATTCAGAGCCCTGGCACAGGCTGCCCAGAGAGGCTGTGGAGTCTCCTTCTCTGGAGATCTTCCAAACCCGCCTGGATGCCACCCTGTGCCCCATGCTCTAGGGGTCCCTGCTGGAGCACGGGGGTTGGACTAGATGATCTCCAGAGGTCTCTTCCAGCCTCAACCATTCTGTGATTCTGTGATTCTATGGTGTCTGTATGTCTGCATGTTGTAAAACAAATGGGGAGCATAGGGCCAGGAGAGGCCCCTCTCCCAGCGCGGGGCAGTTCTGCAACAGAGCAAGGACAGCAGGTCCCAGGCAATGTTTGCAAACATCTCTGTCATGCGGTAAATGTTATCAGGATAAATAAATATTGAAAAAGAACTTTTCTGAATGGTAAAATATTCATAGGGTGGCTGCAATATCTTTTTTTATAGCTGAATTAATTAAAGCAGGAGAGGAAGAACACACATATATAACCCAGTGTGTAATTCACTCTCATATACAGAAAATTGCAAGGTGAAAAATGTATTAGTCAGGGGCAATACTTCTTGCCTGTATTAACAAATATAAGTACCACTGAGTGCACGGAGTTTTAGGCATTTTTTATTCAATTGGAATAGATATATCCTTTCATTGTTGCATTTTTTATGGTGATCACAATGCAAAAGGATTATGTTTACTTCATTTTTATCCCTATCTTTGAAGCAAAAACAAAAAGGTATTTTTTTTTCTTTCTGTTCAAAATGTTTTCTTGTAAAGTAATAATATTACTCTATCAGCACTCAGTGGGCAGACATATTTTTCAACATTCCTCTTTTAATTAACTTGTCTTACAAACAAAGGCTACCAGATGAACACAATTTATCCACAGTGTGCATTTTCAGCTAGGAGGCAGATAATTATTGCTCACTGCAGAAATAATGTTCTTCTACTTGCTCATGTAAAACAAACTTTAAATGTCATTTTACAGCGATAAAGATTACACAGCACAGTGGCATCTTAAGATATAGCAATTACGCAGAGGAACTTCTCATTAACCTGGGGGTCAGAGGTGAGAGGCGAGCACCAATTCTTGCTAATACAAACTTAAATTGGTTTACGCGGAACGTAATGATCTAATAATCACAAAAATGGGGATGGTAAAAACCTAACAGCTATTGTGAGATGTTTCCAAACTGAGTCGTACAATCTGTAAACATAATAAGCACAGTGTCTCTTCCAGCTCTTGTTTTCTGCTATTACTGGGTGTTTCTTGTTGTATATTCTAGAAAGAATCATGGCCCGCACAGTAGCTGCTCCATGTTACAGACTAAAATTACCTTTTTTAATAAACTAGTGGCAGCTTTGTAACATTAAAATGTATTGTTTCGATTAAAAGAAACAACCGCAAAGTAATCTTTAAACATTAAGAGAAAATTGCATTTTCAAACACAAGTGCTGCAATAGCTCTGAACATATTTACTTTATAACATTTAGCAGTTTATAGGATGCAAGAGAAAAAGTGAAGAAAGATAGCAACTTAGTTGCATTAACCTATCAGTTAAATTATACTGGTTGGAGATGTCAAGGTTCCTTTCAGTGCAATGCAGAAAATTAGATTTCTTAAATCAGTAACTGAAGTCTCTTTCTTTTTCTTTTTCTTTTTCTTTTTCTTTTTCTTTTTCTTTTTCTTTTCCTTTTCCTTTTTCTTTTTCTTTTTCTTTTTCTCTTTCTCTTTCTCTTTTTCTTTTTCTTTTTCTTTTTCTTTTTCTTTTTCTTTTTCTTTTTCTTTTTCTTTTTCTTTTTCTTTTTCTTTTTCTTTTTCTTTTTCTTTTNTTTCTTTTTCTTTTTCTTTTTCTTTTTCTTTTTCTTTTTCTTTTTCTTTTTCTTTTTCTTTTTCTTTTTCTTTTTCTTTTTCTTTTTCTTTTTCTCTCTTAAACACACAGATTCTGTAAAGAGAGATGGTCCTTATTTCATATCAAGAGTTTCACTGTTGAGCCTCTATTTGATGGTGGGTAATTTAAAGGGAATAGACATATTGTAAAGCAAATATTGTCCCATAGGCAAAATAATTATACCGTACTGGATATGATTGTGTAAAAGTTCCATTTTAATGCCAAGTTGTCAAAGCATGAAATAAAAGCATTAAGATCTTTATGAATGGCCTATAAATGCTCAAAAGTCAAACCCGGGGAAGGAAGTTTCTTAATATAGCTCTAAAGAGAGTAGCAGTATTATGTGACACATGCTTATCTACAGAATTTAAGCAGTGTTATGATGCCAGACAGATAATCAGAAAAAAAAAGGCTGAAGTGGATCTTAGGAAATTTGAAAAAATAAAAAAAATAAGAAAAATAACACATTGCTATAAGGCTTACTTTGTGGAACCAGTAGGAGATATTTAAGGGAAGTATCCATATGTAAAATATTTTTGAAGTTTTTGTTGTTGCAAAGATTTATGATCTCGGACAAAAAGAAATTGTACTGTTGAGCTTAAGTTGCATGTCTGCTGTAAATCCTGTATATCGACCAGAATATCTTTTCCATGACAGCTTAGACTGTGAAATAGAGTGGTGCAATCTGCCTGTCGCATCTTCCACGTGAGGCACCCTCATCACTTCCCCGCGCTGAGGCACGCGTTCTGTGGCACAGCGGGTGACATGCAAGGGGCAAGAAAGCAAAGCCYGGCTGGTTTTTACCCAGTTGTTTTTAAGGCTGCCACATGCAGTGGGAAAGTATGTTTCCAAGAGTTAAAGAGTTTTCCATGATCTTCTCCTCTATTTCCCCACATCTCTTTTTTTTGGTCTTATTTTGAGAGGCCTTTTTCTGGTCATGGGGCTTCCTTCTTTATTCCATGAGGAAGTGAATAGTACTTTATAATAACCATAATAATAAAAACATCATCTTCAGACTCATTGAAGTTATACTGCTGATATTCAGAGGAATGTATATGCATAGGAAGTGCTCATTCCATTTCTTTTCTCCCTTCTTTTGCAGGTATCAGCTGTTTGCAGTTACATGCTTGGAAAAATCAGCAAGATGCATAGTATTCCATAAAGATGTTAGGTTTATGACCTGCAAGGGAGGATGACTAAATCGTATTTACAAGTCCTACTCTCCAAGATTGTACAGATATATGTGGCTGGTAGTTCTCGGAAGATTTTGCATCAGGACATATGTTTTTGCATAGGCCTTTCGTGACACATTATTTTCTGGAAAAAAATAAAAAGCTCTTTTTTGACCATCATCAGCAAACAAGCTTCTTTTTCCATGCTTCTGTTAGTCCTGTGAATGTTGCCTTAACTTATGAAAATGCCCTATATGCATTATTCCTTAAATTTCTCTGTATTTTTTTCATTTGCTTGTCCTTGTTTATCCTATAACCACCATTGCCCTCTTTCTTCACAGGTTTTGATGCTTGAAGGAGCAAGAGAATCTGTACATATCTGCTCATACTTCGTCCTTTCATTTACTTGGATTTCCAAAACAATCAGGGAAAAATATTGAAGGAAGAGCAGCAAGGTCTGAATTAATTACCAGCAATTGTAGTAAATATGAACCTCATTGATTTGATTCAGTCATATGAATCTTATCTTTTTGTAAATCAAGTTAACTTTTCCTCAAAAATATTTCTCTAAGATTTTATTGTGTCGTTTTTAGTTCAACAAAGCAAAGTAACAAACCGTCCATGCTTTGTTTTGACAAAGGCATGGCGATATATATCATTTAAGGCTCAGCTGTAGCAGTTATCATGAATTAAAGGATTTATATGCAGAATAATAATCCCCTCAGAACACAAGGCTTAATTGAATGGAAGGTTTCTGTCTAAATTAAGAACTCAATAGGAACTGATCATTTATTAGAATGCAGCTCGCAAGGATTATGAATGGCAGCAAACCACAGATAACAGTTCTTGTTTTATGTTAGGTTGTTTTAGCTTTTGTTACATAAAACACAGAAGTGTATTTTCCCTCAAAATCTGCCTATATTACATTGACTGCTATCAATGCACTTAAAAAGGTGCATTGATTGAAAGAAAAGAGGAACCAAATTAAGACTGAATCAGAATTACAAGAAAGTTGTTATGTTATGAATGATTAGATGCCATGAAATCTGCCCTCACATGTGTACATATACCTTTCACATAAGCTCTAGTGATTTATGTTCTGAAGATGATGACAAATTTTTTTCTTTCATTCTCAAACTGGCTATAAGTCCGTCAGGATTTTCTTTCAGATGGAAGGAGGTAGAAAGGGATGAGGATCTACTTCAGGAAGAACAGAAAGGACAGGATTAATACCTCTTGGGTCATAACCAGACGGGTGCTCTGTAGACAAGTTCAATATCATGATTATCACACACAGAGAAGTAGAGGCCCAGAGAACATAAATTTTCTTCATGTCCCAGGTTGCATCCCTTGCGAAAATGAGTCTAGGTCCATCCCTCTGGAGACTCAAAGTTGTTGTGCAGAGGACAAAAATTATCCATTTTTAAATGAAGATGCATATGTAAATGTCAACCAAATATCCAGTAGAGAAAGAATGATGCTTATCAGAACATTAGTTTATTCAGTGCCTATTCTTATTGTTAAAGCTGAGAAGTAACTTTTACCATTTGAAAGTCTTGTGGTATAGTGATTGTGCAATTAACAAAAATAATTGGAGTATTACAATTGCAATGTTTTATAATCTAGCTCTGATTATAAAATCTAGAAGAAGCAACAAAAAAGAAGAAATAATGTATGCTCTATATACAAATCATTTATCAGAGAAAACAGAATTGTCTAAAGTGAGTATAAAACATGACGAGGTAACACCATCCAGTGGTCAGCCCCTGCAGCTCATACACACAGCATTTGTAGGGAATACTATGTAGCATGCTTTGCTTTTATTGCTATATTCTGCTGCCTTTTCTTGTCTGTAGTCCGAAACATCCAGCAATTGAATTCAAAGGAATTTTAGTTTTCCCTTTTTAAAAAAGAGGCAGTATTTTAGTTGCAGCGTGGTCTAATGTCATTACAGCAAAATAAGGAAGGAAATAGGCAGATAGATAGACAGATTTTACAGATGCTTGCAATTACTGCAGGGAGCTTATTGAGCTATGTATGAACAATATATGACTTATGCTCAGCTTTAGCATATACTTCCCTTCTCCTTTCAATGAATGAAGTTCATCTTGCTCAAAAGAAACAGTATTCTGCAGCAAAATCCCATTTGAATTTTAGTAGTCAATTTGAATAGTCTTCATGAAATAACTGCTGGGAATAACGATTTTGTGGTAATCGTCTTTACAAGTAGTTGAAGGCAGAATTTGTCAAAAAATAGACACTTCTAAGTATGTTAAGAAACATATTATCCCTTCTTCTGTAACCATTCTTATATTAATTCTCTTGACATAGAACATATATTAGCTGTTCTGAGCAACTTCTTTGACAAAAGCCTGGTGTGACATAGATGTGCATGACTAGATGTGCCGTCCCAGTAGTGACAAATAGTTTACATGTACCAAATATTCTGATTTTACAAATACCAGCAGAAACTTGTTTTGCCAGTTGGTCACAAATTTTATTTATTCTCACCAATAGTGACATTGTCTGAAAAAACACTGATGTAGTCTAAGTTTTTGAAGAGGATATTTGTTTTCCTTTAACAACACAAAGACCACCTGCTGCACATTTAAAATATATTGGTTTAAGATTTAGGACTTCTAAACTTAAATACTTTCCAACAAATTTCCCTTAAGTACCCTTGGGATATATTTGTCCATTTTGCGGCTTGCTTTCTGAGGTCTTCAGAAGGTCTGTGCATATCAACACCATGAAGTTCAGATCAGTATTTTCTGGGCACAAGTAGAAATGGATTTTATTTTACTATATCACAGGCTACCCGTGCAATCCTCCCTTTTCAGTTTGTCACACATTTACTTTTTCTTCATCTCAGCAAATTTGACTCTCATCTCCTTAACCCAATGCTATAGATTACTAGTCTGGAACAAAATTTTGTTTCAAAAAAAGAAGAAAAGTTAAAATCACAGAGAATATAATAATATCCACATCTAGTACTAAGGGTTCCACGCTCTTATGCTCAGTAAGTTTTCCTAGTTCATCTTAAAAACTTCTGTTTCAGCCTCCTGCCGCTGGTACAGCTGTCATTTTTTTTCTTTTCCTTGCTTATTATCGAGAGAGGAGAAAAGAAAGAGAAAAGAAATGCATCTTCTATTTACTCTTTCTCCACTCCTAGTATTCAGCAGTCATCTGCAGGGAGATACACCCATATCCTTATTTGCTAGGATGGCTTGTTCATGATATAAAACCTAAAAAAATTTCTTTTTTCTGAAAGAAACACATATAATTTTCTAACTTTTTTTTTGTTTATTGGTATAATTTTACTGCTGTTGGTAGCACTGCAGTTCATAGAGACAGTCAAAAGTTATTAGCAAACAATGTTTGAAGTAGCATCAGGACAGCCAAAAAAACCCCAGATTTTTTCCCCTCACACTCAAAACCAAATTTATTCAGCAAAGCATTGAATTTTCTGTATAACCCGCTCTGCTTTACTTGAGACGAAGAATAACAAGTCTTTTTTTTACTTACTCAGCATGTCTGCACAGATTGTATTAAGTAAAAAAAAAAATCTATCAATGGCAAAGGCAATTTTGGAGTACTGAGAGATTCCAGATTTTAGCTGAGTTAATGGCAGGCAGCAAACTTTGCCATGTGTATGCTTCTACCTGTCAGATATCTACTCGGGTGGTCTTCTAATCAAGTTTTCATTTCTAATGTTTTATTTATTTTTCCGTCGTTATACTGTCCATTAGTAGAGATGGACAAGTTGCAGGAGACCACATTCATGAAAATGAAATTGGTTACACCTACCCATATCTGTCTTCTTGAAAGATAACATTTAAAGTTTAATGACAAGAAATAGTCTCCCACACCTATATATTTCAACCAGTCTTTCATTTTCTCCTCTTCGTTGGTAAAGGCATCTATGCAGAATGTGTCAGGGTTCATACTGACCGTTGTGCAACCAGTTTGTTAAGTTTGTACTCCCCAAGCTATCATCATGTTTTATGTGTTTTTCACAATATATATTGTTCCTATATTTGTGTTCACCATCTGAGAATACTCAAAAAACTATATCATGTTGTTTCTTTGTAGTAAATAGTCACCTCCCTGTAAGAGGAGAAGCTATTTGGTTTTGTATTTAACTAACATTTTCTTATTTTAGTATTATTTTGAGGATGATCAGTTTTCATTTCCCTGATTAGTTCTGTATACATTCTGAAACTTTTATGCAGTTTTATTTAGAAGTTACATTAAAGTCTTCTTTAACCTCCTTATATTCTGTGTTCTCACTTTGTACGTATCATGCATGTCTTTTCCTTGATCTTTTATGTTTTTTTGAGTCATCTAGTTAAGTAATGTTCTTTTTTTCGGTGTTATTCCCCACGGATACACACATTGGTTGTGCTTTTAGAACTTTTTATTTTATAATTCTTCATAGCTCTTGTGTTTCTATGTTTGATTTCTGTATCCTGCAGGAACCTTCCTCAATAAAACTCTCATTTTCTGCAAGTTTGACCTTTTATTGCCAGTCACCCAATCACCATTTGGGGGGAGAAGTGGGGCTATAAACTCTCATGTTAACTTTGAAAATTACTACCATATGTTTTGGTTTTATCATACATTTATCTCAGCATGGACAAGTTCTGACCAGTGTGCCCTTGTGGCCAAGAGGGCCAATGGGATCCTGGGGTGCATTAAGAAGAGCGTCTCCAGCAGGTCGAGGGAGGTGATTCTGCCCCTCTACTCGGCCCTGGTGAGGCCGCATCTCGAGTACTTCTGGGCTCCCCAGTGCAAGAGGGATGTGGAGCTGCTAGAGAGAGTCCAGCGCAGGGCCACAAAGATGATTAGGGGCCTGGAACATCTGCCCTATGAGCAAA